>CAMZMU010000020.1:51779283-52118722 GCA_947311845.1 Poa pratensis
AGTTGCTATTAAAAATATAAACTTGTTATATCCACATTTCAATTCCAACATTCACTCGTTCACGATATCGATGGAATGAGCTAGGTTGAGCATAGTATTCAAAAAAATCAATATAAATATAAAACCAGCGCACATGGTCTACTTACATGACTAGTTATCAAAAAATTATAACTTTGATTTTTAGTCGGTCAAACGGTTTTGTGCAAAGTTTGACCAAACATTCAAATGAGCACAAATAATCAAAAAAATTAAAATAATAACATAAAACCAGCGCACATGGTCTTTTACATGACATAGTTATTGAAAAAAAACTTGGTATATGAGTTTTTTCATGTGAAAAATTCACACAAAGGACTTACCACGAACGAAGTTGCAGAGAGTTCAGGAAGTGAGAGAGAGTTTGATGTTTTGAAAATTTAAAACAACAACAACAACAAAACAACAACAAAGCCTTTTTTCCCAAACAAGTTGGGGTAGGCTAGAGTTTGAAAGCATAAGATCTCGAAACTAGGTCATGGTTCGTGGCACAATGGATAGCTAACTTCCACGCAGCCCTATCCAATGGTAGTCTTTGGTGAATATTCCAATCCTTCAGATCTCTCTTAACAGACTCCTCCCATGTCAAGTTTGGCCTACCAGACCCCCTCCTTAACATTCTCATCCCGCTTTATCCGTCCGATATGCAATGGCGCTTCCGGTGGCCTACGTTCTATATGACCAAACCCATCTTAGACGGTGTTGGACAACCTTCTCTTCAATTGGAGCTACCAACTCTCTCACGTATATCATCATTCCTAACCGCGTCCTTTCTTGTGTGGCCACATATCCATCTACAACATGCGCATTCCGCTACACCTAACTGTTGGATATGTCGTCTCTTGGTCGGCCAACATTCTGCGCCATACAACATCGCGGTCGAATCGCCGTCCCTATAGAACTTGCCTTTTAGCTTTTGTGGCTTCCTTCAATAGAGGACGCCAGAAGCTTGGCGCCACTTCATCCAACAGCTTTGATTCGATGACTCACATCTTCATCGATATCACCATCCTTCTGGAGCATAGACCCCAAATATCGGAAGGTGTCTTCTAGGTACCACCTGTCCATCAAGCTAACCTCTTCCTCCTCGTGCCTAGTAGTCCTGTAACTTTTGGAAAATTAAAAAAAAAATTTAAAAAAAATTGAAAAATCACCAAAGCTTCATTTTGTGTGTGTGACTAAGAATGACCCAGGCTTAGTTTTTTCATTTTGGTATTTAAAACTTGTTTAAATGTTGGTCAAACTTGTTTTAAAATATCATAAAATATTCAATAAACTTCAAAAAAAATTGAAAATCCAGTGCACTGGTCTTAGTTTGTCATGTACTAACAGCTCCAATGATATAATAGGTCTTGATATATATCAACAAGAAATGCTTCAAATATGGTGTGAAATCTCATCATCTCAAACTATGAACTCTCATGTGTGAAGAGAGGTGGGTGGTTATGTTTTGAGAAATGACTCCATATGGGTCAAGGACACTATATTAGTGGCAATAGATGTTAACCCTAGAGTTTAGAGATCATTTGGAGAGGTAAAAAAAATGACAGGATTAGAAATGAGCCTGTTTGGGCTACCTTTGGGGCTCTTTTGTAGCTCATTTTGGTGCATATTGATGCAATTTTCATGCAATGCTTGAATCTCACACCTTTGCTCAAAGTTGAATTCAAAAAAATAATTTTACATATTATTGCAATGCATTTTTATGTAAATTTGAATAAATATTTGAGTAATTCAAAAAATAAAAGAAAATAAATAATTTTCATATTATTTAAAAAATTCAAAAAAAGTTATACTAAATGTACTGTGGCGCACGAAAATGTTAATATTGTTCCTAACTCGTTTTCAATCGGAACGGAATGTGCGAATGCCACAATCGGGCGTGTCCAGAGCGCGCCCATGTTCGACAGTTCGCCAAAGTAGCTGTATGTTGCGTTGTTGACAAAAGAAAAAGGAACACAAGAACAAGAAAACACATGAACAAGGGAAACAAGAATATACATTTTTTTACAAGGTTTCACCCAACGGAACGTGCGAATGCAACATGTCAGAGCACGCCCCCAAGGTGTTCGACAGAGTGATTACATGGCCAGTTCCCAAAGTACTCCCCCAAAAGCTCCCAGCGCTGGGCAAAACACTGCCTGAAAGAGTTTCAGGCACCTAACTAACAAAATGACCCACAAATGCACCAGACTACAGTGTGCAGCTCATTTTCCAGCGTCCATCTTCCCCCCCGAACGCCATGGACCTGGAGCTGTCTCTGTTGTTGCAGGGGCGCCGTTGTTGCAGCTGGCTCTGTAGCTCTCTCCTCTAGATCAACTTCATCTCGCAGAGAATTTCTGAGCACACCAATCTGTCCTCCTCCAGCCGGCAACTAGGACTGAAATTCTCTAGCTCTACGCTACATCGAAAATCCAGGCTCGAGCTTGCTGAATATCATGCTCGATGAGCTCTGGCCCGAGCTGCTTGGTCGTCCGCAGCAATGTTGCGCATCGAGGCAAGCCTCTGTCTCGGCCTCGGCGGGTGAATGACGGCAAGTGGGTAAAACCCTTGCGCCGTAGCCGTGACGCAGCCACGCCTTGCTTCAACACCTGCTTCACCGAAATCCGGTATCGCTTGCAAAGAGATAGGTTGAATCCCTCGCGCTGCCGAGTCACGAATGGGGCCGCCGGTCCCTCTGCGACCGCGTACCCGTGATACGTCCAACGTATCCATAATTTCTGCTGTTCCATGCTTATATTATACCATTTGCTACATGTTTTATATACACTTCGTATCACTTTTATGCATTTTCTGGGACTAACCTATTAACAAGATGCCACAGTGCCAGTTCCCTGTTTTCTGCTGTTTTTGGTTTCAGAAAGTTACTTCTGGAAATATTCTCGGAATTGCACGAAACAAAAGGCCAGGTCCCTATTTTTCCAGCACGTACACGGAGTCCGAAGGAGAGACGAAGAGCCACGAGGTGGCCAAACCACAGGTGGCAGCGCGCCTGTGGTTTGGGCCCCTCGGGGGTCCGCCGACATCGCCCCTTCGCCTATTTATTCCCCGAGACGCAAAACCCTAAAACACCGAGCCTTTCATCCAGAACATATTCGCTGCCGCCGCCGTCGTCAACCCTAACTCGGGGGGTTCTGAAGCTCTTCCCGGCACCCTGCCGGAGAGGGGAATCATCACCGGAGGGCTCTACATCGCCATGCCCGCCTCCGGAGTGATGCGTGAGTAGTTCATCCTTGGACTATGGGTCCATAGCAGTAGCTAGATGGTTGTCTTCTCCACTTGTGCCATCATGTTTAGATCTTGTGAGCTGCCTATCATGATCAAGATCATCTTATTGTAATGCTACATGTTGTGTTTGCTGGGATCTGACTTATATTGATACCTATGTGGAGCTGAATATTATATTATCATGTCTATGTCATTTGTGATCTTGCATGCTCTCCGTTACTTGTTGAAGCCTTGGCCACGTGAATACTTGTAACTCCAAGAGGGGGTATTTATGCATGATAGTTGGGTTCAACCTCTATTTAACCTGGGATAGTGACAGCAAGTTCTAAGGTTGTAGATGTGTTGTTGCCACTAGGGGTAAAACAGCAATGCTTTATTCAAGGATGAATGTATTGTTTACATTACGCACATTACTTAATGCAATTGTCTGTTGCTTGCAACTTAATACTGGAAGGGGTACGGATGTTAACCGGAAAGTGGACTATTTAGGCATAGATGCATGCTGGATAGCGGTCTATGTACTTTGTCGTAATGCCCAAATGAATCTCATAGTAGACACCACAGCTCACACATGCATGTTATATGCACTTATCAATTGTCAATTGCCCAGCTGTAATTTGTTTACCCAGCATGTTAGTTATCTTATTGGAGAGACACCACTAGTGAACTGTGGACCCCGGTCCATTCTTTTACATCTGAAATACAATCTACTGCAATCATTGTTCTCTACTGTTTTATGCAAACAAACATCATTTCCATTCGATACGTTTAACCCTTTGTTTTCAGCAAGCCGGTGAGATTGACAACCTCACTGTTAAGTTGGGGCAAAGTAATTTGTTGTGTTGTGCAGGTTCCACGTTGGCACCGGAATCCCTGGTGTTGCGCCGCACTACACTCCTTCACCAACACCTTCGAAGCAAACCTCGTTTTCCTACTGGTCGATTAAACCTTGGTTTCATACTGAGGGAAAACTTACTGCTGCACTCATCATACCTTCCTCTTGGGGTTCCCAACTGACGTGTGACGTACAAGCATTGTTTCTGGCACTATAACCTAGAGCACCAACACGTTTTCTGGCGCCGTTGCCGGGGAAAACGAATTGCTTCTGCAAGGGGAGTCTCTCACACCCAATCTCTTTACTTTGTTATTTGTCTTGCTTAGTTTATTTTTATTTAGTCTTGTTTGCTCTCTTTATCAAAAACACAAAAAAATTAGTTACTTGTTTATTTTTATTTGATTTTGTTTTTCAAAATGAGTACTCCTGAGAACACTAAGTTGTGTGACTTCACTAGCACAAACAACAATGATTTCATATGCACTCCTATTGCTCCACCTGCTTCTACAGCAGAATTTTATGAAATTAAACCTGCTCTATTAAATCTTGTTATGAAAGAGCAATTTTCTGGTGTTAGTACTGATGATGCTGCTGCCCATCTTAATAACTTTGTTGAACTTTGTGAAATGCAAAAGTATAAGGATATGGATGGGGATATTATAAAACTGAAACTTTTTCCTTTCTCCTTGAGAGGAAGAGCTAAAGAATGGTTGCTTTCTTTGCCTAGAAATAGTATTAATTCTTGGACAAAATGCAAAGATGCTTTCATAGGGAAATATTATCCTCCTGCTAAGATTATATCCTTGAGAAGTAGCATTATGAATTTTAAACAACTTGATAATGAACATGTTGCTCAAGCTTGGGAAAGAATGAAATCTTTGGTGAAGAATTGTCCCACTCATGGACTGACTACTTGGATGATCATCCAAACCTTTTATGCAGGATTAAATTTTTCCTCAAGGAACTTATTGGATTCAGCCTCTGGAGGAACCTTTATGTCCATCACTTTAGGTGCAGCAACAAAGCTACTTGATGATATGATGATCAACTATTCCGAATGGCACACCGAAAGAGCTCCTCAAGGTAAGAAGGTAAATTCTGTTGAAGAAACCTCCTCTTTGAGTGATAAGATTGATGCTATTATGTCTATGCTTGTGAATGGTAGATCTCATGTTGATCCTAATAATATTCCTTTAGCTTCATTGGTTGCTCAAGAAGAGCATGTTGATGTAAACTTCATTAAAAACAACAACTTCAACAACAATGCTTATAGGAATAATTTTGGTAGCAACAATTATAAGCCTTATCCTTCAAATGGTTATGGCAATTCTTATGGTAATTCCTACAGCAACAATAGAAGTGTGTCCTCTGATCTTGAAGCTATGCTTAAAGAATTTATTAGCACACAAAAAGCTTTCAATAAAACTGTTGAGGAAAAGTTTGAAAAAATTGATGATCTTGTCTCTAAAGTTGATAGTCTTGCTCATGATGTTGAAATTCTAAAACTGAAAGTTATGCCTAATGAAGTTAAAGATATTAAGTCATTTGCTACAGCAAATGCCATCCAAGTTCGAATTGATAATAATATTAGGATGTTGGCTGAATTGCATGCTAGGTGGGAAAAAGAGGAAGAACTTGAAAAAGAGAATAGTATAGTTAGAGTTTGTACTATCACCACCACTAGTAATGCTAATGTTTCACATGCTAAACCTCCTACTATTGATGGTAATGTTATTGGTGTTGTAATGTCTCTACTACTTCTGCTAAGCGTTTGAAATTGCCTAAAACTGCTGAAACTTTTTCTGATAAAAGTGCTGAAATTTTTCAAACTATTGGAGACAATGGTTCCACCACCATTGACAATAATGATTTTGATTTTGATGATTGTAACATCTCTGAAGTTATTATGTTCTTGCAAAAATTAGCTAGAAGTCCCAATGCTAGCACTATTAATTTGGCTTTTACAAAGCATATTACAAATGCTCTTTTGCAAGCTAGGGAGGAGAAGTTGAAACTTAAAGCTTCTATTCCTAGGAAATTAGAAGATGGTTGGGAACCCATCATTAAGGTAAAGGTGAATGATTTTTATTGCAATGCCTTGTGTGATCTTGGTGCAAGTGTTTCAGTTTTGCCCAAGAAGCTTTATGATATTCTTGATTTGCCACCTTTGGAACATTGTTATTTGGATGTTTTTCTCGCTGATAATGCTATGAAGAAACCTTTGGGGCGAGTTAATGATGTTTTTATTACAGTAAAAATAACCTTGTCCCCGTTGATTTTATTGTTATGGATATTGAATGCAATGCATCTTGTCCTATTGTTTTGGGAAGACCTTTTCTTCGAACTGTTGGTGCCATCATTGATATGAAAGAAGGTAATATAAGGTACCAATTTCCTCTCAAGAAAGGTATGGAACACTTCCCTAGGAAGAGAATGAAGTTACCTTTTGACTCTATTGTTAGAGCAAGTTATGATGTTGATGCTTCTTCTCTTGACAACACTTGATTTTCACTTTCTGCGCCTAGCTGAAAGGCGTTAAAGAAAAGCGCTTATGGGAGACAACCCATCGTTTTTATTTGCTGTTATTTTTGTTTTCTTTGAGTCAAGGAGTTTTGTTACTTCTGTAGCAACTCCTTTGTATCTTTATTTTATCGCAATGTTGTGCCAAGTAAAGTTCTATATTGAAAGTTGATGCAAGATTTGGATTTCTGCGCAGTGACAGATTTTTAGCTGTCACGGATTTGAGCTTATCTCCCTGTAGAAAATTCAAAAATTCTGAGAAAAATCACGCATATTCCTGAGATATGTACGCAACTTTCATTATTTTAGGCCAGATCCATCTGAGCAACTTAAGTGCCTCGAAAAAATTCGTCATTCCAGACTGTTCTGTTTTTGACAGATTCTGCCTTTTGTTTTGCATTCGCTCTTTTACTGTGTTTGTGTGGATTTCTTTGCTCCACAAAGCATTGGTGGCTGTAGCTAATGTCCAGAAGCTTTGGGATTGATTGTATCATTACAG
This sequence comes from Poa pratensis, assembly GCA_947311845.1. NCBI lineage: Eukaryota > Viridiplantae > Streptophyta > Magnoliopsida > Poales > Poaceae > Poa > Poa pratensis. The sequence goes on from CAMZMU010000020.1 coordinate 51,786,402, forward strand.
AATATGAGAATTTTTGATTATGCACTAACCCTCTAATGAGAACTGTCTTGAGTTTGGTGTGAAGGAAGTTTTCAAGGATCAAGCGAGAAGGGTGATATTATGTGATCAAGAAGAGTGAAAAGCCTAAGCTTGGGGATGCCCCCGTGGTTCATCCCAACCATATTCAGAGAGACTCAAGCGTCTAAGCTTGGGGATGCCCAAGGCATCCCCTTCTTCATCAACAAACTTATCAGGTCATCTCTAGTGAAACTATATTTTAATTCTTTCACATCTTATGCGCTTTACTTGGAGCGTCTGTGTGTTTTTATTTTGTTTTTGTTTGAATAAATTCGGATCCTAGCAATCCTTGTGTGGGAGAGAGACACGCTCCGCTTTTTCATGTGAATACTCATGTTCTTCACTTATATTTGTTGAGTATTCTTAACTAGCTACTGCAGTGCTTTTAGCTCCTGTTTTTCATGCATCTCTTCGAGCTGTTAGCACTTGTTTATAAATACTCTCTTGCTGCATTATATTATCATTTGGAGAGTTTATGTTTAAATAAATTATTGGTGTTTGTTTGGAAGAAAGAAAATGCTACATGTAGTAGTTGGTATTGGAAAAGACATATGCATTCTTGTAGATCATTGTCTTGTTTTGATTTGATGCTTTGCAATTGTTTTGAGCTCTCAAGTAGATCATGTTTAAGCTCTTGCATCATGTAGTTAAAGCCTAGTAGTGGAGAACTACCGTAGAGCTTGTTGAGACTTGGGATGCATATTTGTTCTCTCTAAGGTCTAGATATTTTCTGGTAAAATGTTTGAGCAACAAGGAAGACAGTGTAGAGTCTTATAATACTTGCAATATGTTTTTATGTGATTCTTGCTGTACCGGTTTATACTTGTGTTTGCTTCAAACAACCTTGCTAGCCTAAACTCTGTACTGAGAGGGAATGCTTCTCGTGCATCCAAAACTTGAGCCAAAACCCATGCCATTTGTGTCCACCATACCTACCTACTATGTGGTATTTCCTGCCATTCCAAGTAAATATTTCATGTGCTACCTTTAAACTATTCAAAACTTTATTACTCCTTATTTGTGTCAATGTTTTATAGCTCATGAGGAAGTATGTGGTGTTTTATCTTTCAATCTTGTCATTTACTTCTGACAGACTTTCACCTGGACTAGTGGCATATACATCCGCTTATCCAATAATTTGCAAAAAGAGCTGGCAACGGGGTGCCCAGCCCCAATTAATTACAACTTTCATTAATAATTCTCTTCACATGTTTTGCCCTGATTTATCAGTAAGCAACTTAATTTTGCAATAGACACTCCTCCATGGTATGTGAATGTTGGAAGGCACCCGAGGATTCGGTTAGCCATGGCTTGTGTAAGCAAAAGGTTGGGAGGAGTGTCATCTATAAAGAAACTAAAATACATGTGTAAACAAAAGAGAAGAGGGATGATCTACCTTGCTGGTAGAATAACGTCCTTCATGGGAGCCGCTCTTTGAAAGTCTGGTTGACAAGGGGGTTAGAGTGCCCACTACCATTCGTTGACAACAACAAACACCTCTCAAATACTTATTTTGTGCTCTCTATATGCTTTCGAAAACTTAAAAAGCTCTAGCACATGATTTAATCCCTGCTTCCCTCTGCGAAGGGCCTATCTTTTACTTTATGTTGAGTCAGTTTACCTACTCCTTTCTATCTTAGAAGCAAACACTTGTGTCAACTTTGTGTGCATTGATTCTTACATATTTACTTATTGCACTTGTTATATTGCTTTATGTTGACAACTATCCATGAGATATACATGTTACAAGTTGAAAGCAATGCTGAAACTTAATCATCCTTTGTGTTGCTTCAATGCCTTTTACTTTGAATCTATTGCTTTATGAGTTACCTCTTATGCAAAACTTTTTGATGCTTGTCTTGAAAGTACTATTCATGAAAAGTTTTTGCTTATATGATTCATTGTTTACTCTTTATCTATTTGTTAGCAAACTATAGATCATTGCTTTGAGTCACTTCATTCATGACATGAGCCTTGCAATATATTGATCAAGATTGTGTGAAAGCATGTCTCCTCAGAAATTATTTGTTGTTATCGTTTTACCTACTCGAGGACGAGTAGAACTAAGCTTGGGGATGCTTGATACGTCTCCAACGTATCCATAATTTCTGCTGTTCCATGCTTATATTATACCATTTGCTACATGTTTTATATACACTTCGTATCACTTTTATGCATTTTCTGGGACTAACCTATTAACAAGATGCCACAGTGCCAGTTCCCTGTTTTCTGCTGTTTTTGGTTTCAGAAAGTTACTTCTGGAAATATTCTCGGAATTGCACGAAACAAAAGGCCAGTCCCTATTTTTCCAGCACGTACACGGAGTCCGAAGGAGAGACGAAGAGCCACGAGGTGGCCAAACCACAGGTGGCGCGGCAGGGGCCCACCGCGCGCCTGTGGTTTGGGCCCCTCGGGGGTCCGCCGACATCGCCCCTTCGCCTATTTATTCCCCGAGACGCGAAAACCCTAAAACACCGAGCCTTTCATCCAGAACATATTCGCTGCCGCCGCCGTCGTCAACCCTAACTCGGGGGGTTCTGAAGCTCTTCCCGGCACCCTGCCGGAGAGGGGAATCATCACCGGAGGGCTCTACATCGCCATGCCCGCCTCCGGAGTGATGCGTGAGTAGTTCATCCTTGGACTATGGGTCCATAGCAGTAGCTAGATGGTTGTCTTCTCCACTTGTGCCATCATGTTTAGATCTTGTGAGCTGCCTATCATGATCAAGATCATCTTATTGTAATGCTACATGTTGTGTTTGCTGGGATCTGACTTATATTGATACCTATGTGGAGCTGAATATTATATTATCATGTCTATGTCATTTGTGATCTTGCATGCTCTCCGTTACTTGTTGAAGCCTTGGCCACGTGAATACTTGTAACTCCAAGAGGGGGTATTTATGCATGATAGTTGGGTTCAACCTCTATTTAACCTGGGATAGTGACAGCAAGTTCTAAGGTTGTAGATGTGTTGTTGCCACTAGGGGTAAAACAGCAATGCTTTATTCAAGGATGAATGTATTGTTTACATTACGCACATTACTTAATGCAATTGTCTGTTGCTTGCAACTTAATACTGGAAGGGGTACGGATGTTAACCGGAAAGTGGACTATTTAGGCATAGATGCATGCTGGATAGCGGTCTATGTACTTTGTCGTAATGCCCAAATGAATCTCATAGTAGACACCACAGCTCACACATGCATGTTATATGCACTTATCAATTGTCAATTGCCCAGCTGTAATTTGTTTACCCAGCATGTTAGTTATCTTATTGGAGAGACACCACTAGTGAACTGTGGACCCCGGTCCATTCTTTTACATCTGAAATACAATCTACTGCAATCATTGTTCTCTACTGTTTTATGCAAACAAACATCATTTCCATTCGATACGTTTAACCCTTTGTTTTCAGCAAGCCGGTGAGATTGACAACCTCACTGTTAAGTTGGGGCAAAGTAATTTGTTGTGTTGTGCAGGTTCCACGTTGGCACCGGAATCCCTGGTGTTGCGCCGCACTACACTCCTTCACCAACACCTTCGAAGCAAACCTCGTTTTCCTACTGGTCGATTAAACCTTGGTTTCATACTGAGGGAAAACTTACTGCTGCACTCATCATACCTTCCTCTTGGGGTTCCCAACTGACGTGTGACGTACAAGCATTGTTTCTGGCACTATTAACCTAGAGCCACCAACCCGCACCACCCTCCTCCACCCTCCCTCGTCGCCCTTACTGCGATTGCGACCGCAAGCCCTGCGTCGCCGACCGCCTGCTCGATCCGATTTCCGCTTCTCTTCTCGCGCCGCCGCTCGACTCGCCCGCTCCATCTACCGCCGTCGCAAGGATGATTTCCTCCAGCCCGGAGAAGCCGAGACGACAGACAGGGGGAGTGAGCTCGAAGGGGGGACGCCGGCGCGTGGCAGAGATTGTTCCCCCAACGAACAGTGGCAAATGTCGCATAGGAGCTATTACCACCGCTACAGAGCATGCGTGAGGTCCCACTCGTAATAAACTAATCCATGTAACGGTCAAAGGGGTTTACCGCGTGCGGATAATGAATTAACGGCCATGTCGTGCCTGGGCTATTTCTGCGTAGAGAGATGTCGCACCACATCTATTATTGCGAACGATGTCGCTTTTCAGCCAATTGGCTACAAAGACGTCGCATATGAGTTATTCACCCGGGAGGCCTACGCTTGGTTTGTGTCCTATCTGATGGAGCAGGCCATGCTATTTATAGACAGGCACGCAGACCCGGTGCTGCAACATGTATGTAAAAATTCCTAGCTATTGCTAGATTTTAATGGATCTAGGAGAACTTACACAAGGGATCGAGTGTACTACAGTCTACAAGTTGGCATTGGATCGAGTGTACATAAGGGATGTTTGGATTTTGTTTGTGTCCAAACTGTGCAATACCAATTTTTTGGTCATGACCAAAAGTGTTCCTCTCGGCCGTGCTCGGTTTGTTTTTCGTGCAAAGTTTAGTCACTCTATAACAGTAGTTCACATATTCATAATTATTAAAATTTAAGGATCCAAATTCCAACCCTGGCCATTTTAACAGGAAATAATCAAATATTCCTATGAAGGACTATGGTACTTTCAAATTTAACATATCAATGCCTTCAATCAGGTAAGATGTGCGTGGAAACTAAACTTAATAAATCATTTAACAACTGAGATCATGTGACAGGAACCGGATATGGTAACAGTGATGTCTACTCCAAAGTGAAATTTTAGTTCATGGATCATACATTGCTGCATACTTATTTGTGACACGTAATCATAGAGATTCATTTTATTAGGCACCACAACAGCGATGAGACGCGATGGCACCACATAGCTACTAGCTGAGAAAATAAACCACCACTTGCTAGTTCCTGAACTTTCACTCCTTGATGCAGGTGGAGGCGCAGTCGGCGTTGCAGTCCTTCCGGCAAGTCTCGCCGAACCCGTCGAGGCATGGCTGGCACAAGATGCTGGTGCAGGAGCCGCGGCATTTAGCACGGGCACTCTCGTCGCAGCTGCTGCAGGTGCTGCACGTGCCGTCGGCGTTGCTGCAGCACTCGGCCTCGCAGTGCTCGTGGATGAAGTCGGACAGGCACTTGTCGCAGTAAGTATTGTCGCAGTATTGGTGCATTTCGGGGAACGGAGACGTCGCACGTCGAGCGGCAATGCGAGTCACAGTCTCCGCATAACAGGGGCGGCCCCGGCGCTGGTGCCGGCGCCGGCGTCGGGGAGAGTAGGCTGGAGGTGGTGGTGGCGGTGGCGACGGGGGTGGTGCCGGCCCGAGCGACGGACAGCGTCCCAAGGAAGGCATGAACAGCAAGCAGAGAACAAAGGCGACTGCTGCCGCCTTGAGAGCAAGACCAGCAAAGCCCGAGGCCATTGATGTGGGCACAATAAGGATAGAGCTAGAGCGATGCTATAATGGATCAAGGAGTCACACGATAGATAGAAGGGGAAGACTTAGCTGCTGCAGAAACAAAGGAACAGAGCGATGCTGTTTTATAGGCAAACAAGAACTCTATCTAGTTATGCTGTCACTAAACTGCGCCTAGTTTCAAGGATTATTGATGGATTATCTGCATAAAGACACCTTATTGCAAGTCGAGATCTTCGCATTAATGTAACGAAGTAGACTTGATCAAGATGGGATCGAGGCTAACTAGATACTGGAGTATCATATACGCACGGTCATATGGACACTTTTGCATAGATATTGCTCGCAGTTGAGCTGGATCTCAGTACGTATGTTTACACCATTGTTTCTTGGGTATCTTCTGCTCTAGCCGTAAGGCCTTCATTTGGGATCTTTGTAGGGAATTGATCGGTGTGTGCGGGGACACCTACGTACCCATAGCACCACGACCGTCGATAGACTATATAGGCTTAACAGATGTTAGTAATTCGCAAAAAAAAAACAGACATTTTAGTAAACAGTGTCGAACATGTCGAGCATTTATGACATTAAACCTTGTAAATTCTGTACTTGTTTACTCAAAATTAGGATTTTCTGGGTGGCATGTTTTGAAACTGACCAAATGGTCCAGATTATTCAGTGCATGCACCATACAAGTCAAGATCTACGGCATACATGTTACAAGTTGACTTCATGTATTACCAAATTGGGTTGAATCTGCGCGCAGCAACCTAGACTCCTAGAGCACATAGCTTATTGAATGTGTGGGTGTTTTAAACCTTGTTTTGCAAGATATTCTCCTTCGAACTTATGGACATATGGATTGTAAGTGAACTATTTCCTTTAGGGGGGAAAGAAGAAGCTGAAACTGAAGAAAATCTCTCTCTCGGATGAACTAAGGAGTAAGGAACCTTTAAAAATCCTTCGATTATTTCCTTACACAAGTGCCGAAATGTATAAACTGCTTCTCCAATAGCTCATGTTTTTCCGAGAGATTTTTTTCTCTGTTTAAAACGGAGACAAAATGTTTGCCTCATGTATTTATTAAGGAGGAGAGTTTCACAAAGTTTAGCATTTTAAAAATGATTTTTAGGCCAACAAAGGCTGATACAACAAAGGGGGACTAATCTTATGCTATAAAACGACTCAATATTTCGCCTCAGTGATGACCCAATTCTTGGCCTCATATTTGATCTTTGCCATGATCATCGAAGTCGTGGAACTCTTGTTGCAGAATACCACACATTTCGTCATTCCATATTTCCCAAGTAACTATGATGGTCAAGGTCAAGGCTTCCGTCGTCGAGGTCATTGGCTGGCTCAACACGTCAAGGGACAACGCGGCCACCACGAGCAGTGGCCAATGAGGACAAACATATGGATTCATATGGATAAGGTCGTAAAAAAACGCACAGATACATACATTGGGCTATTACGGTTTCAATATATAGAGATTTAATATGAAATTAACTAATGACCATCATATCCTAAATTTGAAGGTATACAGAGCAATCTCGGCTGTTGATGTGTTCAGGGTGTAGGGGGTGCACCAAAGCGGAAGTTAAGAATTGCATCTTATAAGCTGAAGGTGTCATCTAGTTCTGCTGGCTGTGCATTTCATTGTATCTCATCCGTCCCCTCATATAAGGTATCTCTATAGCATAACCCAAAGATTGAGAATTCATGTAGATGGTTTGGTTTGAGTCCATTTGCTATAGTGACAGCTACTGGGAATTTTGAATTGATGAGGCGCCAAACCTCTTTTGCATAAGGGCAATTAGGAGTAAATGTTTTTTCACCTTGAGAACTTTTTTCTATGAGGAGACACCCGGAGTCATCTATATCTGACTAGTTGAATGCCCGTGCGTTGCTACGGGTGCCACATATATTTTGTTGCTAGACATGAAAAATAACGTGTATAGAAAGATATATCCAGATAATATTGCAAAAACAATAAGACTCTACTTTCCAAATTAATTCGATTAAAACATATATAGTGAATCATATGCATAGAAACAACAATCATCTTGGTGCAAAAACAGTAAGTGCACGTGCGTTGCAACAAGGGCATGAATTTTACATTAGCTTAATCCATAGCCATGTGTTTATCATATATGTACATTCGATAAATTTTGGTGAGCTTCCAATTACGTTGATTTAATATAGAAGTCAGAAGCACAAAGGAGCAAAAAGGGGACACTAATCTTTCTCAGCAGGAGAGTAGCTAAATACCTTGCGTGCAATGCACGTATCTAGGCGAGTGTCCATAAATTTAGAAAAAACATATTGATGGTAGTTCATTTGATCCACATTTGGTTCCCGCGATCAATATTTCAGACAGACTAATGAAAGCAATATAAGACGAAATCACGTAACACATTTACCTTGACATAAAACAGTCAAACACAAATCAGCCTATCACTACTTGATATTACATAAAAGGCCGACCAATGGATCACACTTTGGCAGTTCTCTATGGCATTTGCAATGCCGATGCAACAAAACTGTGATGCCGAGAAGCCAGTGGTTGAAGAACCAGAGGCTCCTTACATTGACAACTCTGCTGCGATTTCGGTGTCTGCATCATCGCTAAGTAGTATTTCCAGGGTGATAGTGTGGTGACCCCGGACTAGCTGTCCGAAATAACCGATTATGCTTAACACAACGATCCCGTGATCAGTCTGTCGTTGCACTAATCTGAATTAGATACCAAAGTTTACATCCATTACAATACCGAATAAAAAGTCTTACATAAATGGTCATTTAGACCAAGTCTTACATAGGTGCCTTCATGGGCCAAACAAAATATCAGCGGGAAGCTACGGCGTAGTAGACATCATATTCTAACGATGACGACCCGACAGGCAGCTGACTTGTGGAGATCCTTAGTTCGCGTCGAAGTCGCCATACTCCTGCTCGGGTAGTGCTCCTCCTCGTAGTCTGGCTAGGACAATAGCCAGGGACGAAACCAATATGAGTACATTTGAATGTACTCGCAAACTAACCCAACATGAGTATGCACTAGTTTTATTTACTTACAACTTTTATTCATTTAAAAACATCTCTATATCTTATTGAAAAAAGGTAAGTAAGAAGAGTTTTGTAACTATCTTTAAAAGAAGTCACATCTCTAATTTGTTTCTCCAAAACCGCTCCTTTTCCTGACCATGGCTCACCATGATCCATTTATTCCAACAACTCATACCACTCCATTTGGTATAGTTGTGTCACCATCACCATTTCAGTTTCTTTAAACTTAAAAGCTTTTCCAAAACTTGCACATGATCTTAGGACAGCCTCCCAATTGTCCATATCGAGGACTCGGCTATTCGAATAGTTTTGACCCTCTGCAGAGGTAGCACGCTTTTATCCCACACCCATCCGGTAACTCATCGTGTCAGCCACGTCCCGCCATACAAGGTGTATGCGAAGTTGAGCCACCGACCCTAGCCTCTCCTTTGCTCATGCTAGTATAGGATCCTACCCATATGATAATTCCCACCAACACTCAGTCCGGTCCCCGTCGGCAACCCTAAGTGTGAGGACTCATATGTTTTTCCCGGCGACCACATTGATGAAGTCTTCAATCCTCCTCCTTATCTTTCCATAGAGTTTGAGCGAGGACCCCAGGTCAGGGGAGTTCTCCAAACCATCCCCTCATGCATAACGGAGTCATCTCCGTCGATGAGGTATCCCATAACTAATAAGAGCAAATTATATGACTAAGCCCCGTTCCCATATGGGGGTAAATATGGTCGCACAGATTAAGATTGGTTGTCATAGTACTAGGACACTGTGCATTTTCATAAACATTCCATTTTTCCATTTCTCCACTTCAACACCGACATCTCGGCATTCATAACCACACAAGTATTTCAAAAGAGTTTTGAGTAAACAACATTTATTTTCCCCATCCTATAATTTTATATCAACTATCTTATACTTCTACATAGGTGGCAAAATAGTTTTCATGTACTTGTAAAAAGGTTTTCAAAATCATTGATAACTTTTGAATAACTCATGTGACAAAATAGATGTATGTAAATGCAAGCTCAGTGAAGTAGCTTTGCCTTGCTCGGCAAAGTTCTCGGGTTCTTGTGCTTGCTGATCAAGGTATTCCCCCTCCTCGTAGACTTCGGCAACGTTCTCGTCTAAACGTCAAACAAGCAATGCAAACAATTACTAACTACTCAAGCAAGCATCACAACATATCAATCATAAACATCACAAATAGCTATGCACACTCAAACCATGCCATTTGGTTTCAAAATAATTGAATTAAACATCATTTATTTATGTCAAAATTATGGCAGAAACTTGTGGAACATGTTTAATTGCACAACTTGAGTTCTGTTGGTCACAAAAATACAAACTAAATTCTATGGAAAGCTACTGATGTGTAGAAGACAACACAATTTGATTTGGATCAATTGGGTTACCAAACTCACTACACAAATGTTTGAATCCAGTAACTAATAATCAAGTTTTTAGCTACCAAATAAGTTCTGTTGATCCTAAAGTTATATCCTTTTAGGGTAACTAAACATGACCAAATGTGACCTAACAAAATTGGTCCTATTTCATTGGGTTAACATTAAACATATTTAAATGTTGAGTGCAGAAGGGTGTTTAAACTTCAACTTAATACTAAACAATTAATAACGCACAAATAATTCTACCAAAATTAGGGAAGCTAATACATGGCAGTACTAAGCTAGCAAAATTGGTTTGGAATTATTGGGACTAACAGAGTATCAGAAACAAACAAGTTACATTTAAACCTTCTGTAGTATTTTTAATAATATTTTTATATTTAATTAAATGACATGAGAACACTTGGGTTGGTTAAACAATTTCATAAGCTTCAAAAATTGAGTTTGATTTATTTGGATTCCTAAATCTCGAGATATTGAATTTCAAGTTGGATCCAGTACTGACTTTAACAGAGGAGTTTAAATTCGATTTAATTGTTCTCTGGATAAGTTGAAAGCTATGACAGGTGGGGCCTACATGTCAGCGACACAGTGTGCGGGTGGAAATTAATAAAATCTGACGAGCGGGGCCCGCCCGTTAGTCTCCTCTCTCTTTCTTTTAAACCGAAGCGGTACGCGTCCGTTGGATCGAGATCCAACGGCCCACGATCAAGGCAACAGCGACGACCTAAATATCGGCGCGCTGCCGCGCCGGCGACGGCAAGGTGGAAGGATCTCTCACCTGGGGGCTCGGTAGGTGCGGAGATGATGCAGATCGACGGCGGCGGTGTTGTGGGGGAAGCTCCTGGCTGAGTTGCACTTGCTGGAGTGGAGTGGTTCGTCGGCGGCGAGGTCCCGATCTTCCACGGCCACGACAGCAACTCCGGCGAGGCTTCACGGCGGTCTGTGCATGAATAAGATGCAAAAGGGCTTGGGTGAGTGCGGGGAGAGAAAGCAACACGGTGCGGGGTTGGGTAGGAAGGAAATGAGGCAGCCAAACGGCGTGGCCACGGTCGCCTTCTACCTCGGACACGGCGAGGTCGTAGGCAGCGTGCACGCCCTCCTGGCGGGCACAGAGGGGAGTGGAGTGGTGTGGTGTGGTGTGGCGAGGAGTGGGGGTGGTAAATAGGGCGGGGCCGGCGTATCGTGGACGGAGCGCATGGACATCGTCTGGCGCCTCCGGCGGAGATTTCCGATTCCTCGGCGACGCGTGCAAGCAGCGCAAGGAAGAGGGGTCTGGGGGGTCCGGGAGCGAGCTGGGAGCAGCTATGGCGACGGTGGCGTGTCGAGGTGCAGCGGGTGGGGCGAATTTGGCCTGCGCCGTCCGAGCTCTCCACGGCGAGCAACGGGGGACAGGGATCGCGTTGGGGCGAGAGAGGGGCTCGAGCGCGAGCAGAGGGTGCAAGGCAACGAGCGTGGACGAACGCGAGCAAGGGGGCCCTGGGGGGCCTGGGAACGGCGACGACGACCATGGCGACACGGCGACGGTGACGGGAGCTAGGGGTAGGAGACGACGGCGAAATTGCAGAACGCCCCCTGGACTCTTTTTTCTATTACCTCTAGGTCCTTTTCTGTTGCTTTTACTCCTTTCTAATTCCAGCAGCATTTCTAGAATTTAATTGAGGTACTTAATCAATTTAGAAAAATTCACAAATATTTGTGAGGCTTCCACATAGCATGTAGTAGCTCCACAAAATTTGGCATTTCAAAATAAAATGTTTTGAATCATTTTTGTTCATAGAGTTTTAATTATGGAATTTTGTTTTATTTCAATTTGAATTTTACTTTTGAATTTTAAAACTAATTCAAAATATTGTTTGAGAGAGAAAAGTAGTAAGGATAAAATGGGAGTGTTTACATTACCACTCCACTGAATTTTATTGTGAAGGAAAACAATTTCTCACTTGGAGGATTTTATTGTGACACTTGTCACATTATTTTCTTGCTTTGCTTTTTATTTTGTTTCTCTTCTTTTCTTCATGTCTTTATTTAGAGCAAGCAACACATAATTAGCAAGAAATAAACAACACAAGCAACAATATGAGATCAACACACATAATTAAGCAAAAGTTTTTGTTGGCTCTCATTTTTGGGATAAGAATACTGATTAATATTTTTGGGATGTTACAGATAGCTATAAAACTCCAGCTGAAACCTGTAAATACACTGTATGGAGATAGTCGTGTAAGAGAATTGTAAGGAGAGCACCGACTTGTAGATACACTATATGTGGCCTGGATGAACCAAGTCGAGGATGTCCTTCCTGCAAAAAACCAGCTCAGATAAGAGGTGATGGAGCGGTGCATGAACTGAAGGATGAGGCAAAAATACTTTATGCAAAAAACGAATCTTGATCCCCTTTTTATTTGTAGACGTCACATTAGGGGGAGGGCCATGAAAACCGGATTTACACTAAGAGGGGGATTAATTATAACATTCCAAGATCTGATGAAAGCACCTTTCCTATGATTAAACCACTTCTCTTTATTGTCATCACAAATCTGAACCATTCAGAGCCAACAAGCAACTGGACACTGGAAAGAGAAAATATGTATGTACAACAGATGTCGGAAGGAGGTATGTCTACACACAACACGGTTCTAAATGCCGCATACAGTAGAAAATCATTCCAAGATAGAAATGTTTACCTGAGGGGCGACAATAGCAAGATTTACAAACACTATCAGTCCACCATAATCACTAAAGCATATCGTAAGATTAAAATCCGGTGATACAATGACACAAACCTTGTCCACCTCCTGTTCCGGTAGTCAGCTCAGCAGTCACGGAAAACGGAACACTGCAAGTGATTTAGAGCAGAATATAAGACATTTTCCGATGCAACAAGACAAAAGGTGTTCAGAGTCTGGTAGAGTGGCTATCCAAGAAGAGAGAAATTAATGAGCGCTGAATTCTTGACTGTTTTATCTTCTCTCATGATGTGATGAAGTTTACTTGAGCACATAAGATAGCGACAATTATCATATGTCCATTGTCGATACTTTTCAAAAACATAGGCCTAAGAATTTGGCTTCCTACAACACAGACCATCATCTTAAAAAACAGGAAAAAATTCTTAGTACTACAAAGTTAATAAGTACATACATCTCCGGAATTTATGCATCATTTAGGTGATATACCAAGTTCAGTCAGGGAGATGCGAGTTCTAATTCTGTCTTAACTAAAGGTTCATAAAATCACAAGAAAAACTTTTACATGTTCTATTCATAAAGCCTGGATGCACTATCTAATAAGTTGACACCACTACACTATACCAATGGAAAAATTCAACAAAAGTGAGATAAAAAAATTCAACCCATATATCTGGCTCTCTACGTGCACCCATTGTGTAGTATTCTTGTAGTAGCTATTTCCACACCTTGGCAGCAGAGAGTCAGGAGCTGCAGAAAAATGTCTTGAGTGTGGGATGCATAGTGAAGGATAATAAAATTATATTTCTTACAAAAAGAGAGTGAACTTGGGGTAATGAAGAGAGTACAAAATTACTGCTACCTGTTGGCCATTGCACATCCTTAATGTGAGTAGAATATGGCTGAACCATTAATTAAAGCTTTAGATCCCCAGATTACTGCGACGGCTTTTTACTCAGTATATAATATGACGAGCTGATATAATTTGCAGAGTTCTGCCTCCAACGAGTGTTTGAGGGATATATAATTCCATCTCTTGTCATGACATCGTGCACAAATGGAAGCCTCGTGGTAAGAAATCCCTCAGGTGGAAATCAATTGATTGTTTCTAGTCTCCAGAAGAGAGCAATACAATCATCATGACACACCCACAAACTTACAACGACAATGGAAATTAAGGCGAGGTCGGTCTCGACCAACCTGGTGGCTGAGCAGACACGGACAAGGATGGGCTTGTTGGAGACGTGCTTGCCGCCGACAAGGTCGGCGAGCACGAAGATCCACGAATTTCCAGGCTGCTGGCGGCGTTCTGTTTCCGGCGACCACCCCAAACCCAGCCAGGAGCTCCACCGTGTCCCACTCATCCCACACGCCTAAGAAATCGATCTTGCAGCTCCCCTATCGCCGCCTCTTCTTCAGGTCAGGCCGCTTTCGAGGGGATCGGGTTGGGTGGGTAGGGTTCGTGAGGTTGGCTGCGTGCCCGCGTGCGGAGGCAGCGAAACAAAACGCTTCGGCATATTTTCTTGGGCCGGCCCATGCGAGCGGTCGGGCGATGGACGAAGCGATGGTAGAAAACGGAGGCAGAAAACGGAGGGGTACGAACGTACGTTGAACTCCCATTTAATAGTAAAGATATTTATCAAGAAAAAAAACAGCTGGTATAAATGAGATACAACTCGAGGCAACACGTAAAATAAAAAAAAATAAAAAATGCACTTAGAAACATACTGCTCGTTTTCTTTTTTTGATTGTTCCATGGCTGTCGACGCTTGAAACATGCACTGAAAAGCAACACCTGCAAACGACCTGGTCAGTCAAAACTTTGAACACCACAACAGCCACTCGCCATGAACAACTGAGATAACATAACCGCTGAAAAAAGTATCGGCTTGGGATACACCCCAAGCAGCAGGCTGTTTTGTGGTAATATGCTAATGTCGCACCACTTGCTGTTACCTGTGCTTGCTACCGCTAACACTGAATGGCGACCTATGGTGGTTAAGAACCATGTGCGTCACTATTTTTATTTGCCTGACACAAAACATCAACAACTGATGCCAGGACTAAAGGAACTGGTGTATGCTGTATTACAACCTGGTTCCTCAATACACCTCTTCCTTTGCTGTAGTCTGTAGACAACCAAAATCTTATGCCTCCACAATTTGCGGAATAGTCTACAATTCTTTTTTCAAATACCATAACATTGTATTCACATTCCAAGAGCATTTTGCTGGTTCTCTTTAGCAACCTAATTAAGATTTTCCATGATGCACTGCAAAATAATCAGTGTTGCCAAAACGTTAAAATTATACGACAAATGTTAACCATGTCAACTTTAGTTGGGAGAAGCGCGGAGCTTCCTCAGAGTAACTGAAGTTCTTCTATGCTGCTCAATCTCACTCCCATTCCAGAGCTGAGCACCTGGGTTGCGGTCTATCTCATGCTTCCAATGATACCGTGCATCGCCTGACATTACAACAAGTGAACCTGGGTTCAGGTAGACTGGAACATTGGTCGATTCGCTCTCCCCATGCTTCTGCATATCATAGGCCGCACATTCTCGACTGAAGCACATCACACACGCGGACTCAAGAGATACTATTGCGATCCCATCGTCGAACCGCATCAGATCAACATGAGCACAGATACCCTAGATTCCAGAATAAGTTTGTTACAACATATCACAGGAATTTAAAAAACTGAATCCAGCTATTTTTACTTGTATAAGTGTAAAACTGTGTTTGTGGATATGAATTGAAGCAAGGTTGTTCGAATTATAGCACTATTTTGTATGCTTGATGTTGAACATAAGGCTCCAAATTTGTTGAGTAAGAAGAAGAGTTCGTACCTCACCTGGCTTGTATCTGTTTGCAATCAGTTGATCAAAAAGCGGTTCCCTCCACAGCAAATCGGACGGCAAAGGACATGCATCTTCATCTCGTTCATCCACCCCTGGCTGATGCCAACATTGATATCACCAATGCAGATACATTCACGAACAAGCGTAGACAGTTCGACAGACCATGGAGGGAGATCACCAAATCTCATTGCCTAAACAATAAATTTTGAAAAAGAAGAATCTCGATATTCAATGAAACGAAGGCAAAAGCTTTGCCTTTTATATTGATATAGAAGAAGTAAACACAACAAGGCCGAGGCCAAATATCGAGAAGAATCTCGATATTCAGCTGGTGAACATGTAAATTCTTGGCAAATATCGAGAAGAATCTCGATATTCAGCTGGTGAACATGTAAATTCTTGGCATTTGATGACAGACAGCAGTTCTCAGATGCTTTTGAACATTCATGGGAACCCTAGTGTACAAGCCAGCACGTGTGAGATCCTGAAAGAATGATGGAAAGTAACTTACTTGGTTGCTTGCATCACTGAACCATCCTTCTGCAAATGACACAGATAGGCACATCCACACTTTGAATCATCTCATCCATACTTAGAATTCATTAAAGCAAAAACAAGGTAAAGCTAATTTACGTCCGAAATTTGCTGATGGCTCTGGTAAAATATGACTCAGTTCCAAGCTAGAGATGGCCAGAGGAAGAAGGGAGGCGACAGGCTGGCGACTCACCTCGTTGGATCGCGGCGAGGAGGCGCGACTGATCGTCGGGGGAGAGGAAGTCGGCGCAGAGCCACAGGCCCCTCACCCCCGCCACCGCCTCCCATCTCCACCGCTCACGGCCCGCCCCGCGAACCGGCGGGGAGCTAGCCGCCTCGGAAGGCTCATCGGAGTCACTTTCCGATGAGTCTCCGAAGGCCTCCCGCAGCGCCTCGCGGCTTCGAAGCTCGTCGTCGTAGCAGGCGGCGGCGGGCTCGGGCTCGGCCGCGGCCATGGTAACTTCGCCGCAGGGTTCGCCGCAGTACTCTGTTTCAGTATTCTGTATCGATCAGCTCCGTCTCCGGTCGGGTTTTACGTAAAGCTAATGACCGCCTTCAGCTATACCCTTTATCATACACACATACAATTTGTTACCACAATTAAATTCTCCAGGAAATCCACATAAGAAATTGATGATTTCGTAACAAACTGAATAATAAGAAAAAAACATGGTGTATAATTATAGTCACATTTCTAGAGACATGTTTTAGAATTATTACAGTACCCCGTCTGTGAGACGCAACGGCCATACCCACCTCTCCCTCTTTCTCTCTCCTGCCGATTAATCTCTACCACCGGGGCCACAAACGCCTTTCCTTTTCCGCTTCCATTAGCAGACCCTGCCACCAGATGACTCTTGTTGTTGTTGTTACCATTGTCTATGCCTATTTCCGGTACGAGACGAGCTCAATCGATGAAAGTAAATCGATGTGCATCTCGTCATCGCTAACACTCCCATATGGACCTAGAAGATTAGTTGTTCTTCCATCCCTGGGTAAGAGGGGCGGCAATTCTTTTGCTCCCCCCCCCCCCCCCCCCCCCCCCCCCCCCCCCGGCCTATAACCCATCCACGGCTAGGGATGTAAATACCTCAATTTGTGGCGCCACATAATCCCTTTTGGTTAGCAGTTACAGCTAGATGTTCCCCCGGAAAAAACAAATCGTGAATGGTTGGACCAATAAATGGACACAAACGGTATTAAATGGCGCCACTTGACATCCCTATCCACGGCTCTCACCTTGTACTCCTCTACCCACAAAGTGCGTGGTGATTGGTAAAATTATCTCAAACTCCCTCCGATCGCTAGTCGTGGACATTGTAGTGATCATTTTTGCATTGGTGTAGATCATGGCGGATAGCTGCGGCGAGTTTTTCTACACTGAATCCATAGATGCATCGTCCGACGATAATGATATTTTGATGGTCGTAACTCTCATCCTCCACAACGAGCAGATGAATGCATTGCTCCTTTCCAAGGGAGTCGATACTAGTACATGAGGTGATCAATCGAAAAAGGGACGTTGGTCATGTTCTTCTTTATGGTGACTAGTTTAACCTAATCAGGCCAACTTATCCAGCGGGTAAGTTTGGCCAACTCTTCTGGATGTCTAGGATGTGTTCATGAGCATTTTGGAGGGAGTGAGGGCCCATGCAGGATTACTACTTCAAACTGAAGAAAGATGCCACTGATAAGCTTGGCTTTTCTTCTCTTCAGAAATGCCCTGCTGCTATTCTGATGCTTGCATATGGAATTGTGGCTGATCTTGTTGATGAGTATCTTCGCATGAGCGAGTTCACATGACGTGAATACATCTATATATTTTGCAAGACAGTGGTGGCCGTCTTCGTCACTTAATTTTTTAGACAATCAAATGCTGCTGAGACAACCCGACTCATGGGTATTGGAAATAGAAGAGAGTTTCCTGAGATGGTAGGATGCGTCGATTGCATGCATTAATTGATTGTGAGAGACTAGTCCATTTTTTGTCACGGGAAATATAAAGGCATGTCGGTGAGTGCACAATCATTTTCGAAGCGGTGGTATCACCTAATTTCAAGATTTGGCGCTTTTTTCGGCATGGCGGGTGCAATGATATCAATATGATTAAACAATCTCTGGTGTTCTCAACGTTTGCGGAATGCAATGCACCAGAATGCAACTGTAAGATCAATGCCCATGAATATAACAAGGGTTTCAATCTATCTGATGGTATCGATTGGTCTATACCTGTAAAGACAATCTTCGCCCCCCAAGGTAACTAGATCTTAGTTCGCAAAAGAATAAGAGAGTTGTAGGAACGATGTTAAGAGAGCATTTTATGTGCTTAAATATCATTGGGCTATTGTTCAGCATCCTGCTAAAACATGT
Source organism: Poa pratensis (assembly GCA_947311845.1). Taxonomy (NCBI): domain Eukaryota; kingdom Viridiplantae; phylum Streptophyta; class Magnoliopsida; order Poales; family Poaceae; genus Poa; species Poa pratensis. Next base: position 51,804,775 of record CAMZMU010000020.1, read on the forward strand.
GATGTCGACACAATGTGGGAGGTAAATGACTACTTTATGTTCAATAGCATATGTAGATCCACGAAGGAAACTAGCAGTCCTCATTTCATGTATTGTGTTGAATAATTTATCGAATTTTAGGATTATTCTATTTTAAATTTAAGTTATTATGTGAATCATGTCACTCGAATATTGTAATTATTGGGAGGCATTGTTGGAGCTGCCCATTTAAAGGCCCCCTTTAGAAAATATGCTAGAGTTTCACTCACATATCGTCATAATTCTGCCACATAAAATTATGTGGCATAATTTTCCACGTAATATTGCAATATGTTTTTTAAGAGAAAATTTTAAAAAATCTAAGATCAACAAAACATGTTTTGTGAGCATGGTAAACATTTTCCACAAGTATGTTTCTTTTCTGTGAGAAAGATGAATGTCCTATATATATGGGCTATGTGGAACATATTACCTTTTTTGTTTGGTCAATATTCTACGGATTGTAGAGTTTTTTAAATTGGTTTTGTACATTTTTTTTTCAAATCTTAAAAATTGTGGGCGATCGAGGTTTAATTCTGAAATTCAGTGAGGCCTCTTCCTTTTTTTAAGGGCACAGTGAGGCCTCTTCAGACACGCCTAATTGAAGTCCGAACGAATAAAACACGAGAACCCCACTAGATCTAACCGTTCACGCCGCCACTCTCTCCTCGCCCCCAGGCAGCAACGCCGCCGCTGCCATCCCCGGCGTCCCAAACGTTTAGGGCTTCTCGCCGCCGCCGACGCCGCGATGGAGGCACTCCGGGAGGCGGATGCCAATCTGACGGTGTACGTGCACCCCTCGAATGCCGCCGACGTCGGCAGCGCCATCGTCCGGCAGCTTAGCACCCTCCTCAACTCGTGCGGCCCCTATCCCTCCCTCCCCTCTAATTATCTCCTGTCTCGTTAATGCAATGTCGTGTCTATCTATCCAACTGTAGCATCTTATCAACCGATTCGTTGTTCCGTGTTCTCCCAAGCTTCTTATGCTCCCAAGTCCTCCCAAGTTATATATTTGTTTTATCTTTGCAATGTTCAGTATTGGTCTTGCGCAAGAAAGCTCATCCGTAGTTCTGTGTTCTAAGGGCATCTCCAGTCGTTCGGCCCCCCCAGGCCGAAAAACGGCGCTATTTTGGGCCGCCTGGGGGGCAACGGCGCTATTTGACGCCCTAGGGGCGGCGTTTTCCCAGCCGTGCCCAAACCCAACACTTGGGCCAAAAAAAATCAAAAAACTAAATTTGGGCGAAAATTAGCTAATTTAGACGAATTTCATTAATATATGGGCGAAATTCGACGATTACATAGTAGAACATAAATAAAAACATAAAAAAAGATAACTTGGCGATCTACGCCGTTCTACATGCCCAGCTGGCTGTAGAACACGGTGTAGTCGCCGCTGTCGTCGCCGTCGCCATCGGAGCCGCTCCCAGCGGCGTTGCTGGGGCCTGCGCCGTCGTCTCCGCCGTGCCACCTGCTGGTCGTCGGCGCGGGCACCTCCTCGTCCTCGTTGCTCGGGTCGAGGATGTAGTACTCCGGCGGCGGCGGCAGAGGTGGAATGCGACGGCCAGTGGTCGCCGCGAGCTATAAGAGCTGAAGTAATATATTTTTACCAGAAGGGTCGAAGAAATATAATGCATCACTCACACCATAAATGAATTTCAAAGATTAAAATCTAGCAACGTACCAGAATACAGAATGCAAACAGGTAAGAAATAGGGCCAGTTAAAATGTTAGGAGCTGAAATGAGAGGAAAACAAAGTAGCACAAGTACTTGCCAGCCACACACACAACACACGGCTCACTGTTGGTTTGTCAAACACGCCTTGCTTATATTCCTTGGAAGACAAAGCTTGCAAGGCCTACTACGCCAGTAGAAGTCTTACAGTTAAAAAGTTATTGCAAGATCACTCTAACCTATGCTATTTCCAACTCCAGCATCACAGTCTTGTCCGCGAAAAGAACTCCGTTTGTCCAAGAGACTATGTTGAACGCCAAACTCTCCAGCACCATTGAGCAGCACTACAGGATCACATGCCCAACATCGTGCATACGAAAAATGACCCATTTTTCTCTATCAGGAAACAATATTTCATCTTTCATGATGATCAAGTTCAGATAAAAAATGATCATGTCAAATTTAGATAGTGCAATGCAGTGCTGCTGTTGATTTATTTAAAACAGTTGAGAGAGTGGATGTGCTAGCAGAACAATGTTATTCAACTGTGCCCTTGACAAAAGATTTTCCACTCGTCTTGCACCTATTAATGAGACAAAGACATCAGTATACTTAGATGTAAATCATTAAATTCTGGAAAACATTGATGAACTGGTGAATGGTGATAGGGACATGTTGCATCTATTAAGAGGAAGTAAAGGCCCGTATCTGCAAGTGTATTCTGTCCATTGCGTCCAATATTATTCCAGCACTCAGTTTCATCGAACTTCTTCACCTGAGTTTATTTGCATTTTCTTTGTCGAGAGAAAATGCGCAAAGGATAATAAGGGAGCACCTAGGTAAATCACCTAATACCCATCAAAGCTCCACCCTCAGCACGCAAGGGCAAGCTCCCGCCTCCACCGCGCGCCAAACGTAGGGCGACCAGGGCAAGCTCCTTCCTCCACCGCTCCTCTCCTATCCAGACGGTCGCCGGTGATTGGGGCTAGGGATGGGGCGGCGCTATAGATGCTGCTCGGGCTGGGCGGCAGAGAAGCGGGCGGGCGGGCGCGGCGGAGGCCTGGGCGGCGTGGGGTAGGTGGCGGCGTGGTGGAGAGCGAAAGAGATACGGGGGAGAGTCAAGACAATGTTGAGGACCGCGGGTTGATTTCCGGAAAACAAGAGGACCAAACTGCAAAACTACCACGACGTACCACGTACCACGGCCACGGTCGTTTACTGATATTATATAGTAGAGATGTTGCTGATGTGCCTCTACATTATTCTACCATATATTGTTATTTTGCCTTGCTATGCTGAGAGGGGGTGCTGAAAACTAGCATTGTGTTGCACCTTTCAACAGTGGTACACTTTAACATGTCAGTAGTGTTCAGTGATATGTATGAGATGCAACTACACAGTAATAATATATAGCTATCTCGTGAATGCAAATGAATCATGTGGTGGAAATCACCTGGATCTGATTCCTGCAATACAAGAAGTCGAAGTAATTGGAAGTTGTTAGCACATTGTTTTGTATTTTGAGTTAGATAAGTTGATAATGTGCCTTCACTGATATTCATTTACAGAGTGGACACAGAAATAAATTGCCACATAACGGGATCTTTATTGCCACCTCACACACTGGATCCATGCTTTGGCTATCAACACATGATACTGAATATGCATCAGAACTTAACAGGTACAGCTATGCTAACACGTGTTTCCATGCTGCTTTTTTAGCTGACATGTTAATCCATACAACATTTTCAAGCTTATTTTGTAAAATATATGTTTTGCACAGTTTCCAGTGGCAAAAGGAAATCAAGGGATATGAACATTAAAGTTGAGCAGAACATACAAGATCACACAACCGTCGACAATCAAGATAGCATGATAATTTCTAGAAGGCCAGGCAAGTCCCGAAAGAGGACCACTGAGGAATGATGATGCCATTGGTCGGAATGCGATAGTTCAGATACGGCGGTAACAGAGGTCATTTTGCTCCTGCTGCCTGTGGATACTACTCATTAGAGAAGCGATGACGGTCCAATTCAAGCAGTGTTTTTGATTGGTTCAAAAGCTGGTTCACAGGTCGTTCAACTAACGGCAGTAACTTTTACGTAAGATCAATTGTATGATTATGTAAAAACATATCAAGAACCGGTTGTGCAATTGGTTATTACATGTTTACTAAACAACCATGTTTACCGGCAAAGTGCCTGTTATTTCAATTTTGTTCTAGGCTCTAGCTTGTGTGCCAAGTAGGGTCTTTCCAGGTGCTGGTTAAGTGTTACCATAAAATGCTACAACTTGGCCTAAAAACATTTCTAGCACTGCTGCAGATTACTAGTCGTTAAAGAGGCTCATTTTTCGTTGCGTGCATGCTTAGGAACCACTGGGATGTATAAATTCAGGATGCATTTTGGAGACAGGGGCTCCAACTCTTGGACCCGCTTAAAGCTTGGAAGTCACATGATGAATTTGGATGCATGAAATGGATCGGGAATGCTTTTAAATCACAGGGGTGTCTTGGGTATACTCATAATAAGTTATCTATATATATAAATTCAGAATGCATTTTGGAGACAGGGGCTCCAATTCTTGGACCCGCTTAAAGCTTGAAGTCACATGATGAATTTGGATGCATGAAATGGATCGGGAAAGCTTTTAAATCACAGGAGTGGCTTGGGTATACTCATAATAAGTTACCTGGAGTATATAACTATGGTCTTTTGACTGAAAGATATATTTAATCTGCAAATTAAGTTCGCTGTTCCACAAGACCGGCAGCAACCACAAGACGAACACTCACACACAAGTACAGGCATTCAGGCACATCACCACGCACGCAGCATTCCAACAAGCGAGCACAGACCAGCAAGCATATGGTGGTTCGCTCGCCCCTCGCCGCAGCAAAGCAAGCCGCCGGAAAGCCACAAGCGAGGAGCGAGAACCTGATGGTGGTTCGCTCCACAAGCCCCTCGCCGCAGGCTCGCTGGTGCCGGGCGGGCGTGGCGATCAGACTCGCTGGTGCCACGGTGGCGATGGCGGCGTACGTGCCCGTCGCCGGGGCAGACGAACAAGGAGACGGAGCGGTGCCACCGTCCTCCTCGTCGCCGCGCCGTCGCGCCGCCGCACCGGTGCTGGGGAAGGAGAGGCTCGCCGGGGAAAGGAAGGAGAGGCGCCGCCGGCCGCCGCCGCGCGTCTGTTAGGGAGAGAAGGTCACTTGTTGTGTGGGCCTTCGGCTGTAGAGCGGAAGCCCGTACTTGGGCTTATGGGCTGGGCCAAGAAAACGGCCCAGAAGCCCACCTCATGGCCTAAGACGGCGATCGCGTGCCAGCCACCCTGAAATACTCGGCTTGCCGCCCGAAGGTAACCGTCTCAACCAACTCCGCCGCGCCTCTCCTCTTCTCCGGTTCTCCCCCTCGCCTGAGCTCCAAGAAACCAAGAACCCACCACACCAACCTCTCCAACTGCGAAACGAAATGGCAAAAAGGACCACCTGCGAAAAACATTGTCAAAAAGGACCACATCGGTCGTGGCGGCAGGCTCGCCAGCCGACACGTGGCTCCTGCCGCCACGGACAGAGGCGACAGGGGTGGCCGCCATAGGCAGTGGTCCTTTTTGCCATTTCGTTTCTTGATGTGGTCTGTTCTGTCAAAATTTCCAGTATTTTGGCTGCCGTTGCGAAGCACGGGCATATTTGCTAGTCACTATAACGAGTAGTATTCGTTTGCCGAATGAACCAACTTTAAAATGTGATAAGATAAGATCCTGCGCCGCGGATGGCGATGGCCAGCGATTCGGCCGGCGTCGGTGGCAGGGGAGATGGAGGTGCTGGTCTCGGTTCGGTTGCTACGCGGCGGTGCTCTCCTTCCCCTCCTCTCTAGCGGTGTTTCCTCCTCTTCATGGTGCTCCTCCTCTCTCACCCCATTCCGACGAGAAAAGCACACGTGGGCTGTCAGAAATTCAACCGTGTCGACGGGTGACTGTAAGATAGGAGCGAGAACACGCTGGATCTGATGGTGGTTCGCTCCACAAGCCCCTCGCCGCAGGCTCGCTGGTGCCGGGCGTGGGTGGCGATCAGGCTCGCTGGTGACACGGTGGCGATGGCGGCGTACCTGCCCGTCGCCGGGGCAGCCGAACAAGGAGACGGAGAGATGCCACCGGCCGTCTCGTCTCCGCGCTGGCGCGCCGGTGCTGGGAAGGAGAGGCGCCGCCGGCCGCCGCCGCTGCGCGACAGTTGGGGAGATCGATCGAGAGAGAAGGTAACTCGCGTGGGCCTTCGGCTCGTTGAGGGGAAGCCCGCGTTTGGGCTTATGGGCTGGGCCAAGAAAACGGCCCAGAAGCCCACCTCATGCCCAAGGACGGCGATCGCGTGCCAGCCACCCTGAAATACTCGACTTGCCGCCCGAAGGTAACCGTCGCAACCAATTCCGCCGCGCCTCTCCTCCTCTTCTCCGGTTCTCCCCCTCGCCAGAGCTCCAAGAAACCAAGAACCCACCACCCCCGCCTCTCCCTCTCCACCGCCCCTGCTCTCTCCAGCAGTCCAGCGGCAGCGACCGATGGACCAGTTCTACGACGGGCACCATGTGCGGCTGCGGAGCCGCGTTCTCGGCACCTACCTCTACGCCACCAGCGACGGGGAGGGTGTCTCCCTCCGCGACCGCCGCGCGTCGCTGAAAGCTGCGTGGGCGGTGCACTTCTACCACGGCGACAACGACACCCCGTACGTGCTCCTCCACAGCGCCGCCTACGGCCGCTACCTCGCCGCCACCGACGCCGCGGCGCCCAGCGGCTGCTTGGGCTTCCGCGTCGCCCAGCGAAACTACGACCAGCCGCACCAGGAGGCCATCAGGTGGCAGGCCGTCAGGATGGGGTCTGGGGACGACATCATGCTCCGCTACGTCGGCGCCGACACCTACCGCTACCTCCGCGCCAACGGGCGGTACCTCCCCTGGAACAGGAGCGTCGTCACCGTCGACCGCTTCGACAACATCAGCACCATGATGCAGTGGGTGGTGGAGCCCATCCCCGCCAGAGAGGGCATGCCTCGCCTTCCAGGTCCGCTCAGGGTGAGTTCGCCATGCCCGCTTCTGGACTCTTCTCCAATTGCTTTCGTTGGAACCTATCGATTGCGCGAAATTGCTTCTAGGATGTCGTTAATCTTCATCCAAGTTTAACTGCGTGGACTACTCAATGTGTCAATTTCATTGTTCCGACAGCAGTTCGTGGCTCTGTTCCGCCTAACTTTGTGCTTCTTGGGAGCAGTTCGTTCTTGGTTTCCACCTCTGGATTTGCGATTCTTGATTCCATTTGTGTTTTCTATCACAAAGTTCTGATTACTACCCCGCTCCTTAATTTGATCTCCTGGACATCACATAACCGTGGTTCTTTGCAATTCAATTTCAGGCCCGCCTCCCCGGAGACCTCTCCGTGGTCATGCTGGGGCTCCCGGTGGCAGCGTGGCAGCTGATTCGGTTCGTGCAGGCGAACAACGACGGTATCTACACCGAGCAGGGCTGGTCCGTGTTCCATTTTAGGGGGAGGTCCTTGTACTACCTGAGGAACGAGCTGGCCACCCGCGTCGGCGGCTTCAACTTCGTCATGTGCGTCCGAGCGGGCCGCTACGGGAGGCTGACCCCACTCGTCGTCAACCTACCCCGGGAAGGCCATGGCGATACCATCTGGATCGTCGTCATCATGGACGGGACACCAGGTAAGAGCCTCTCTCTATGTCTCCAACTCCTTTTGGCCAGAAATGCATGTTTGTAGTCTTGATTGGATCTGTCTGCATAATGAGCAGTTTTTGGCTGTCTTGATACTTTGGAATGAGATGTTAATTTGCTTGTGCTTGAAAAATTAGTTGACTGAAACTGTTATAGTCTGACAAATAGTTTACTGAAACAGTTATGGCCCTAAACTGCTTCTGTTAGAACTTGGGACATCCCTCAAACTGTTGAAGTCTTGTAACTAAGTAAAAATAGTTGAATAGAAACAATAGGTATTTACAGTATGCCCTATTGGATTATAAGTGCTAAAAGATGGAACCTATTGATATGGAACCTGTTGGTTTCATACTGCTACCTTGATTCAGATAATTAAGTTCCTCCATTTGATACTATTTGTCGCTAGTCAACATTGTTTCTTGAGTAAATCTAGTAGAAATTATGGAACTATAAAACCAAAACAGTTGAGTCATCTTTATTTCAGGCTTGGCAGAAAATTTGGTTATATCTTTTTAATTTTAGCCTACTCTTACCTGTGTTAAATGAGTGAAAACAAAATCCAGGTTCTATCCTACATCACTAAGTAGAAGCTCGTTTATCTACATAATATTGTTCTGAGGTTGTTCGTGATGTATTCTTCGTTTTGTTAGGGTTTTATTATTTCAGAAAAACTGATAGATTGAGATCGTTGATCTGCTTCCTCTGCATCTTCTTTGGCAAGAGGCCGAGAGATACGTATTGGTAGTTTTGGATTGGTTACGCTTATGCAGAATGATGTTGATTTAGATGTGTGGAGTCTTGTTTTAGCAGAATGCTAATCTGATTGTTCAGCAAAGAGTAAGTTCCTTGTGTATTTACCAGTCTCTGTACATTTGCTTGGAAATGTTAATTTTTTTCATAAGTCGCTTATTTGTTTCTACTCTACTGTCCTTGATTCAAATAATTCAGTTCGTTCAATCATTCTTAAACCACTAGTAGGTGTTATGGAAACTAGAAAATCAAATCAGTTCAGTCATCTCATTTCGCCCTTGCGGAGAAGATACTAACTTTCTGTTAGAATCTGTGAAGAGAATTCAGATTTTATCCTACAGTAGTACATATAAGCTTAGTTGATGCACATTATATTGTCTTTAGGATTTGTATCTTATTGATCTTAGTACTCCTCTTTTTTGTTTTGCAAAGCTCTGAGACTTTGATTATTGATCTGCTGCCTAACTTCCTCATTGTGTTGTGCTAATTTCAGCCAGCGCTGCGCTGCGACACCCGGATGTCAACGCACAGTAGAGCAAGATCAGAGCGGGAGTGGCCTCTTCGGAAGCTTCGCTGTGTCGGACCTGACGACAACAGAACTAGGCGCCTACTATTGCATTTAGATAGATATATAGATAGGTATAGGTTCAGAGAACTCAGCAGCTCGTGTTTCTTCTGCTAGTTAAACCTGATCCGCTCTCCTGACAGGAGGAACCTGGCCTCGCGGTTCTAAGATTCCAGAACTGCTGAAAGCGTTCAGTGCAACGACTGGATATTTTTGTAGTGACAGTACTGGTTACATTTGCTGCAATTTTACTCTTCTGACATCCATCAACGTGATGTGGTTTCCTGGATGAGCCATTTCACTGTACATAGGAGTTTATGCAGTGAGTTGAACAGCTGATAATCCTACATTCCTTGTGGATGTGTATCTTGCGTCGTATAAATGAAAATGCAGTGTTGCAATGAATTGAGGGTTCTGCAATCATGTAGGGCGTTGTTCCAGTGAGCTGATGTTGTGTTTCAATGCCTATCTATGCTTTGAAGTTTGGATGATAGCGCTTTGACGGTATGTTGCTAGTTCATGAAGTTTCTCTAAAGGGTGTGAAATCTCAAATCATGAATGGTCTGATACCATATTTGATTGTGCCTGCATGCGAAACTGCTGCTTTCTTCTGCCCAGCTAGACATGATCCTGGGTAGGTGCCCATATAACTCTCCTCAATGGCACTCTTTGTACTACCTCATATTTGCATGCTGACCAGCCCCAAAGTTTGTAGTTAAGTGTCATTTCCCCCAAAAATAGTAGCTACCCAACACATCTGTCCCAATATCGTAGTTTTCTGTCATTTAGAAAAGTTCACGTACGATGCAGCTCATCGATCCGTCCGAATAGTAACAGGGAGACACACTCGCTGTCAAGGGTAGCTTCAACTTCGCTGGCAGGCAGGGCAGCATGTGTTGCTCCTAGAGCCATCGACTGGTTAAACCTGCATGTAAGTTTCGATGATATTTGAGTAAAGTTGGGACGGTTCTAAAAAGAAAAAATAACGTACCGGTAGCAACCACAATCCGGTGGGGTGTTTTGACTCGACACTTTTTTGTTTCCAAAAAATTGAGAAAACAATCTCAGGTATACTATCGAGATCTACAGCCGTGCAAAATTTAAACTCAAAATATTATAGGTTGGACAAAAATGACAAATGAGTGATCCACAGTTTTAAAAACTTGAAATTTTTCCTAATTTATCTTTTTTTGTATAGCCTACAATGTAATAAGTTTTGAGTTAAAATTTTGCTTACTTATAGACCTCGATATATTTGGGATTTTTTTTCTCGATTTTTAGAAACTAAAAGTGACAATTTTGAATTCTTCAAAAAACGAGCTAAGTGTAACTCATGAGCCCTTTGCACTTTCCGCCACAATACATCACTCACACACAAGTTCAGGCAAGCAGCGTTCGAACAAGCATACAACACGCACAGCAGCAAAACGCTTTCTAGAAGCAAGCCACAATCCCCGCGCCGCAGTCTCGCTGGATCTGATGGTGGCTCGCTCCACAAGCCCCGCGCCGCAGGCTCGCCGGTGCCCGGCGGGCGTGACGCCGTACGTGCTCGTCGTGGGGGTAGCCGAACAAGGAGGCGGAGCAATGCCACCGGCCATCTCGTCGCCGCGCCGGCGCGCCGGTGCTGGGGAAGGAGAGGCGCCGCCGGCCGCCGCACGTCTGTTGGGGAAATCGGGAGAGATAACTCTTGTGGGCCTTTGGCTGCGGAGTAGAAGCCCGCGTTTGGGATTATGGGCTGGGCTGAGAACATAGCCCACAAGCCCACATGGTGCCCAAAGGCGAGGACGTCGATGGCGTGCCTGCCCCTCTGAAATACTCGCCTTGCCGCCTGAAGGTAACCGTCTCAACAAACTCCTCTTCTCCGGTTCTCCCCCTCGCCAGAGCTCCAAGAAACAAAGAACCCACCACACTCACCTCTCTCTCTCCACCGCCCCTGCTCTCTCCAGCAGTCCAGCAGCAGCGACCCATGGATCAGTTCCACGACGGGCACCATGTGCGGCTCCGCAGCCGCGTCCTCGGTACCTACCTCTACGCCGACAGCGACGGGGTGGGCGTCTCCCTGCGCCGGCGTCGGCGCCGCGCGTCGCTGAAAGCGGCGTGGGCGGTGCACATCTACCACGGCGACGACCACACCCCGTACGTGCTCCTCCACAGCGCCGCCTACGGCCGCTACCTCGCCGCCACCGACGCCGCGGCGCCGAGCGGCTGCTTCGGCTTCCGCGTCACCCAGCGAAACTACGACCAGCCGCAGGTGGAGGACATCAGGTGGCAGGCCGTCAGGATGGGGTCTGGGGACGACATCATGCTCCGCCACGTCGGCGCCGACACCTACCGCTACCTCCGCGCCAACGGGCGGTACCTCCCCTGGAACAACGCCGCCACCGTCGACCGCTTCGACAACGTCAGCACCATGATGCAGTGGGTGGTGGAGCCCATCCCCGCCAGAGAGGGCATGCCTGCCCTTCCAGGTCCGCTCAGGGTGAGTTCGCCATGCCTGCTTCTCCATTCTTCTCCAATTGCGCGAAATTGTTTCGTCTTGGATGTCCTTAATCTTCATCCAAGTTTAAGTTACTCAATGCGTCGATTTCATTCTTCCGAGAGCAACTCGTGGTTCTGTTCTGGCTAAACTTGCGCTTCTTGGGTGTAGTACGTTCTTGGTTTCCACCTTTGGATTTCCAATTCTTGATTGCATTTGTGTTTTCTATCACAAAGATGTGATTAATACCCCGCTCCTTAATTTGATCTCCAGGACATCACACAACCGTGGTTCTTTGCGATTCAATTTCAGGCCCGCCTCTCCATGGTCATGTTCGGGCTCCCGCTGGCACCGTGGCAGCTGATTCGGTTCGTGCAGGCGAACGACGACGGTATCTACAACGAGCAGGGCTGGCCCGAGTTCCAGTTCAGGGGGAGGTCCGTGTACTACCTGAGGAACGAGCTGGGCATCCGCGTCGGCGGCTTCAACTTCATCATGTGCGTCCGAGCGGGCCGCTACGGGAGGCTGACCCCACTTGCCGTCAACCTACCCCGCGTCGGCTCTACCATCGAGATCGTCGTCATCAGGGAAGGGACACCAGGTGAGAGCCTCTCTCTATGTCCCGAACTCCCTAATGATCTCCTTTTGGCCAGAAATACATGTTGGTAGATTTGATTGGATTTGTTCTGCATAATGAGCAGTTTTTTTTTTTTTTTGACGATTGTTGGCTGTGTTGGCTGTCTCGATATTTTGGAATGAGATGTTAATTTGCTTGTGCCTGAAAAGAAGTTTGACTGAAAGTGGTATAGTCTGACAAACAGTTTACTGAAACAATTGTGGCCTTAAACTGCTGAAGTTTTGTAACTAAGTAAAAATAGTTGAATAGAAACAATAGGTATTTACAGTGTGCCTTTGTGGATTTTAAGTGCTAAAAGATGGTCTGAGGCTACCTGGTTACTTGTAAACCACATGTTTGCAGTCAAACTTGATATGGAACCTGTTGGTTTCATACTACTACCTTGGTTCAGATAATTAAGTTCCCCTATTTGATAGTATTTGACGCTAGTCAACATTGTTTCTTGAGTAAACCTAGGAGAAATTATGGAACTATAAAACCAACACAGTTGAGTCATCTCCCTTTCAGGCTTGACAGAAAAGTTACTGATATCTGTTTAATTTTAGCCTACTCTTACTTGTGTTAAATTGACTGTGAACAAAATTCAGGTTCTATCTTACAGCACTAAGTAGAAGATGGTTTATCCACATAATATTTTTTTGAGGTTGTTCATGATCTGTATTATTAGTTTTGTTAGAGTTTTATTATTTCAGCAAAACTGATAGATTGAGATCGTTGATCTGCTTCCTCTGCATCTTCTTTGGCGAGAGGCGAGAGATACATATTGCCAGTTTTGGATTGGTTATGCTTATGCAGAATGATGTTGATTTAGATGTGTGGAGTCTTGGTTTAGCAGAGTGCTAATCTGATTGTTCAGGGAAAGAGTAAGTTCCTTGTGGATTTACCTGTCTCTGTACATTTGCTTGGAAATGTTGATTTTTTTCATAAGTCGCATATTCATTTCTACTCGACTGTCCTTGATTCAATAATTTCGTTCAATCATTCGTAAACCGCTAGTAGGTGTTATGGAACCTAGAAAATCAAATCAGTTCAGTCATCTCATTTCACTCTTGCGGAGAAGATACTAATTTTCTGTTAGAATCTGTGAGAGAATTCAGATTTTATCCTACAGTAGTACACATAAGCTTAGTTGCTGCACATTATATTGTCTTCAGGATTTGTATCATGTTGATCTTAGTACTCCTCTTTTTTGTTTTGCAAAGCTCTGAGATTTTGATTATTGATCTGCTGCCTACCTTCCTCATTGTGTTGTGTTAATTCAGCTAGCGCTGCGCTGCGACACCCGGATGTCAACGCACAGTAGAGAAAGATCAGAGCGGGAGTGGCCTCTTTAGAAGCTTCACCGTGTCGGACCTGACGACAACAGAACTGGGCGCCTACTATTGCATTTAGATACATAGATATAGGTTCAGAGAACTCAGCAGCTCACGCGTTTCTTCTGCTAGTTAAACTTACCTTTCTCCTGACAGAGGAACCTGGCCTCGCGGTTCTACGATTCAGAATTGCTGAAAGCGTTCAATGTTACTGAACATGTTTGTAGTGACAGTACTGGTTGTAGTTGCTCAATGTTACTCTTCTGACATCCTTCGACATGATGTGGTTTCCTGGATGAGGTATTTCACTGTAGGAGTTTTTGCACTGAGTTGAACAGTTGATAATCCTACATTCCTTGTGGATGTGTATCGTGTGTCGTATAAATGAAAATGCAGTGGTTGCAATGAGTTGAGGGTCCTGCAATTTCTTTTAGATGATGCATTTCGTATCGTTGAATCATGTAGGGCGTTCTTCCTGTGAGCTGATGTTGTGTTTCATTTCCTATCTATGCTTTGAAGTTTGGATGATAGCGCTTTGACGGTGTGTTGCTAGTTCATGAAGTTTCTCTGAAGGGTGTGAAATCCCAAATCATGAATGTTTTGATACCATATTTGAGCGTGCCTGCATGCGAAACTGCTGCTTTCTTCTGCCCAGCTAGACATGATCCTGGGTAGGTGCCCATATACTCTTCTCAATGGCACACTTTGTACCACCTCATATTTGCATGCTGACGTGGGTGTACCCTTCGGGTGCCCCACCATATGGATATCTGGTGCACGTACTAGCTAAGGCCCACGAACAGGCCTGCCAGCAGTCGTCGATCAAAGCCCACGAAGGGGACCCAAGAAGATGGCGTACGCTCCAAGACTAGTAACCCTAAGTCGGTAGAAACCTACCTTACCTGTAAACCTAATCGGTTGCGAATCCCCGAGACCCAGCCTCTTATATAAAGGCTAGGAGGGCCGCCGATCTAGGTCACGCAATACCTAAACCACCAAAGCCCTTGCGAGATTGCATCACGCTGGGACGCCGTTGTTGTTCCTTTGTACACCTCATACATCAATACCAGATAAGCAGGAAGTAGGGTGTTACCCTCGGGGCCTGAACCTGGACCTGGGTAAATCTTGCTTGTCAGCCGACGATACTACCGACGCTACTGCATCTCTCCCCCTAAATCTCAACCCTAGGTACCGAACCATGGGATTTGACGTTTTAACACCGCGTCGATTGGCGTTGTCTGTGGGAAAGACAAGCGTTGGATCCGCGGTGTCACCGGCTCCATCGGCAAACGGAAACTTGTCGGCTCCATCGGCAAACGGCAACTCGCCGGCTTCATCGCCAAGCAGCATCTCGCCGATTCCATCGATCGTCAAGCCGATGTATTTTGGCTCCTTCGGTTTTGACCCACACTCGTCGGTCGCTCGCCCGGCGTTCGTGGATCTCCACTCAGGTGCGGATCTGACTTTTGGTACTTTTGATTTCCATGTTAGTCGTTGGGGAACACATAACTTGACAGACCTGCGTCAACTCGCGGCGATCACACCCGCATCTCCATCGACCGCATCTGCACCAACCGTGGCCGCGTCGGCGACATCTACATCGACCGCATATTTCGCGCCGCTTCCGGTCGCAGAAGCCGCGTCTTCTTCGACTGCTTCACCAAGCTCTGCACCAGCATCTCTCGACTCTTCTTGCGAAGTCGAAGAAGCAGTCGAGTCCGCTTACCAGTACGACAACAGCGAACCTCGCGTACGGTTCGATGACTACTTCGACTCCGACACCTCCATCGACAACCGCAGCGACGGCGGCAGAGGCAAAATCTCGCACGCCATCCCCTTCCAGGTCTGCATGGCTCTGGGGAACACTGGGACAGATCCCTAAACATTCGAAACCGCCGCCCGCCGCAACCCTCCAACCTATCCGATGACGGTAACCATGCCGGATGGAAGGACAACACTCGTCATCAAAGCGGAGGTCGCGGCCAAAGCAAACAAAGTCATCGCAGAATGCACCCTGATGCCGGAGGACTCGACACGCGAGGAGATCGCGATGCACCAATACCTCCTCTGGCAGGAAAATCTTCGGCTGAAGAACTACCAAGCGACGCTCGATGAGCGCAGGAGGCAAGCTAGCGTGTCGAGTGCATGGAAGGCGCAGCTATCCATCCAACACTCCACGGGAAACACAGACCCGAGGCGCCGCAACAGAACGTTCCTATCCCAGAAACTGAGAGGGCAGAACTTACCCGCAACTTGGGTCTCTCCTTCATGACTCACGACGAAGAAGGGATCCCTATCCCCAAGACAGCCGCGGGAGCTCTGCTCTCGGTGGCCACATACCTCAGAACAACACAGCCTCCCGAAGGCGACCCCAATGCAGCCCTGCATCGACAATAGATAAAATCTCTCAATCTGGCGGCCGCAGCCGTCAACCCCGAAGCCGATGCAGTCGCGGGAAACGGAAGTCGCCGCGCGGCCAGCCAACGGAGAGAGCTGCGGAGCCGCGTGACCCGAGAAGACAGGGACCAGAGCAACCGTCGCCGAGATGAAGACTGCTCCAGACAGGACCGAGGGCAGCCGCCCACTAGTCACCTCCAGGATGGCGAGGACGCGCGCAACGTCATAACTCAGCGCCGAGTCAAAAAAATCGTGCGAAGAGATCTTCTCGTTCTCCTAGCAGCGATTCATACTCTGATGACGAGTTCGAGCCCTGCGGGTCTCTATGCTTCACTCGACGCATCCGCGAGACCAGGATGCCCAAAGGGTTCAGGTTAACATCTGAAACACCCAAGTTCGACGGCCGCCAAGAACCACCGTCCTGGCTCGAGGATTACAAAATAGCGGTCTCCTGTCAACGTGGCACAACAACAATGGCGATGCAGTACATCCAGCTGATGCTTACGGGTTCGGCTCATGACTGGCTCAGGAGCCTACCCAACAGCTCGTATGACTCATGGGAACACTTCGAGGAGGACTTCGTCAAAAATTTCGCCCCAACATGCGATCGGCCCGCGACATTCGAAGAGCTGCGAGCCTGCAAGCAGCGATCGGACGAGTCGCTGCGATCATACATCCGTCGTTGGACCACCATACGCAACTCCGTGGGCGCAATATTAGAAGACAGAGCAATCGATGCTTTCACCATGGGCCTCGCCAGGCGAGACTTCCGGGAAGCAATTGGACGCGAGAAATCGAAGACCGTCGCCCAACTCTTAAAGGTTGCCAACGAGTGGGCGGATGGAGAAGATTCGGTGCGAAATGAGCGCCGCGGGTCACCACACCGTGACAACGATGATGGCAACTAGAGCCGCAGAGATAGCCGCGGTAACGATCGAAGGCGGAAGCGCAAATCTCACCACTACGACGACGCGGATGGCCCCGAGATGGTGGCGGCCGGATACGTTGACACACGCGATGAGCGTGGCCGTAGCGGAAACCGCCAGGACGACCGCAGTCGTGACTATGGACAGTGCAGCGATGGGTACCGCAAGCGGGAGTGGCGGAAAACCCGCGATGACTCGCAAGACCAGCGCCCAGTCGCAGTGGAAATAGAAGAGGAGTGCAGGTTCCACATGTTCAAGGGTGAGGACGGAAAACTCCACTCAAGGCACCTGCTCTAAGACTGCAGAAAGTTCACACGATTGGCGACCGAGTACGCCCGACGCTTCCAGACAGCTCCCGCCGCAACAACGAATGCTGCCCCTCCTGCGGCAGCACCAACAGCCGGAAACATGGCGGGCGCGGTACAAGTCATGCCGCGCATAGAGGGCCCGGGGGCAGCATCGGATCAGTATCCTGTGCCTCGCGGGCGGATGAGCATGATTCAAAAGGGCCGTCCCACCAACAGGGAACAGAAGCTGATCACTCGCCAAGTTAACATGGCGGCCATGTCACCTCCCGCCGTACCCGAGTACTTGAAGGGGTCCGAAACCAGCATCACTTTCTCCTGAGAGGATCACCCGCCATCAATATATCGTCCAGGGCACGCCGCTCTGGTGCTCGACGCCCAAATCGAAGGTTTCGCTATGTCCAAGGTCTTCATGGATGGAGGGAGCGGAATCAACATCCTTTTCGCTGACACGCTACGCAAAATGAATCAATCGACAAAGAATCTGGCCAAATCAGATAATACCTTCCACGACAGCTTCTCGGACAAGGCGGTCTACCCGCTCGGCACAGTCCAGTTCCCGGTCGTCTTTGGTGAGCCAGGAAACTTCAGAACAGAGATGATCGATTTCAAGGTCGTCGACTGGAAGTCACAATACCACGCCATCCTAGGGCGCCCGACGTTCTCAAGCTGAAGATGCCGGGACCCAATGGCATTATCACCGTAAACGGCAACTTCCAGCACTCACATAGCTGCGATAGAGAGTTCAGCAAAATCTCTGAGTTTTTCAGCATGCAGGAACAACTCCAAGAGCTCTCCCTCAACAACGACCGCACAATCTTCTCTGAAGCCAAAAAACCAGCACCCGATGCTGCCTTCAACGCAACAAACAACACAAGATCGCACCTGGTCCACCCGACGGACCCGTCCAAGACGGACAACGTGTCATCGAGCCTACCTCCCACATAGGAAGGCACGCTCGTCGAATTCCTCCGTGAGAATTGGGAAATCTTCACCTGGTGTCCAGCCGATATGCCAGGTATACCCAGGGAATTCGCCGAGCACTCCCTTTAGCAGACCAGTGAAGCAAACAATGCGCCGGTTCTCGGAGCCGAAACGCGCAGCCATAGGACAAGAAGTCGACAGGCTACTAGACGCCAAGTTCATCCACGAGATCAAGAAATCAGACTGGGTCGCCAACCCTGTCCTGGTACCAAAAAGCATACACAAATCCTTCGCATGTGTGTTGACTTCACGGCTCTCAACAAGTGTTGTCCCAAGGACCACTTTCCACTGCCTCGCATCGACCAAATTGTCGACTGAACTTCGGGTTGCGAGCGCTTGTCATTCCTGGATGCCTACTAAGGCTACAACCAGATAAGGATGAGGGTCGAAGACGAGGAGAAGACAACTTTCATAACGCCATACGGCGTCTACTGCTACACAACTATGCCCTTCAGGCTCAAGAACGCCGGTGCCACGTACCAGCGGATGATGCAAAACTGCCTCAAAACGCAGATCAGACGCAACGTCCAAGTCTACGTTGATGACATCGCCATCAAATCCAAAAAGGAGGACTCTCTACTTGACGACCTGCGCGAAACCTTCGCCAACCTCAACCGATACAAGATCAAGCTCAACCCCAAGAAGTGCGTCTTTGGCGTGCCAGCCGGACAACTTCTGGGGTACCTAGTCTCGGCTCGAGGCATTGAAGCGGACCCAGAGAAGATCCAAGCCATCTTGACCATGGAGCAACCGACCAAACTTCGAGAGGTGCAGAAGCTAGCAGGTCGGGTGGCCGCGCTTAGTCGATTCATCAGCAAGCTCGACGAAAAATCACTCCCATTCTACCAGAAGCTCAAGCAGCCTTCATTGACCTCAAGCGTGCACTGACATCCCCGCCAGTCTTAGTCGCACCTCGGGAGCGCGAGCCGCTGTTCCTATATGTCTTCGCCACCAACAGGGTGGTCAGTACCGTGCTCGTCGTCGAGCGCATGGAAGAAGGACATGCTCATGCCATACAGAGACCCGTATACTACCTCAGCAAGGTATTGGGTTGCGTGGCTTACCTCATCGCTGGGAACGCGTGTCGGCAGCAGCATGGTGGAAGGAAGCCACCCATCCCTTCGGTACCCGTCAAGCTTCAAGGCCGTCAGATTGGACCTCGTCCAGCCACCGGCCTTCTTCTTCAGTGGGGCCGCGTTGCTCGTGGCGGCGGCAGTAGAGGCCGGCGCAACAGTAGCGGCGGCGGCCGTGGCGGCTTTCCTCTTCGATGTCTTGGCCATGGTGACGGTGTCTATGGAAGTGGAGAGCAAGGAGGAAAAAGAAGCAGAAGCAGTGGCGGCGGGGAACGAATGGCAAGTGGAAATATTTTCACCCCGTCGTTCCCATACTTATTCACAAAGGCAACCAATTTCCACCGTTGATGAGGGGTCTTGCGTCGCAACACATATCCAGCCGTACACGTGGTGGTCGCGGAGAGCAACCGTCGCAGGCCACTCTGCACAATAAGCATGGGAAACAAGGAGGCTATCATCATATCGCCGTGAAAACCGTGCCAGAGCGGTCAAATCCAGTCCAAACGGCACCGTTTTCGGTCAACACTGTATCATGGGACCCACACGTCACGTCTCATCCATCACATCAAATACGCCACCGCTTGTCAGAAGGTCCAGTCGCCAAATGCGTCAGCCCTGACGTCATTACACTAGTACAGAACGACATATCCGATACCCCTCTATTGAAACGACAGGAGTTAGGCGACGAAGAATCGCGCTTTCCACGTGGCCGGTGCGTACAAACCTGACCTGGCCCACCTACATTGGCAACGGACCCTTTCCAATCTCCGTCACTTATTATATTGGCAACGGTTAATAAAATTGTCCGTTTCCAATATTTGCCTCTATGGTAACAGATAGAATTTTCCAACCGTTGAAAATGTTGATACGTGGAGGATAGCGAATGGGCAAATGGGGAGGTGGCTGGAGCAGACCCGCGAGTATAAATGGCGAGAGGTACCAGCAGTGGTCTCTTTGAAGCCCCAGTCCATCGCCTCCAGTTATTCAAACTTCGCCAGATCCCCTCCGTCCAAATCCATGGCGAGAGGTAACAGCAGTGGTTGCGGCCGTGGATGAGGGCGAGGCCGTGGTAGGGGGCGCAGCGGCAATACCATGCCGTCGGTGTCGCCCTCACCGTCCTCTGAAGACATGTCCCCGGCGAGAGGTACCATCAGCGGTCACGGCCGTGGACGTGGGCGCGGCCGTGGACGAGGGCGCAACAATGGTAGGGGGCGCAGCCGCAATGCCACGCCGTCGGTGTCGCCCTCATCGTCCTCTGAAGACATGTCCCCGGAGCTGCGCGGCTTCGAGTTCTTGGTTATCCTGTAAAAGGGCATCGAGAGCCGCCTGAGACTCCCGAGGGCGTTCGCACAGAAGCTCCAAGGCATGGTGGCAGGTACCATGCATCTGAAGATGGAGGACTGCGAGAACGGCAGCTGGGCGGTGAAGACGGCTGTGAGTGCCGGGGGGATTTGTACCTCGGCCAGGGATGGAAGTCATTCGCCCAAGCGTACAAGCTTGAGCAGGGGCACTTTTTGTGCTTCGAGTTCGACGGCGACAACGGGTTCTTCATCAAGATCTTCGACGATACCTTATGCCGGAGGGACGCACTCGTGTACAGCGACGACGAGCCTGAGTCTTCAGTAGCAGCTGCTAGTAGTAGCATATATGTAATCGTTTACTTCATTATCAAGTCCGTATGTAGTTTAGTAATCTTTATTATTAATATATGTATCCTATGTGGTTCATTACCGTTTCCTAAGTGGTCTCTGCGTTCATATGTAATTTAGAGTACCTGTTAGTAAGTTTACTCTCTCGCTGGTGTAAAAGCAATGGAAACGATTATACAAAATGTTCGTTGCCAATGTGGTGCTTATATATACTGCCGGCTCTAGCAAATTATCGGTCTCATTATCACTCTCTCACTGTCTCTCTTCCAACCCTAGCCGCCGCACACTGTGGCTTTCAACTCTCCTCACTCTCTCTAATGGCTTCCTCTGTCGGCGCTTCTAGATCCGGCCATCGCGGCCGCGGCTCTAGCCGCCGCGGCAGCACCGTTCTAGCGGCAGCCCTTCATGAGGGGAAGGTCGATCTGGAGGCGGCCATGCGTCCGCTAATGATGCGGCAGTGCCACCATCTGACATCCTCCTCTTCCGGTGATGCCCGGCTTCTTCTGAGCCAGGCCGATGTGGAGGAGGTCATTCATGAGGTGGTGGTGCAGCACCTCCGGCGGATCTACCAGCAGAAACCCATCTGGAGGAGGAAGTGGCCGATCTGGAGGTGGTGGAGGATCTGTAGGTGGTGTCTGGTCTGGAGAAGGAGGAGGAGGTGGATGTCGACGAAGGAGAAGGAGGAGGTGATTGCGTTGCAGCGCGCTGGTAGCATCTCAGCGCATCTGGCAGAGGCCTGCACCTCCTCTCCCGCCGGGTGAAAGGTATAAATCTTTCTGTGACCGGCTGTGATGCCGATGAACTAGGTTCTACGTATGAGCATTTCATCACATAAACAAATTCCTAGGGCAAATTCACACATACATGTTCTGATAATTACAAACACTTATTGTTAAAGCACCAACTGTACAAACTAGTTAAACACCGACATCCAAAGCCTATTGCAATTCACCTAGGGCATTCTTGCACCTAGGGAAGAGCATTTCCTGCCATGTTGGACGTAGCCTGTCCTTCAAGGTTAGGATCGTGAGATACAACTCATAGGTCACGTACCCATCTATTGCTGCGTAGTCGAGGTTAACTTTGTGCAGCGGCATCCACTCCCAAAAATTGAGCTGGTTGGATGGGAACTCCTTCATGTTGGCGTATGATTTGTCGATGAGGTCTGCCGCTAGATCACCCATTCCGTCCCTCTCGTCTCCACCCTTGATTTTGTATACGAGTTGGATGTCCACGTAGTACTCCGGTGGAATGTGGAAGCCGGCATAAGAAAGCACCTTGCTGTCGTTGGTGATGTCCACGCTTGCGAAGGTGATATTCTTACGTTCAAAGAATTTGCCCAACTCTGGACAATTCTTCTTGGACTTGCACCTGTGGAACACGAGGACATGCTGGCGCATGGCGAGTTGCAGGACAGACATGTGCCGATGATTACGGGTGTACTCGATGTCAAGGCCGATGAACCGATGCTTCTCCTCTGCTCGCCATTCCTCGTACTTGTCGAGGATCCGCTCCACGGTATGCTCCTCGTTCATGTACACCACCTCCAGAACGGTGCCGTGGGTACGGACAGTAGTTGTCTCTGTTATTCTGTTGCGGTCGTCCATGGCGGGTGGGGGATTGGGGTGGAATGAGGAAGAAGAGAAGAAGGAATGCGAACTGTCTACCACCGAACAGAGCAGTTCCTGGATATTTGCCGTCGATCTTAGCAGTTTCTCGAAAATGGAACCGAACAAAGCAGTTGCTAGAAAATAGCCACCGATCTTTTTAATATCCAGATGTATTTTGTACATTTCGCTAATATTTTTTTCTTTCACATAGGAGTTTATTTCGGCAACACTGCATAAAAGTACCAACGTGCCATTCCGAGAACCAGAAACCTTGAGGCACAGAAACTTCAGGGATGCTGGTATCGGAGCGGGTACAACGACGACCGAGAGCTCATTGTAGGTGAGCTCCAAGTCAAAGATGGAAGGCTGGCTTAATTAAGGCAACCTTCCATCTTGTTAGGTTAGTTGCTTATAGGTTAGTTGCTTATAGGTTTAGAGTTCATGATTGTAGTTCAAGTTGAAAAGAGTAAGATCACATTCCTGAGATGTCATTGTCCTAGGACTTCTCTCCGCAGCCATTACGTCAGATCACATTCCTGAGAAGTTCAAGTTGAAAAGAGTAAGATCTGCTTCTCCTGATACACAATGGGAATAATTATTTTCATTCTAATATGATGATCTGAATCCAATCTTTGCCATGGTACATTTAACTTTACAGGAGAAGACTAGTCTTTTCTTGTTGATTTCAGTAACTGATTATCAATGATAATCTTGTCATTCTTGGATGCTTCATAAATTTTACTCAATATAGCTGATAACCATGGAAGTGGGAACTGAACCTCAGCGGAATTGTTTGTTATTGTCACACAGTAGCCATCATTAGCCATCCTGATTGTTCTACACTTTTGCCATTCCCAGATATGCGGATTTGTTTGAATACATTCATAGATGCTTATTGTATATATGCAAGGTCATTACCTCTTTTCATTTTGATCTTTGACGAATATAAGGACTTTTTTCCTATTTTCCCCAACTGTTACAAAAAATCTATCTTACTGTGTGTAATCACATTCTAAAAAATAACAGTCAATCTGTGGAACTCTCGCTATGCAGCTATTTAGTTTTCTTATGTGCACCATCAAATGCTTCCCATTTCATAAAAGATTAACTCCCACTCTTCATTAAATTTCTAAATTGCTTGGAAGACTGTAAAGAAACTAGACACCCAAAAAGTGGTAACATGCCTTGATTTTATTGGAATGTAAAGAAGAAATGTGATACTTCCAACTTGAGTGGGTTGCTGAATTTTGAACAACTTGTCTATCTTGAGAATCCCCTGTGTATAGTCGTCAACAGATCCAGCTTATCACTTCATGAGATTTACATTGATTCCACAGAGAGGAGGAGGCAAAAGTGGTAGCATGATACCATTTTTCTGTCAATAGGTACAGGCTGATCTTGTCCTCTTTTTGTCAGGCTCAAAATGTTTTAGTCCATGTTATATTTCCCATTTGGACATATCAGTGTCATCACATATTAGATATATGTATTTGTTTCACTTTCCATATGTTACTTATAGTAGTTAGCTGTTGCTGATGTACCTCAATATTGTTCTACCATATTGTTATTTTGCCTTGCTGTGCTGAGTGGGGGTGCATGAAAACCAGCTTTAAACAGTAGTAGACTTTGAATAACATGTCAGTAGAGTTCGATGATATGTACGACATGATAACTTCTGAAAATGAATTAAACCTCAAAGTTTCAATATATAGCCGTCTTGTGAACATTAGATTTTGTATCTCACTGAATCACGTAGCGCAAATCACCTGAATCTCATTCCTGCAATATAAGAAGCTCATGAGAGGTCTGTATTTTGAGTTAGATAAATTGATCATGTGCCTTTTCTGATGTTCAGTTAAGAGGGGACACACGCAGAAATTTGTTGTCACATAATTACACTGGATCCATGCTTTGATACTGAATATGCATCCACACTGGGTTTGGATGATACTGAACTGGGAATTGGTATTGACCTCGAATGTTGTTGTTTGGGTGGTAATGAAATTCACCTCTCGAAACTGCCTCGATACCGAGCCTCAGAGCTCCCGTTTTCTGCTGAATTGCTCGGATCCCTGCAAAATGTATCTGTTCGTCTGACCGTGAAAAGAGAAGAGAAGGACATGTGCGGTACTGCGGGAGAAGAGAGGAGGCGACAATCAAGCTCCACGACGCCGACCGCGGACGACCTCGAGCCAGCCCACCTCGCCCAGCAGGGCGACCCTTTTATCTCCGACATGCGTGGAGTCGCCGGGCGCTGGAGCTGAGCAAGCGAGATCCGTCGAAGGGAGCCGCCGACGTCTCAGCCGAGCAAGGATCGCACCGAGAGGTTTAGGGGAGCCGCCGCTTTCTCCGGCTTCATTCGCACCCAAACTGGGCCAAAAAAAACTAAATCATATTGGGTTGTTGGACTTGGCAAAGGCTGAGCTTAGGCGCGTGAGCGCCCTTGCTTGGGCTCTCACTCGGGCGACCTACGTTACGCCCACGTAGGTTGCCCTAAGAGAAGTGTTTCCTTGACGGGGCCCAGTTCTACGACTTCACGACCGACACATTGTCACCGTATTCCACCATGCCTTATATAAAATTATGAACCCAAACGACCCTACCTTCACAATATTGTCAATTGAGTCCCGGTCATACCTCTTCATGTTCGTTGCATCGTCACTGGCTTCCACCTTTCCCTGTAGACAAGGTAATGCATTATGAATAATTTTAAAACAACAATTTTAGTAGAAACCAATCAAATGATCATCAGAAGCTTCCATATAAATGAAAGATATAATCTAAAACAACATCTAAATATATACTAAGAAAGTCCACATCTATAAACACGCGGATTACAACTTGATACCAGCTCCATTCCATGCAAAACAAGCATATGATTGACATGAACTTTATCATAAACCTCGGGATATGTTACTAAATCAGTACTAATTGAAGCTTAATTAGTATGAGCAAAAAATTATACTAGTACACAGTACAAGGTTTATCTATCTAAAACCAACAAAATATATAATCATGTTAAGAAAACTAATAGTGACCTAAACATAGTACATTTAGTAGATAACTCCTAATTGAATGGTATCTTTCTTGGCGCCTACCACATCAGCCTTACCCCTCCTTCTATAGCACGCATAGATTACAAAGCCCAGCATCCACTTCCCCTTGAAGAAGATCACTGATTCCAAGGTGAGGGACTACGAGCTAGCACTCAGATCCTGAACCTCTCAGTCTGTCCAGCTCCATTGGGTTTTGTCCATAGCAGTACACGAGCTTTTCTGGCCTCCAAACTACAACAATGGAGGAGAACATGCGAGAGAGAAGAAGGGGAACCGAACTGCCCATGATCTGAGGTAGTTTTTTCTGAAAGGAAAATAAGATTTGGTTTTTTGTGTGCCCATGATTGAAAGGCGTGACAAGTGGGGTCAACCCAGTGTCATTTCAGCAAATACACATGCCTACTGGCTACTGGTTCCAGATGGAACACTAAACAGTATATTTTTTTTAGATAAAGCGAATTTTTATTACTTAAAATGTTTAATCATTACACCTAGCCTCTGCATAACAAAGATGCACACAGCCGAAAAAGGTCCGAAGTACGAAAAAATAACAAGACGAATTACATATCAATATGAGAAATTGTAAAACGCCTATGATGGTGGAGGGCCGATCCGCAAATTATGCTGCCATCCATGTAGGGATAAAAAGTCTCTCGCCGTATCCTCCAGTCTTGTACACACCTCCATAAACAGGTCTCGACGCCCCACACGTTGCAACTGAGACACGAACGGAGTGTAGCAGTAGTCCTGTAGAAAACCTGCATAAGAGAGCAATTTTTATCATTAAAAACCTTGTCATTTCTACATAGCCAAAGCGACCATATTACGGCAAGCGCTGCCACCCTAATAAGTTGTTTGAACCTATTATCCACACCATTCAGCCAATTGCCAAAAATATTAGCAATGCTTGTAGGTGGGTAAATAGTAGAACCTATCTGGATGATGGACCATATAGAACTAGCAAATTTGCACTCGAAGAACAGGTGATTGATTGTCTCATCTTTATGACAGAAGACACACTGTTTACTCCCATGCCAATTGTGTTTTGCAAGGTTGTCTTTTGTAAGAATTACTCCTCGACGAAGATACCACGCAAAAACTTTGTTTTTAAGTGGAATTTTCATCTTCCAGATTTTCTTATTATTGTCTACTGGCACATCCGGCTGAACGAGTGCTGTATACATGGAGTCCACGGAGAATTTACCACAATTGCGTAAATTCCACCGAAACTCATCGGTCCCTTGAGTCAAATTGACGTAGTGAGTCGCTGTAGCAACTCATGCCAAGATGCCAGTCTGGGTCCAACAAGATCTCTACGGAACGTCACAGTGGGATGATTATCAACCAATACCTGAGCAGCGTATCACTCTTATGACGTCCTTGGACTATACCATATAGCGATGGATATTGTTCTCGGAGTGGGGTAGTACCCAACCATGTATCCTCCCAGAACCTTATCTCAGACCCATCCTTAATGGAGAAAGAGCCATATGGGAAGAAGAATTTCTTCGTCGCCATTAGACCCGCCCAAAAATGGGAATCACCTGATTTCCAAGAAACCTGTGATAACGCACTTGAGCCTATGTATTTCTTCCTAAGGAGGGTTTGCCACACCCCTCTTCCGTCAGCAGCTTAAACAGCCACTTACCAAGAAGAGCTCTATTCTTGACCTGAAGATCATGAATCCCAAGACCACCATGGTCCTTAGGGCGGCACACTACATCCCATTTTGCCAGCCGGTATTTCTTTTTTTCACTATCCCCTTGCCAAAAGAATCTGGATCGAAAGTAATCCAATCGATGCAAGACTCCCTTTGGTAGTTGAAAGAAAGATATCATATACAACACCATATTAGTTAGGACTGAATTTATGAGCACCAATCTCCCCCTAAGGATAATAATTTTCCTTTCCAGCTACTTAGCCTCTTTTGTAGTCTTTCCTCAACATGTTTCCATTGAGCTATCGTTAGCCTCCTAAAGTGAATTGGGATGCCGAGATAGTTAATTGGAAACTGGCCAAGCCCACAGCCGAATAATTCGGCATATTGGGCAGCCTCCTCTTGGGCGTCGCCAAAACAAAACACTTCACTTTTATGGAAATTGATTTTTAGACCGAAAGTTGCTCGAACGCTGATAATATTAATTTCAGGTTTCTTGCCTTTCCATATCATGTTCCATAAAAAGAATTGTATCGTCGCGTATTGTAGAATGGATAATCCGCCATCCACTAGATGCGGTACCACTCCAACAATTTGCCCATCGGATTTTGCCCGCTCAATGATTATGGCTAACATATCAGCAACTATATTAAACAATATAGGTGATAATGGATCGCCTTGCCGTAATCCCTTTTTGTCTGGAAGTTTCTACCAACATCGTCATTGACTTTGATGGCGACACTTCCTCCGAAACGAAATTATGAATCATTGCGCGCCACTCAGCTGAAAAACCTTTCATTCTGAGTGTTTGTTGCAAGAAAGACCACTTGACTTTATCATAAGCCTTTTCAAAGTCAATTTTTAGGATGACTCCATTAAGCTTTTTCCGATGCATCTCATGAACTGTTTCATGTAAAATCACAACTCCATCAAGAATATTGCGACCTTGCATAAACGCCGTCTGAGTAGGTCTCACAACATGATCAGCCACCGAGTTAAGCCTAATAGTAGCGGTTTTAGTGAAAATTTGAAGCTAACGTTAAGAAGACAGATAGGTCTATATTGCTGAATCCTTTCTGCTCCATTAACCTTTGGCAACAAAATTATCTCACCAAAATTTAGGCGAAACAACTCAAGATGTCCAGCATGTAAATCCTGAAACATCTCGAGCAAGTCCGATTGGATTATGTCCCAGAAAGTTTGATAAAACTCTGCGGAAAACCATCCGGACCCGGTGCTTTGTTGTGTTCCATTTGGAATACCGCCTTCTTCACCTCCTCCATAGAGAAAGGAGCAGTCAGATGGGCGTTTTCCTGATCGGAAACCTGCGGATATCATCTGTTTGGGTTTCGTCCAGCGAGAAATTATCTGCATCCGGCTCTCCAAAAGTTTTTATAGTACTTCGTGATGTAGGATTTCAATTGCTCATGGCCTTCAATCGTACCCTCTTCCTGGATTAAAGAATGAATGAGTTTCTTTCTATGTCTTCCATTAGCAAGACTATGAAAGTATCTCGTATTCGCATCTCCTTCCAGAATAAATTGGGCCTTTGATCGTTGGTACCATTTGATCTCCTCTTCACGAAGAAGACCCGCCATCTCGGCATTAGAACGATTTTTTAATTCGATCTCTTGCGATGATAGGGGTCTAACTTCCGCAGCACCTCTAGTTCATCTATAATAGATGACAACCGGAGCTTCTCATTTTTTAATTGCCCAACCATATGTCTCGCCCAACCACTCAGGTGTTTGCGCAATGCGCTTATTTTATTATTCCACCTTTGGATTGGAGTTAGACCAGGCACCGGTCTTTCCCACACCCTCTTACCATATCGAAAAACCCATCCCTATGCAACCAACCCAATTCAAATTTGAATTGGCGTTTGCACAATGGGTTAGGTGTTCCCGTGGTTAGGAGTATGGGAGCATGATCTGACAATGCCTCTATACGTTCGAGGACCCGTACTGAGACCAGTGGGTATTTAATTTCCCAATCCGAGTCCATCAATACACGGTCCAGCTTCTCGTATATTGGCTCTGGGAGGCTATTAGCCCAAGTAAATTGCCTCCCAACCATCGAGACTTCTCTTAGACTGAGGCTGTCAATAACAACATTGAATAAGAGAGGCCATCTGTTGTCAAATCTGCCTCTACTCTTCTCATGTGGAAACCTTAGCAAGTTAAAATCACCCCCTATAATTATAGGATATGGGTTATCTTTTGCAAGGTTCACCAACTCTCTGAGAAAAGCAGGTTTATGTTCATCTTGGGCAGCACCATACACGCGACAAGAGTCCATGTGAAGTTGTCAGCCTTGTTACGGATGTGGACCTTAATATGAAAGTCACCTTCCGAACTAGCCAATACATCCATAGTCTCTGTTCTGACGCCTAATAAAATGCCCCCAGACCGACCACGTGGTGGACGAGACCTCCAAGTGAACTCTACTCCACCAGACAAGCGATTGAGTAGGCTCGCTAAGTAGTCCCGTTTACCGGTTTCGGAAATTCCCACAAAATCCAATCGATGATCCCGAATAGAATCAGCAATACGAGCATGTTTAGCCAAGTCACGAAGACCTCTGCTGTTCTCGAAAAGGCCATTCATTGGGAAACAATTGGAGGTGTGGAAAACTTCGCCTTTTTCCGTGGCGTTTTATTATTTTTCTTCTGAGAGTCTGCTTTAGACTTACGGTCGGACGCTTTCAGATCATATAATGAACTCAGCACCGCCTCGTCTAAGCCACCCTCCGATACATCACCCACTAGATGAGAGAGAAGCTGGACATCAATCGTGTCATGTAACTCCTCCTCATCCATGTGAGTAGTATCCGACTTGCACGAGACTTTTGGGGAGACCGTTAACCGGTCAAATTCCAATCGTCTTAGTGCATTAGTCGACATAGCAATTTACCGTAACTTACATATTTCTAAGGCAATCAATGGGAGCTCGGCCGGGCCAACGAGTTCTATGTCAGCCAATCTATTTTATTCATGAGACTGAGAGGAGCGAGGGTAGCCGCACCGCGGCACGAATAAGCCTAATGGAGCTCGTCCTACAGGGAGCCCGTTTTTGAAACTTTCAAAAACGTTTCAAAAAATTCGAAAAGAAATATCTAGATGTAGCCAACCACAGGCTCTATGATCCTGGAAAATGGCAGTCTGAAATACATTGTATTTTTGGCTCAGCAAAAAAGACAAATCGAAAACAAATTAGATAAAAAAAAGTTGGATCTGATCACTCCCAGATCTGTATTTTTGTCTTTTTTGCTGAGGCTAGAATACATTGTATTTCACATAAAGAGTTTGTACCAATCGTAGTGCATAGGTTTGTCTACATCATGATATTTTTTTCGAATTTTTCGAAAACTTCAAATTTAATTATATTTAAAATTCGAAAACCGGGCTCCCTGGAGCCCGGGCGCCATATCGCCGCACTCCGGCAGCCAAAGAGAAGGATTGCACGGTATGGTCTGCGCTCTATTGTACATTCATATATATGGTTGTGTGCATCATCTAGATGCAGAGACTACATAATAGGGTCATAGGGCTACCCCATTTAGAAAAAAAAAATGGATTGCTGAAAACCAAAACTTCTTGGGAATTCTCGATCTGTCTCCCCGCTTATGCACAACTCGGTAGACCAACAACCTCGATATTAGGTACCAATCGGAATTCTGTTTCCTGTACCAAAATCATACATAACTCTCTCTTAACTAATCTCTCAAAAATGAAAACACATGTAACTAAATGGGACATTTGATGGTGCTAGGACTCAAATTGGCAGGGGCATCGACCCCCTCCGATCTTGGCCTTGCAAGCAAGCACCTCCCAGTGATACGTTGGAGGATTCGTCACCATCACATCCAGTGCCGCCTCGCCATGCTCCAGCTCTCCGGCGAGTCGGTGCCGCAGGAACCGTGGCACCACTACGTCGACGCCCCATGCCATGGTGGCGACCCCGTCCTCCTCCATCATGGACACACATAACAGCGGCACAGCGCCTTTGGCTAGGAACGCGTTGTGGTAGGAGACCACGACCTCCGCCGTGTGGCCGCCGATGCACTCTCCATCTATGAACTTCTCGAACTCCTTGATGTACATCGTGAGGTTGAACACCGGCGAAAGCATGGGTCGCCGGTCGCTCTTCAGGTCTATAGCCGGATCCAACCCATCAACGCCGGTAATGGCCACCGAGTACTCGACTGCGCCATCCGTCACGATGGTGTAGGTGAAGTAGGCAATGAACCATATGAAGAGAAGTACGATAAAAAAACCAAACAGTGAAGACCAGAACATTAATTGCAGCAGATCGTCCGCCATGGCCGGCGCGGGAGTTCATCGTCCGGCGTTGCCCGCGCGCGGAGAAGCAGGACATGTAGGTTCGGCGATGCTGCGGCGCCCATGCTTGTGCTAGCTAGATACCGATTATGTTCCGATTGCTCACGTATGTGTTTTTGCCTATATATAGTCCCTTACTAGCTAGGGTTGTCTAGTTTCACTACTGGAAAATACATCTTCGCCGAGTGTTTTTTTGTCGAGATACACGGCAAAGAATTCGCCGAGTGTTTTATTGCCCACTCGGCAAAGAAAAGTGAATTAACAGGAAAACGATGCAAACGGAACTGTAACGCATCGTTTGGGTTCACCGAGAGCTTATGTTGATACTCGGCAAATATGATAATGTGAATTAAAAAAGAATCGCCACCGACGGCGGCTTGTCGTAGCCACATATCGGAGGACAGCGCCGCCGGGCAACGGCGACATCGAAGAAGGCCATCGCGTGGCCGGCGCAATGGGGAGCTCGAGGAGGCCGCGACAACGTCGAAGAACGGTCGGAGCTGAGCCATCCTCTCCACGGTGACACCCGCGTAGCCCTCGTCGTCGCACCTTGGCCTGCTGGGTGTGGTCCCCGACGAGCGGTGCGCTGCCGCCGCCCTGATGCGCCAGCCGCGGTGGTCTGCTGTCCCCTGTGTCCCTGACGCGTGGTGCGCCGCCGCCGCCCCAACGCGCCAGCCACGGTGGCCCGCCGTCGCCTTCATCCCCGCATCCTCGCCGCCCGGCCGGTCGCCTGCGGCCGCAGCGCTCCGAGATGAGCTGCTCCGTCAGTGGGGAACGAGCCGCTGTAAGAGCTGCTCCAGTCACCGGAGGAGCTGCCACGCCCGGTCGGCCATGGGGCTGCGGGGCGCGCGCATGTCGCCGCCGTTTGGGTCGCGCCGGTGGAGAGACGAGCAGCCATGGGAGCTGCGCCGTTGGAGCTGCTGCTGCTGCTCGATCGGAGGAGCTGCACCTGCATGTGGCGTGTGAGAGAGAGAGAGGATAGAGGGGATGAGGTGTGTGTGCCGTTTGGCCCGCACCGCATCGAGACGAGCTGCTCCGTCGGTGGAGGAACGAGCCACCGGAAGAGCTGCTCCTTCGGTGGAGGAGCTGGTCCGGTCGCCCACGGGCTGCTTGCGGTGCAGGCTCCGTGGCCGACGCGTCTTGCGCGCGAGCGAGAAAGAAGAGAAGGAAAGGATAAGGAGAGAGGAAAGGGAACGATGAGCTCCACCGCTCGTTTGTGGTTTTGTGGGCGTACGGTACAAGGAGTCAAGGAGAGAGAAAGAAGGGATAAGGAGAAGAATAAAAGAAAGCATAAGGAGGGAGGAAGGGAAACGGAGGGGGTTGAAGGGAGCTAGGCCATTAGATCTTCTAAGGTCTGATCTTCTAAGGTCCAACGGAGGAGAGACTCAATCCGTGGGACTGCTATTTCGACCAATAGAAACACAGAGGCTTTGCCGGTAGACCTATTTGTGAAGGATTTTTTTGAAAAGTTTGTCAAAACTCAAATTTATCATTTATCCTAGCAACTAGTACACATAAAGGGACTCCATACCTAAGGATTTCTTTTTTTGAGTATTTTTTCACTTTATTTGACTTTTTTGAAAAAATGGTCAAAATGGCCACCATGGATATTCATTGAAAGGGGTTACATTTTCCAAAACCATCGACGGTTCTATGATATAATCACTATTGTGTACCTTAAAATGATTTTTGTACAAAAATCAGAGCAAACTATCACATACTTGTAGTTCAAATTTGAATTACTTTCGAGAAATCGGCATAAAGTCATTTAAATAGGCGAAATTAGATAGAAAGAGAGAAAAGTCCTAATATTTGTGATTTATCCATAAAATATAGACTACTTTGTGTGATAATTATATTGGTTCAATGTTGCACCATATTTTTTGTACTTGCTTCACAAAAAAAGTCATTTTTGACACTTAGAAAATGGAAAATGATATTTTGAAAAAGAATTTAGAACCTCAGTTTGGCAATGTTGTTTCCCATAACAAGATACACCTATGTGTCAAATATGGACACTTTATCAAAAACTATGGCACGGGAATGGCAATAACTTGGTCATTTGGCTTGAAACCTATACATGTTTATATACGATAGACCTTTTTGTGAAGTATTTCTTTGAAACATTTGTCAAAACACAAGTTTATCATTTATCCTATCAACTAGTACACATAAAGGGACTCCATGCCAAAGGATTGTTTTTTTTTGAGTATTTTTTTCACTTTATTTGATTTTTTTGAAAAAATGGTCAAAATGGCCACTATGGATATTCATTGAAAGGGGTCACATTTTTCAAAACCATCGACGGTTCTGTGATATAATCACTACTTGTACCTTAAAATGATTTTGTTACAAAAATTAGAGCAAACTATCACATACTTGTAGTTCAAATTTGAATTACCTTCGAGAAATCGGCATAAAGTCATTTAAATAGGCGAAATTAGATAGAAAGATAGAAAATTCCTAATATTTGTGAATTATCCATAAAATATAGACTAATTTGTGTGATATTTGTATTGGTTCAATTTTGCACCATATTTTTTATACTTGCTTCACAAAAAAAGTCATTTTTGACACTTAGAAAATGGAAAATGATATTTTGAAAAAGAATTTAGAACCTCACCTTGGCAACGTTGTTTCCATAACAAGATACACCTATGTGTCAAATATGGACACTTTATCAAAAACTATGGCACGGGAACGGCAATAACTTGGTCATTTGGCTTGAAACCTATACATGTTTATAGACGATAGACCTTTTTGTGAAGGATTTTTTTGAATTTTTTTTCAAAACTCAAGTTATCATTTATCCTATCAACTAGTACACATAAAAGACTCCATGCCAAAGGATTGTTTTTTTTGAGTATTTTTTCACTTTATTTGACTTTTTTGAAAAAATGGTCAAAATGGCCACCATGGATATTCATTGAAAGGGGTCACATTTTTCAAAACCAACGACAGTTCTGTGATATAATCACTACTTGTGTACCTTAAAATGGTTTTTTTTACAAAAATTAGAGCAAACTATCACATACTTGTAGTTCAAATTTGAATTACTTTCGAGAAATCGGCATAAAGTCATTTAAATAGGCGAAATTAGATAGAAAGATAGAAAATTCCTAATATTTATGAATTATCCATTAAATATAGACTAATGTGTGTGATAATTGTATTGGTTCAATTTTGCACCATATTTTTTATACTTGCTTCACAAAAAAAGTCATTTTTGACACTTAGAAAATGGAAAATGATATTTTGAAAAAGAATTTAGAACCTCACTTTGACAATGTTGTTTCCCATAACACGATACACCTATGTGTCAAATATGGACACTTTATTACAAACTATGGCACGGGAATGACAATAACTTGGTCATTTGGCTTGAAATATATACATGTTTATAGACGATAGACCTTTTTGTGAAGGATTTTTTAAAAAAATTGTCAAAAATCAAGTTTATCATTTATCCTAGCAACTAGTACATATAAAAGGACTCCATGCCAAAGGATTCTTTTTTTTTTTGAGTATCTTTTTTCACTTTATTTGACTTTTTTGAAAAAATGGCCAAAATTGCCACCATGGATATTCATTGAAAAGGGTCACATTTTTCAAAACTATCGATAGTTCTGTGATATAACCATACTTGTGTATATTAAAATGATTTTTTAAGAAAATACAGAGCAAACTATCACATAGTTGTAGTTCAAATTTGAATTACTTTTCAAAAATTGGTATAAAGCCATTTAAATAAGCGAAAATAGGTAGAAAGTGAGAAAATTCCTATTTATTTTGGAGTATCCATCATATATGGACTACTCTGTGTGGAAATTTGATGTGTGCCATTTTCCACCATATTTTTTGTACTTGCTAAAAAAAAGTCATTTTGGAAATAGAAATTGGAAAAAACTTTGCCGAGAGGGGCACTCGGCGAAGATATCTTTGCCGAGAGGAGCACTCGGCGAAGATCTTTCTCCGTCACGACGCGCAGTCGATCCGGTCGTCAAGTGCCATGTGACGTGTCCTTTTGCCGAGACAAAAGATTCGCCGAGTGCAATTTCGTGTATTTGCCGACAAAACACTCTTTGCCGAGTGCCTAATCACGGGACACTCGGCAAAGAGGCTCTTTGCCGAGTGGGCATCACTTTGCCGAGTGTTTTTTTCTTTCTCTCGGCATAGAGGCTCTTTGCTGAGTGTCCCGTGTTTTTGCACTCGGCAAAGGCCTGGACACTCGGCAAAGATGAATTTTCTGGTAGTGTTTATCGACGCAATGACCCGCTGGTCTGGCAAGGGAATTTAGATGAACCAAACTTTAAAACTAGGCAGCATGCATGTTTAAAAAGTCTTTGTTGGATATAAATAATATAGCTTACTTTTGATTGGCAATATCCGCTTAATGTACATTCGAACATCCTAGCTAGATGTTCAAAAAAAAGATAAGCATCCTAGATTCCTATCTACTATAGATTGTTGAGTTGTATTGTTGTATGGGATATTTTTAAAATTATGATGGCAACCTGATCTCTTGTACTCCCTCAGGTCTTTTTAACTCCGCATATTAAGTTTGTCTTGACTCAAACATTATAAGTTTGATTAAGTTATTTTGAAATATCAACATTTATAATAGCAAATCGACATAATATGAAAATATAGTCCATGATGGATGGAATGATATTGATTTGGCATTGTGAATGTTGTTGTTTTCCTATAAATTAACACAACCAAAGTTTAAAATGTTGGACTTAAAACAAACCTAATATGTGAAGTAAAAAACGACCAGAGGGAGTACGTGGACTCGTGTTGTACCGGACAATTTCTTTCTACTTTTAGGGTCACCCAAACCGTTTTTCGTTAGGTAATTCGATGGTGCAATTGTCTCTCTCCCTCCCTCCCTCTCTCTCGGGCGAGTGTTATGACGCCTCTCTTCCATCCACACCCATGCTCCTGATCCATGGCTCCTCCTCCGGTTTCCCTGATCCGCTGCTCCTCCCTCCCCTGGCTTATCCATAGATGCCCCTCCACAGGTCCTCCCCAACTCGTATCAAGATTGGGAAGTCATACGTGCAGTTGTAATGGAACCGCTATCTAGTTGTAATCATGTTTATAGATGCGGACATGCTAGATCTTTTACATGTTCGATTCTTATTTTAGATCATGTCTTCCATATGTAAGCTTATGACGATCACTTGATTGGGTTATACTAATTTTTTTGTTTAATTTTTTTCAATAATGCATTACTTTGTCTATAGGGCGAGGTGGAAGCGGTGACGATGCGGTGGCCATGAAGACATAAGTGTGGGGCTCCATCGATGGTTCAGTCAAGCTAGCATCACTTGGATCTTACTTTTGTACAAGGTGTGGTGGAGGACATTGTGACGCTGCGGTAGCGACTACATATCGATCAATGAGTGTAGTGTAAATGTCATCGCCGAGATCAAGCTTTTTATATAGTAGGGCACGGTGTAGGACGACAATGAAGGGGCTGCCCTGAAGGCATAGATAGCGGGGTTCCATTCACGGTGCAGTGAAGCGTTTTTTTTGTTGTTGTTGTTGTTGTTGTGTACAACTATTTTCGGTTTGTTTGTAGCAAATATAAGATACAAAGATGATAGTTCTTCATTTTGTAACCGTTGTCAATGTAATGAAGGAAACATTGTAGAAAACCATCCCAAACCATTGATAATATAAAGGCGACAAAGTCCTTCTCTGTTGTTAATGAATATCTTGACCCATGACCATACTATCCATCTATACTAGCAGTATCCGCTAGTACAGAACGACACATCGGAAACGGGCCAAAAACCCCTTCGGCAACGGAGAAAGGGTCCGTGTCCCCGACCATGTCACTGATGTGAAGATCTCAATGGCAACGGAGGAGATAAACCGTTTCTGATATGTTTAACATTAGTCACGGAATTTTGCTAATCACCGTTTCTAATAAAGGTTTCAGAAAAACAAAAAAAACATGGTGACGGGCTGTGCCGTCGATGGAGCCCCGCTCCATGCGACTAGACGGCCGCCCGGTCGTCACTGTATTCCTGTACGCCCTGCTTTACAAAAGTTCATCAGTGCGCGTGGCTGGAGCTCTACTCCTATGTCTTCACAGCCGCCAGATGAACATCTACTATCTTCATCCTGCTACGCAAAATGTACTGCTCCTGGTGATGGCACCGTGTATGGAGCCCCGCTCCTAGGTCTTCACGGCAGCAGCATCGTCACCAAGCATCCACCAAGCCCTTGACACAATGAATATTCTTTGTTAAAAACAACAAACAAAGCTAATAAACAGAGCCAATAAGCAGTAAACAAAGCAAAATGTAGTGGGATAAGCAGCTAACAGAGCAAACGGAGCTAAATAAGTAGCTAACATAGCAAATACATAGCTGAACAGAGCTAACTAACAGAGCAAACCGAGCTAAATAAGTAGCTAACATAGCAAATACATAGCTGAACAGAGCTAACTAACAGAGCAAACCGAGCTAAATAAGTAACTAACATAGCAAATACATAGCTAAACAGAGCTACAAAACAGAGCAAACGGAGCTGAATAAATACTCTAACAGAGCAAATACATAGTTGAACAGAGCTAACTAACAGAGCAAACCGATCTAAATAATTAAGTAGCTAACAGAGCAAATACATAGCTAAACAGAGCTACAAAACAGAGCAAACGGAGCTGAATAAATACTCTAACAGAGCAAATACATAGCTGAACAGAGCTAACTAAAAGAGCAAACCGATCTAAATAATTAAGTAGCTAACATAGCAAATACATAGCTAAACAGAGCAAACGAAGCTGAATAAATACTCTAACAGAGCAAATACATAGTAAAAAGAGCGGTCATTTACCTTAGGCGAGGCGGGGTCGCTTTCCGTCGCGGATTGCGTCCCAGGCGTCGGCGTCGGAGCCACTGCCAGAGGAGACGTCAGAGGAGACCTCATCCTGCTCGAACACCGGAGCGTCCTCCTCCTCCTCCTCATCCTCCTCCTCCGCCGCCGCCACCGCTGCCACCGCCGCATCTGGCCCAGAGCCCTGGCCAGGGAGAAGAGAGCGGTCTATGGCCGCCCGGAGCCGCGTCTGGAACAACGCCTCCTCGGCGGCTTCTATCGCGTGCTCGGCGGCAGAGATGCGGATAGCTCTCTACATCGCAGACGCCCGAATGACACCGTCGGCGCGCTCGCGCTCAAAGGAGGCATGAGAGAGGAGGAGACCGACATCCAGATCCTCGTCCTCATCGTCCGAGGAGGACGATGAGGACGAGATCCGGGCGTCGGTGGCCGCCGCCGCCGTGGATCCGGATGGGATTTGACGGCTCCGAATGAACTCGCGACCGCAGTCGCCGGGGATCTTGCCCCAGCTGTAGGGGAGATCCGGGCTACGCCTCGGAGGGTGGGAGGAGGAAGATGCTCCATCCTGACTTCCGTCGGCGCCGGAGGGGTTCGCCATCGATGGGTGAAGTAGGAGGAGAGCATGTGCGGCTAGGGTTAGGAACTGGGGAGTGTGAGACTGTGAGAGTGAGAGTGAGATACACTAGAGTGGGAGATATTAATACCGGCACCCCTTAATGGGCATTCACATGGGAAACGGAGATAGAACGATCTCCGTTTCGGATGTGGTCATATCAGCAACGGAGATATTTTTTCCTCCGTTGCCCAGATATGAGCAACGGAGATCTTTTCGGCCTCCGTTACCATTGTGTCGGACCCATCACTCGCGGAAGCGCGCGGAGCTCATTCTTCCGTCGCCTAACTCTCGCCGTTGCCATAGAGGGGTATCCGATGTGTCGTTCTGTACTAGTGATCCATTTGTACTAGCGTGTTTTTTTTTTAATTATTTGTACTATTGTGTTGTAGAATATTGTTAGGCCTCCAAGCATAGAGGTTTGTAGGAAAATAATATTTTCCCTCTAGTGGATAACCTGAGTTTTACCAATTCGTGGAGGCATAGGTTGAAAATAATCTCGTTTCAAACAATCCTACTCCCTCCATTCACAAAACATGTCTCAACTTTATCTAAATTTTATGTATCTAGGCATGGTTTAGTGTGTAGATACATGCACATTTAGACAAACTTGAGACATCCTTTTATGAACGCAGGGAGTACAAGATACGAAACGTATCCTGTGATCCCAACACAGCTAACACAATTGTCAATTGTTTAGGTGCACTCCTTATGCAGAGAGTTGATGCTATGACTAATAATATATTTGTGTATTTTTTAAATTAAATAAGAACATAAGATTAAATTTCGTGGAAGAAAGTAAGATAGGTCTTTGATGATGCGAAACAAGGCTAAGTTTCATATGTTCACTAGTAGAAGCTCTCAACATTAATAATGGTACTAAACAACATCATATGACCTCATGAAGTTCATGCAATAAGGTAATATGGATGTTTCTTGAGACTATAAATGCCATCTCAAGTGTGTCATGCATCTTATCCTAATGACTAGTTTTTTTTTTCTTCTCATTCTATGGAGCCAACCAATGTCACTTTGTGTTCCTCCCAAGATTAAACTAAATAATACATATTTTAGGTCTCATGAATCACCAAAGTTTGAACTCAGTCACTAGAACATGCATCAACCATTATGGAATCACATGCACCAAGGAGCTTATATCCTGAAGCAAATCATATAATTCAACATCATCAACGAAGCCCGAGATCATAATCATGTTCATAGCTCATACAATCAAGAGATATAGATGCAGGGTATGTAGCTTCTACTTACAAAGCCACAAAGCCCAACTCGGTCTACTGACACATTGACATGGGAAGACTACAAAGGATTGGAGACGATGGTGGTAATGACGATATCTACTGATGCAAGCAGGACGTGCGGCATGCTGACGCTTGCGATCTACTGGCACCATGGTTGGGCATCGGATGAGGAGGAAGGGAGAAGGGTGTCAGCGAAAGGGCGACTACTGAACAAAGGGATGAGATGGCAGTCGGTGGACAAATGAGGAGGACAAATGGAATTCATCTAATTTGGAATGGAGGACTAGATGTTGTGATGTTAAAAAGCAGCGGACATTGTTGGGTCCTAGTCCTCAAATTCGCAGGGCCATCGCTCCCCGTCGATCTTGGCCTTGCAGACTAGCAGTAGAGCGCCATACCTTGGATCTGCAACCGCCACATCCAGCACCGCCTCACGATGCTCCAGTTCTCGGGCGAGTTGGTCCCGCGGGAACCATGGCACCACGACGTCGATGCCCCATGCCTTGGTGGCGACCCCATCCTCCCGCATCGATGGAACGCACAACCGCGGCACAGCTCCTTTGCCTAGGAACGCGTTGCTGTAGGACACGACGACCCCCGTCGTGTGGCCGCCGATGCACTCTCCATCTATGAGCTTCTGGAACTCCTTGATGTAGATCGTGAGGTTGAACACCGGCGAGAGCGTCGGCCTCAGGTCGCTCTGCAGATCTATTGCCGGGTCCAGCCCATTGACGCCGGTGATGGCTACCGAGTACTCCAACGCGCCATCCGTCTCGATATTATATGCAAAGAAGGCAATCACACCAATCACGTAAAGTATGGCCGAAAACCAAAAGATCCCGATCAGAACATCACAGCAGATCGTCCGCCATGGCCGGCGGGCGTTCACCGTCCGGCGCCGGACGCGGGCCGAGCAGCGGGACGTG
This sequence comes from Poa pratensis, assembly GCA_947311845.1. NCBI lineage: Eukaryota > Viridiplantae > Streptophyta > Magnoliopsida > Poales > Poaceae > Poa > Poa pratensis. The sequence goes on from CAMZMU010000020.1 coordinate 51,845,557, forward strand.
TAGGTTCGGCGGTGCTTCGGCGCCCATTAGTGCTAGCTAGATACCGGTTTTTGTTCGATTGCTCAAACGTAAAACATGTTTTGCCTATATGTAGTCCCTTACTAGCTAAGGTTCCTCGGAACTAAGATCTAGCTAGGTTTGACGCTTGTTTCTCATGGCGGAATATTCGCGAATGGTGAAATCTCAAGACTCGACCCGCCGACTCAGTCTCTCGGAGGTGCTCATAGGTAACGCCGCTTGCGTTGTACTGTGTTTCAGCTAAGGTTCCTCGGATAGATCTAGCTAGCTTATGGACGCAATGAAGTACCGCCCAGGTCTGGTAACAGGAATTTAGATGGAATCAAACTTTAAAAATTAGGCAGCATGCATGTTTAGAAAATCATTAGAATATAACTCACTTTTTTTTTGAATTGATACAACTCACTTTTGATTGGCAGTATCAAAAAAAGTGAGCTATATTATTGGTACTAGCAAAATGCCCGTGCGTTGCTACGGGGCTGATGAAATAACGATTTATACATCTCAAAGAAGTGTAAGATAACAAATCAGCTATACAGATCGGTAAAGAGAAACCAGCAATGCAAGTGGCCTGACCTTTTCTGAATCTACACTTTGACATTCAGAATAGAAGAAGAGCAATCGTCGATTAATTTGAAAGTGGATTGATGATCAGTTGATTTAAAATGGACCTTTTTTTTATGATCGAGCGAGAAATTAGAGTCACTTTCTTTGTTTCGTGCTACCTAAAAAATTGCAGGTCTATATTGGCAGTTGTGGTCTCACAGTTAAGAAGTGATGCTATTTGTTGATGTTGTGTTCACTTCAAGAAAGGCCCATTCTCTATGGATAATGTAATATATATGAACGCTAATAAACTGCATTGGACATCCACGTTGCGCCTTGCATCGACAATCATTTATGTACTACTCATATGATATTTGTTTTTACATTTTTCCTGCACTTCCCGAGGCAAATTTATGTATCACACATTTTTGTACTTCTTAGTGCACATTTCATTTTCTTCTTTGAAATTTTTACTTTTACTCCTACTTGCTAGAGTCTCTAAGTGAAATTCTGAAGAACGTGTCATGGACGCGCCGCCGGAGTCGCGGCTCAGGACGCTCCTGTGACTCGAGTGCAACGTCCCCGGCTTAGCGGTCGTGCGGGCGGCGAGCCTCGCCGAGTTCCACTACGGGTGGCGGGTTCTCGTCGACGAGGACGAGCAGGCGCTGCGCGGCTGTGTTTTTCTTACCGACCGGGATCGTGCTGGACGCAACCTATCCGAACCGTTTTTCTCACTTATAGGTGGCATGATGCGTAATTTATATCAACTTCAGAGGTAATTTTATCATGACCTACCATCATCACCACCTCTACTATATAATATAAGTATAGCAAAATGCATGTGCGTTGCTATGGGTAGACTAAGTATTATGCATATTAAAAAATCTCTGTTAGCAAAATGCCCGTGCGTTGCGATGGCCGAATTAATTTATACTTAGATATGTCGATAAGAAATTACTCTTATGAATGTGCACAAATAAAATTTATAACTTGGGAAGATGAATGGCTAGTTCCTATCTTTTTGCCTCAAATATTCCAAGCTAGTTTCATGGAGGGAATCATAATGACTGCACGAATAAATGTAGCAATACCAGTAACCAAACGCTTTGACTTGCCTTGTATACAAAAACAGTCCACATATTTCAATAATAGGTATAAAATAGTGGGATATTCCTGTAAAAAACTGTCATTATGATTCATGATATGCTTTGCAATTAGTGAATTTTTTCTACGTGTAATTTCATTGGGCTAATCAAAGATGTGCCATTCTTCCTAGAAAAAGAAAGATTTGCTCTGCACAAGTCCATGGTTTAAACGCAGAAATTTCTTCTTTAACGCAGTGTTTAAATATTAAGAATGCTACCCGTGCATTGCAACGGGACAACAAATACAAATATATTCTGCATCAAATTTGCTAAGAAAGAAAATCATTAATACACATAAATCCTCATTCACAGACTGAAGCTACTTACAGCAGCTATATTCAAATCAGCCCCCACCCACGTCTCAAAGAGTCAGCCCATATAGTCGATAAATCAATCTGGCTACAATCCTATTCTAATTGTAGTACTGTGTTGTGTTTTTGCATTCAGTGCTGAACTTCACTTCTTTCTTGTCAGTGTTTTTAGATCCTGCTTTTTTTTTTTTTTTGCGAAACTATTGTACCTCATGTTTTTGATGATTAAGATTAACATGTAAAGAACTGACGAATTGTGGAGTTTAGCGGCGCATGGAGAGTTCCCTAATCCGCCAATTGCATTGCACCTTTGCCTGTAGCGCTGCTTTTTCCCTTGAGAATCAGTGAATCACACAACCAGCTTGGGTACAATTTTGGCATGCCCAAATCTGATGACCTGCGCGGCTGCACTTTTGACCGAGACGGTTGCCTTACCCAGCGTTCTTGGGATTGGATGAGACATTGCCGTGACGGGATGGACAGGATGGAGTAAGAGGAGACGTGAAGGATCGCTGCAGGCGGCGACCATCGACGACGCTGCCCGCCGGGCACACGAAACCTTCTCCGCCTCCCTATCTCCCTTGCTGGCGTCGCGGCATGGTATGTGGAGCAGCGGCCGCGCAGCTGGGAGGAGAGACCAGAGCAGCCCGACGAGGGGCGGATCGGGGTGGAGCTTACCTGCGAAAAACAGATCATGGGCAGAGCTCGCCGAGCAGGGATTGCCGGATGGAGCACGGGGGTGAGCGGAGCCGCGGAGGCCTTCTGGTCGGGGACCCTGCCGCCAATCTCGCCGTTGTCCGTCGCCTCGTCGACCTCCGGGACGGATTCGGCCGCCGCGGCCGCACACGCTCACGGGTCTGCCGCCATCGGCCGCTTCGTCCCAGGACGGCCGCCGCCGCTCCGATCGACTGTGTTGGTGGGGGATAGGATGAGGGGCTAAAATAAAAAAGTTTCAATTTTCTGGACTGCGGGTTGACTCCCGGATTTTGTAGGGGCTTTTTTGCAAACTATCCCCGACGTACGACGGTCGTACAAAAAACGGACGAAAATTGGGAAGAAGAAACACTACTCGTATTATATAGTAGAGATAGAGATACTAGCTTATACGCACGCACTGCTAATGTACATTCAAACATCCCAGCTAGATGTTAAAAAAAAGCACCATAGCTAGGTTGTTGGATTGTATCGTTTTTTTTTAAACTATGATGGTGACCTGATCTCTTGTACTCCCTCATGTCCTTTTTTGTAACTCAGAGGGTGTTTGTTTGGGCTGTGGCTGGCTGGCTGTGGCTGTGGCTGTGCAGGGAAAGCTGCTGTGCAGGAAAAGCTGCTTTTCTGAATGTCACTGTTTGGCGACTTGGCTGGCTGTCTAGCTGTGTGTTTAGGATTTGTCTGAAATACCCTCTGAGTTCCGAGTACATATGTGTTTGCTGATTGAAGTATATAATCGTATCTGTCCCTATAAAGTACCAGTAATACATAACATTAAACATAATAAATAATTAATAGGATATAGATTTGTCCAAAATACATATCGAACCATTACACAAATAGGATATTGTTCATAATTAATATATATTTATCCAAACTATATGTTAATGACGTTACACATAATAACTAGCTAGCACGACTAGATCATCTTCTTCTCGCATTGAACACTGCGGTAGCAATGCGTTCACGCCTTGCTTTCATGTCATCGGTGTTTGTTCCACTCGGGGCAGTATCACCGACTAGTGTTGTTGACTGCCTTTGGACCTTAGGGACGTAATTCTCATCTTGATCACATCGATCAAACTGTTTGTCACGCAACTGTGAGTCCCTAATGAAATTGTGAAGCGCTATGCAAGCAAGGATAATTCTTTTCTGTGTATCCAGATCATAAGAAGGAATATACTTCAATATGCGCCATTTGTTTTTCAAGATACCAAAAACACGCTCGATAGCATTCCGAAGCGATGAGTGTAGATAGTTGAAAAGCTCTTCCCTTTGTGTTGGTCGCCCTTCTCGGCGAAAATCTGGTATATGGTACATGTGGTTCTTAAAAGGAGCTAGGAATCCCTTCATATTTGGATAACCAGAATCAACAAGGTAGTACGTATCTGTGCATAAAAGGAAATGTGAATAATCAAAATAAAACATATAGCAATGCATTTGTATTGAAGTAATGTGAATAATCATAGAGAATATTACCACCAGGAGGGGTTGGGAATTCCACTGGATACTTCTCGATGCTTCGTTGGAGAATGCGTGTATCATGTGTCGAACCAGGCCATCCAGCAACAGCAAATGTGAATCTCAGATCAAAGTCACATATCGCCAACAGGTTTTGTGATGTGTAACCATGCCTTCCAGTGGTTAACCTTCTCATCTTCATCGACTTCAACAGGAATGTGCGAGCCATCTATGGCGCCAATGGCATTTTTGAAATGAGGCCAAAAGCGTGCATCTTGAAGCCTTGGATGCACATCCTTGAATTTTTGATCTACTGGCTTTATGTTATCCTTACCCAACTTGTACAAGCAATTCAGAACCATGTGGAACTTCCGGGAAATTGTTTCAGTTGAACGACTAAAATTGATCTCAACTTGTCTAACTGACTGTGGCCCTCCAACCATCCATAAAAACATAGCTAGGCATTCAAGAGATGACATGTCTCTAGTTGACTCTAACCCATAGCTAGAAACTAGAAGGTTGTGCAATTTATGAAACACATCTGGGTACATGCTGAACATCTTGTAGCATCTTTTTCTATTTCCAAGATGTTCATTAACCCATTCAAGCCCAGTTTGTTGTGGAATTCTTCTAGGTTGCTTATTCAAATACTTCTCACTATAGAGATTACCATAGTAACCCAACACAGCCATGTCGCGCCCCAATCCAAGAAGATGACGCGTCCTTTCAATTTCTTCATCAGCATCATTGCCACCATCATCCATCTACATCAAAGGAAAATAGAACATGTGAAAACTAGTAGACATCCAACAAGTATACAGAACATGTGAAAACTAGTAGACATGCAACAAGCATATATAGAACATGGGAAAACTAGTACGGAGGCAACAACCATATGGAACAGGGGCAAATAAAATAGGTTCATTATTCAAATACATCAATGGTTCACACAATAATCAACAATGGTTCACAGAATAAGCAATTACAACAATGGTTCACACAGATAGTCTCAAGAAATACAACAATGATACAGAAAATGCATAACACATCTACTTGTTCATCTCATCATGTGTCCTCTGTAGCCAATCGAGCCTCCCCTCTTTTGTTGCAAATGCCGCAAACACCTCTCTAGAATCCCTGTTCATGGCAAGCTTGCTCGCTGTGAACATGACATCAGTTCCTTCACTCACTCAACATTCTCGATTCATCGCTAAAAATTTCTTCATAGTTGGGACTTTGTCATCCTTGGTGCAAGAACTACCTTCATTAGCCCTTGATACAAGTGTGTTTAGAGCATTGTTGTAAACCGTGAAAAAGGGCTCTCTTTTTCCTTGCCTTCTCCGGCTCCCAACTTGCGCTTCCCTGTTATTTTCGAGCCATCATGATCATCATCAAGCAATATTGGAGCTTCCTTGCCATCTCCTGATTGCTCTCCAGCAATGGTTGCATATTCTCCGCTCACATGTGCCTTCCTAAACATAACATCTTCCTGCTCCAAGTTTGGAGGTGGCCCAGTCCTAAACTTTGCATGATCGGGGCGAATCTGAAAATAAGAACATAATAGATACATGAGTTCAATTATTATGAGCAAAAAAATAGCTAGGAACACAAAGATAGTTCTGAACATGATAACTTACAAGTAGGTGAGTGTTCCACCAATCCTCATCTGCCTCCATAGTTTTTGTTTCGGGATCCCAGCCTAGCCCGGTTGCATTTTGCAATTCGATCCACCCCGTGTAGTCCTTCTTTAACTGATCCCATTTATTCTTGAACTGTTTCTTCACCAATTTCTCTCCTATTTTCTCAAAAAAAATCGTCCCTAGATTCGGGTAACCTTTCTTACTCAAGCAACCCCCGTCCCTGTTGTTGTTGTTCACTTCTTCCATACAAATGTCGCAAAAAACTCTAGTGCGATATGGATCCCAAATAGCCGAGTAATACCAAGCTATAACAAAATACAGCAGTGTTTCTATCAATTTTACAGCAAGCAAAATTACAAAATTGATGTGAGATTTACACCACTAGCATATGGAGCAACATTACAAATTTTGCAGCAGTGCCATACAAAAGAATAGGTGACAAAATAGGATAGAATGATGCACCGTACTTCGATTTCATTGCAGAGAAGAGGTCGGGCAGTGGCATACCTTGCCTGGGACGACGAATCTGGTAGTGAAGGAGGTCGGGCGGCGACCTGGGATGACGGGGAGGAGGTGAGCTTGGGGGGACGGGGACGGACGACGACGGCGGGGAGGAGCTTGGCAGCGAGCAGGCACGGCGAGGTCTGGCGAGGAGATGGAGGGCGTCGGGGCGAGATCCGGCGTCAGGGAGGAGGTCTAGCGTCGGGGCCGCGCCGCTTGACGGCGGGAATGGAGCTGCGAGCTGGCGGCGATCGAGGTCACGACCTGGCGGCGGTGGGAACCCTACATCTCGAGTCTGGACCGAACGGGTGTGGGGTACTGGGTGCGAAAAGAAGAAACAAAGATAAAAAGGGGGCTGGGGATGTTCTGTCCAGAGGGTGGCAATCCCGTGTAATCCCGTGTACTGGGGAAGCCGCACGATGCACCCCCAGACGTGCTTTCTCCTCCCTGCCTATTTCGTTCGCTCAGTGGCTTTGGCAAAGCTAAAAGCCAAAGCACCCCCGTTTGTTTCATTTGGGGTACTTTTTCCACTGGAAAGCACCTAAAAGCCCAAACAAACACCCCCTTAGTTTGTCTTGACTCAAAGGTTATAAAGTTTGACTATGCCATTTTTAAAAACATCTATATAAATACTTTCTTGTTTGCACTCTAGTCTAAAAAACCCTAATGCAGAAATTTACACATGCAGATCCATCTCTCACCTAGCCAACTGGTAGACCAAGACAGTGCGGTTCACGCACAGTTGAACGACGGCCACCTTTTTCTTCTCCTCGCGTTTCTCATGGGTGAACTCGAAATCCAGACCCATGAACTGCTCATCTGCTGGACGCCTCGCTGCATGCATTTGAGCAGATCGAAGGTTTCCTCTACCTGCCTAATGTCGTTGGTTTAAATCACCTCTATCTCCATGGTGCCATGGGGATATACTTCGTCTTCTCCGTATGGATTTCGATTTTGTCCATGGCGGCGCGGAGATGAAGAAGGTGAACTAGTGGCGAAGTAGGGGAAACAGGGGAAACAGGGGAGGTGGAAGTTGAGAAGATAACAGGGATAAATGTAACTGTCCCACGCGCTACATTTACCACTCTAGTTCTATAGGGTTGACAGCTGTGGCCACGTCAATTATAGCAATAAAATAACTCCACCTCGGCCTCCACGGGAAGACTTATCGCTAATTTTTTTTACTCTTTTAGAAAAAACTTTCTCTTTGTGGAAACTTTCCACATGTATCAATGGTTCAGAAAAACCTAGTGGCACGTTGGAAATGGCGGTTCACACATAAATTTCATTCCGAAAAAAACATGAAAGCTTATTTGAGTACTTTGGTTAAAATATTGGTTCCAATTTAATCAAATGGTGCTTTACAATTAACCGAGTGGCACATTGATATGAAAAGTGAATCATGAACATAGATGGCTTGTTCAATGGAAAAGCCAACATCAAAATCATAGGTGCGACCTGCTTCACATACTACACTTATCCCGCACGAAGAAGGGTTCTTCACTTCCACAGCTGAACTCCCACTCATTCAGGTGCACCTGATGGAATCATGTTATAACATGGCCTCAAAGTTCGTTTCCGATGTTCACATGACCTACCCTAACACAACCAAGGATAAAAGTCCATTTTGGTCGACCACCTCTCGATGTCGGTCAAAGGGGTAGACGATGGGTTTGACCACCAGGTCAACTACCGGGTCTCAACGGAAGTGGCGCACTGCAGCGTCGTAATCCCACCAAATCCTTGGTAGGGCCCTACTCATATATAAAACTCATATATATATATAGGTCTGACGACCCGACCACTTCGCTGACGCAACTTATCCCGCATGAAGATACTGCAATGCTAGGGCAAAACCATATGAAATCATGTGATAACATGGCTCATGCTTGGTTTTAAATGTTCATATGACCTACCCTAAACAACCAGGTGGCAAATTACATTGGTCTATAGCCGCTCTCAAGGCTAGTCAAAGGGGTCCTCCCAAGGATTTCGACCGAAATGGCACACGCCTGAGCGCCTGAATCCTACCAAATCCTAGGTTGGGCCCATATATGTATGAATAAACGTGTATTGGTATGTGGAAATATCCAAGATCAAACTCCTAGAGGTCTGACCCCACTTCACAGACGAAACTTATCATTCATGAAGTTCATGCACCGGTAGGGCAAAACCCCTGGTTCGGGTGCACCATATGGTATCATGTGATAACATGGGCTCATAGTTGGCTTTTAAATGGTCATATGTACCTGCCTTAACACAACCAGTGAAAAAAAATCCAATATATAGCCCTCCCGAGGCCGGTAAAAGAAGTAGACGATACCTAGGGTTTCAATGGAAATGGCGGTTCGGAGCATCGGAATCCCACCAAATCCTATGTAGGACCATAATGTATGGGTAAGAGTGTGTTCGTACATTGGAAATGACAACATCGATCCAACTCCTAGGTGTACCCATTTCACAGACGACACTTAACCTACACGAAGGTTTTGCACTTACACATCCACCACTTCGGGTGCACCCCAGATGGAATCATGTGATAACATGGTCTCGACTTTGGTTTTAAATGGTCATATGGCCTACCATAACAAAACCAAGTTGAAAAGTCAATTGATCTAACCCCCCTTAAGGCCGTTTAAGGGTCGGTAGAGGACACGATTGAGCGGGCCGGGTCAACTGTCAAGGATTTCGACCGAAATGGGTCAACAAATGTGTATGAAATACATCTTGACATTGACAAGACCAAGTTAGATGAGTGAAAGGATATGTATAGAAGAGTAATGGGATGTTGAATTTGCCGACCCAGCTCTCCCGCTTCATACACGCACTTATATGCACTTAATTAGGTAATTAGATCACCGGGGAACCCCTTCGGTTGTATACTGGTCGGAATTTTGTGATAATTAACGTTGTCTCATATTTGGTTTTCCTAGTTAGTGAATAATTTATTTTCCTCGAAAGTTTAGGTCAATAATACATAGACTTATTCCCATGGTACTGTAATACTAACTTCATTAGATGGTCAATTTGTTTAAGCCATCCATCATGTATCCGACGGCCAGAAATATTTCTCACCGCGCGTCCACCCACCAAATTTTGTACCACACGCCCACCCAAAATTATCGTCGAAACTTTGCCGCCTTCTTCTGCGCGCACAAAATTTCAAACCAAAATTTCCCTACCTATACCCCCTCGCCAAAACTTCCCCTTCCGAAAGCCCGCATTCCCCTCCTCCCTCCCCCCTGGTCCCAAATTTCCCATCCCTTTCCACCCAAACCCTAGCTCGCCGTGTAGCTGGCTGTCCTGGTCTTCCACCTCACCGTGTAGCTCGCCATCTAGGTCGTCCACCTCGCCGTCAGGGTCGCGTCTTCCTCATCGCCGTTCAGGTCGCCGTCAAGCTCTGCCGCTTCGCCGTCCACATCTCGTCAGGATCTTCCACCTCGACGTCCAAGTAGCCGCCAGCCCTCCAAGATCTGCCTTCCTCGCCGTCAAGTAGCCGCCAAGATCTGCCTCTCCTCGCCGTCAAGGTCGCCGGCAAGATCTGCCACCTCGACTTCCAGGTTGCCGCCAAGATCTGCCACCTCGTCTTCAAGGTCGCCGGCAAGAACTTCCACCTCGACTTCCAGGTTGCCGCCAAGATCTGCCTCCTCACCATTAAGCTCGCCGTCCAGGTTGCCGGCAAGATCTGCTTCCTCACCGTCAAGCTCGCCCTCAAGATCTGCCACCTCGCCGTCCACCTCGCAGGTCGTCCATCGTCGTCAATGCCTCCCTGCTCACGACGAGTAACGGTTCACGCCACGAACAGCCGTCAGACAAAGACGCTAAAGCCCGGATGCAATCTTGACAGAATTATTTTCGTCTGTTCGATGCTTGTTTCGTGCACATGTTTGTTTAATTACCTGTTCGATGCTTCTGTTTGATCAGTTCCTATGGTCAAAGTTAGCTTATTTTCCAGCTAGTATGTCGCTTAAGATCAGTTTTGCGATCCTTTCAGTATTAGGTCCACATATTAGATTACTCAAATCAGTTTGTTAAATCATCAGTACTACAAAACAATCAAAACCAGTCCTATATTTTAGAACAGAAAATATACCACATGGAAGAAACCCGGAAGTGAGTAGCTTACTTTGTAGCTATAGTAGGTTATTAGCATGTGTTATGTTTGTACCTAACTTTGAGCTCTTTATTCATGTTAGAACCACAATGAGTTCTTATGGTCAAAGTTTACTTATTTTCTAGCTTGTATTAAGTTTAAGATCAGTTTTGCGATCCTATCAGTCTTAGGTCCACATAATAGATTACTCATATTGGTTGTTACATCACCACTCAATACCAGTCATATATTTTAGAACAGAAAATACACCCCATGGAAGAAACCTGGAAGTGAGTAGCTTACTTTGTAGCTGTAGTATGTTCTTCGCAAGTGTTATGTTTGTACCTAACTTTGAGATTTTTATCCATGTTAGAACCACAAACAAAACCTGGTGAAATTCTCAATCGCAAGCGCGTCAATGCAGAAATAGTTGACGGCACAACACCTGAGACTCCGGTAGTAAAGAGAAAGATCAAGCCGACTCCTCCAGCTGTACCTGCAGCCGCAACACCACGACTGCAACCCGGACGTGAGTAGCGTACTTTGTAGCTGTAGTATGTTCTTAGCAAGTGTTATGTTTGTACCTAACTTTTAGATCTTTATCCATGTTAGAACCACAAACAAAACCTGGTGAAGTTCGCAATCGCAAGCGCGTCAATGCAGAAATAGTTGATGGCACAAAACCTGAGACTCCGGTAGTAAAGAGAAAGATCAAACCGACTCCTCCAGCTGTACCTGCAGCCGCAACACCACGACTATTAAGGTCTGCAACTTCCAAAGCCTTGCAGGCAGTTGCCCATGGCCAGCTGGAAGCTGCCCAACAGAAGGAGACAACTGGCCACCACCAGGAGGCAGCCGCCCAATGCGAGCAGGCACCTCCCCCTGGCAAAATGCCACCAGTACATAAGCTGTTGGGCTGGAAATGCAGGGCCAGAGGATCAAAATTGTTATTCCTCCGGGAAGGACAAGGCCAGTGCAACCAAAGATTGCTTCCATGTATGCTACAGCTTGTTCAGTAGCTGTGAATGATGTTGTCCCTATCTTCCCCCATTGGAAAGAGTACAAGGAAAGACCTGACGTATTTTCTGGGTTTACCAGACACTTGAGCGTAAGTTTTGTAACCCTACTTTCCAGTTCATTCTATTGATGTTCACAAAAGTGAAGAATGCTCTTTCTTATGTTTCAGGCAAAATTTGATTTGGACCTCGACGACCCCTGGATTCATGGATCTCTTCTAATGAATCTCAGGAACCGTACAAGACAAAGACGCCATTACCTGAAGAGCGCATATTTTGACCATGTTGGAGACAAGGCTTTGGTTGTACGAACACCTCCTCATGTAGTAAGGCACATGAGCGAAGAACAGTGGGGCAAGTTAGTCGAGAAATGGTCCACACCCGGGAATGAGGTCGTGTCTTTGTTCACTGAACCTTGCCACTAATTCAATCCTATAATCTGGACTTAACCTAACCTGTTCATACTCTTTGTGCAGATAGCCTGTATGAAAGCCACCCGTAGCAGACAGAAGGTCCGGTTCCCTGCTACTACAGGATCTCGTAGCTACGAGGTTGGCTGCGACAGGGGGAAAGATGTTGTCGAATTGTTCAAAGACACGCACAATGCCAGGCATAGATTCAGTTCGCCTGTGAAAAGAGCAATTGTAAGTCCCTGATAATTCTGTACATCTCTGGAAGTTACAATTAACCTCATTAGAATCTATTAGGTACCTTTTCTGGTATTCCTTTGTGACTTATGCTGCAAACTCAGCCATTTCACCACCTATTTTCTGCACACATGTATCTAGATATGTTTCAGTTCACATGAATCTTGCACTAAAGCATGTCTGTATACATGTGTGCAAAAAATGGCTAGAAAGGCTTACATTTTGAAAAGAAGGGAGTATATTTCATCCATGTTCCTTAAATGCTTATCATCTGGTATTTACATCAATGTACCTTACAAGCTAGTTCAGCTGCTATTTCATCTTATGCTTGTACATGCTTTATAGGCTGAAATGGAAAGTAGGATGGAACCATCTACTTCAGCGGATGGCACTGTCAAGAAACCTCTTTCTGCTGCTGAAGTTGTCACTGTCGTGCTGTGTCAGGACAACCAAAAGCCTAATTTCCTCAAAAACATAGGTGTGATACCAAGCCATACGAGTGTGCCAAAGTTTCAGCTTCAGCTTCAGTTTGATTCTGAGAAAAAACGGAGACAGGAACTGAAGTCTATCGTTGATGAGTACAAGAAGGCGAAGGAACATGCTGACGCAGATAAGATCAAGTATGAACAAGACTTGAACCGTGTGATCAAGGATCAAGAATCGTGCAATGCACTTATCAAGCAGATGTTGGCTAAACACGCTGCTTCGTGAAAACCTCTACAAACTCGTGGCTTTTTGGTAAGTCTTTGTGAGGCTTTTTGGTGCCCTTCGTGAGTCTCAAACTGTATTTTGCTGGTGGCCTTTGAGAGGCCTAAAACTGTATGTTGCCACTGCTGGTCAACCACATGTTGTCTGGTAAACTGTAGAACGTCGCCTTTGTAGCCTTTGTTGCCTATGCTGGTGAGCAAGGCTGAGACCTCTAATTCGGAATTTATGTATTTTCTGCATGTGTTGTGTTTGCTCTGCTGGGAATACTATTAGGGCTAGAATTTTTCATGCATTTCAAATCACGGAAATGATCATTTGAACCTTGACCCAAAAGAAATGTCGCGCGCATTGACGTCACGACCTACGTGCGACAAAAATTTTCGTCATCGACAGAAGGCACGTGGACAAATACGGTAAGCACACGTGGCAACAACCGATTGCAGGGTAACGACGACGGATAATTAACGTCGAGGCCATAGATGACGTCATTACGCGTGGCTACGACGAAAACAAAACTGTCGCCGAACATCCACTTTGTGGACACCCCACGTAGCGATCACTCATTCGTGCTCATTCGTGACGATCGCGAAAAAACGTCGCATCAACCATGACGTCACCGTATGTCGTGACGTTACGATTTCGTCGAGTATGCCGTGACGCCATCTAACGGCGGTGACGGCCGTCTGCCACGTGTTACACATCTATGACGATAAAAAAACGTCGCGACGTGTTGGGCCTGATAATGGGCCGGATCGGGACACAAGACGATTGTATAAACGTCGTGGATCTCTTACGACGTTTCGGATGACAACGGACCGTCGTAGAATCGCCTATGACACTCGATCCCTGACTTTTCCAGAACGTCACGTGAAACATCAAGGATTGCACATCGCGACGTTTTGGAGCGCGATCACCACGTTATTGGATCGTCCCGGATCGCCGGATTTTTGGTAGTGGTAATTGGTATGCACTTCCACCATCCAAATTTTCTAGCCTCTTCGGTGTTGTACATGGCCCTTTCTCAAGTCGAGAGTCGGTGCCTTTTTCGCAAGCACGTACATTCTCACTCTTTGGGAGAATTTTCTCTTGTTCTCCTACACATAAGCCCAACATATTTCTCAAAACAGCCACAATACCAACCTATTATGGCATTTCATAGCCGTTGTGTGATATCTTGCCATAAAACTTTTCATGACAGTAGTTTAGTCGATGTTATTCTTACTTATTCATATGCTTTTCGTGATCATATCAAGCTGACCTGATGGTTTATGAGGCTTTTCCATTGTTTGTTTATTCCATGTTACGCTAGATGATCGCACATCTTGCTATACACTGGCAGAGATATTCGGTTATACATCATGTTATTTTTGAGTTATGGGTACTAAAAATGTGTGATGTTATTCATTAGGATGTTGCCCTTACCTGTGAGGATATATAAAAAAGCCATGGAGTCCACCAAAAAAGGAGAGAAAAGAGCCATAGATGCAAAAAAAAAAGAGAAAATGAAGAGAGAGGGGCAACATTACTATATTTTATCCACACTTGTGCCATGTGAGTACCTATTTTTCATACATAGAGTTGTAATATGCTTATTGTTTATGCTAGATGGGGATCTTTTAAATTATAGAATCTGGTTTGTATATTTCAATGATGAGCTTTCTCAAATGCTCTATGTCTTCATGAGCAACCAAGTTGGATGCACCCCTACTAGTGCCATTGGAGAGATTTTATACACTTGTATCTATACTACATCCGTTGTGTGACAATCAATACTCCTCTTATAGTTTCGATTATAATACTTCCTCCTGTCTAATGATAACATGAAGTTGTTTGAGCCTTTCTTCTATTTGTCATCCAAATCTCCATTAATTTTCTGTTTTGACATAACCTCACGTTGCTAAGACCACTAGGGCTCACACTTAAGAGTTGTGCAAATATCGAAATAGTTGACGTGGGGATAGTATGTTAGATTGACTTTCACATGATAAAATTTCTTGATACCTATTAGATGGAGTGATGCTTTTACACTAAAGAAATAACTTTGATTTTATTTTTATTTAAGAGTATGTTTTTTGTATTTGAAAGCATTGATACATGAAAGGTTTTGACTTGGTTATTCACATTGTTTAGTTATTGTCAGCTTAATGTCAAATATAGACAATTGCTTTTAATCATATTGTGTCTCCGTTCATATCAAGATCATGTTTGGTAGCATTCAAGCTAAAAAATTATTTGTTTGTTATTTACCTTTACTCGGTAACAAGCAGTAATTGAGCGTAGGGATGTTGATACGTCTAAAACGTATCTATATTTTATATATTTTTTCTTGCTACATTTATACCATTGCCACACATTTCTACTATGATTTAATATCATTTTTTTGCATTTTCACAAGTTCATAGAGTTTCTACTATGATTTAATATCATTTTGTGGCATTTTCTCAAGTTCATAGAGTTTCTCTTATGATTTAATATCATTTTGTGGCATTATCTCAAGTTCATAAAGGGGAGGGTGACATCACCAAAGAAGAATAACTGCGATGTCACGAATGAGGACAAGAAGTACAACAATCCCACAGAGCCGGGCCCAAACCTCCGCGAGCACATTTGATGCCTATGAGTACACCACGACATCCAAAATCATGACACCGATGTTGATGACGGGGAGAGTGGTTCCACATGCGCTCTTGCAGATTCAGAGGATATTCTTAGTCAGGAAAATTACCCAAAATATGAATCAGAGAGTTGGCGCACCTGCTAATCCCACTCCTCCTCCAATATCATATTAAACTCCTCTTCGCGTGCCTTCTCGAAAATCTGCACGTTACATACTAACGGTAGAGCCGGGCTGGGACATTAGGTTGCATTTCTTTAGGAATCTTCAGGGCATAGAAACTAACCTCGTCCATACCAAAGCCAAACCGTTATATCTAGCGACTTGATCACCGTCCGCGTGGGTAGAATTCCACGTCACATTAGACATAGTGTGTGGCGAAAGAGTAGTCGGAATAGTAGCGGCCTGTCGGGCCATAATTGAAGCATGTGATCATTGGATTCTTCCTCACAGGCTCACTGTCGACAACTTCGGCTTGAGATGAATCACAATTCGGTGAGGATTATGTGGTGTACGACTTCTTGGCCTCAATTCTTGAAACGCGCCTTTTTTTTGGTTTCGCATGTGGTTGGCTACCCCCATCTCAAGCAGTCATGAATTGGAGGTGCAAGCAGTGAACTGTGCCACATCCTCTTTGCAACGCTAGTCCTATAAACGACCAATTTGGAGTATGCACTCGCTCATAGTCACGGGCTGCAGGTCGTGCTCCATCAGGCGCAGAACGGACTCCCTCCGGCGGTCTACACTGGCACTGAAGTCCTCGTATTGCATCTACCTACTGATTGAGCTTCGCTCCTATAGTTATCCATGGCAACCTGCCCGTAGGTACAAGGAGGAATAAGAGTGGAGAGTGTTGATCTGGATTTAGCCCCAACCCGAGCACTACCTTGCCATACGTCTGATGGAGATGTGGGGAACTGAATGGAACATTATAGGTTTTCAACTAGAAGTCACTATATTTTATACTTTCTTATATGGATAGGAGATTGAGGTAACTTGGGCCGAAAGTAGGGAAAGGCCTTTTCGACGTCACATCAAAAGGAGGAGGCACATGGCATGCATCCATGAGGAGGACTCGCGACGCCTACATGTACATGGTTTGTTATGTGGGTTGGCCCACTTCTCCGCGTAAAAGGGCAGAAATCCATTCTGCTCGCTGCTTTTTTCCTTTCCTTCAATGGATCAAAGCTGAGCTAGCTAGCTGGTTCCACGATTGCTCAGGAGTCAGCACACGTTGAGCTAGCTTGAGTAGCATGGGCCATTTTTCATTTTATAGTACGAATTTGACATGTACACCACAGTACACGCATGTTCGAGTTTGAAATAATTACGTATAGGAACAAAAATTAAATTTGAATAAATTTTGAATTTGCACAATTTTTAATTTAAACAATTTAAATTTGGAACCATTTTTAAATTTGGAACCATTTTCAAAAATGAACAATTTTCAAATTTGAAACCATTTTAAATTTGCAACCATTTTAAAATTTGGAACCATTTTAAATTTGGAACCATTTTTAAAATGGAGCCATTTTTAAATTTAGAACCATTTTAAATAGGGAACCATTTTTAAATTCGGAACCATTTTTAAATTTGGAACCGTTTTCAAAATGGAACCATTCTTAAAGTTGGAACCATTTTAAAAATGGAACCATTTTAAAAAATGAATAATTTTAAATTCGGAACCATTTTAAAATTCGGAACCATTTTTAAATTCGGAACCATTTTAAAAAATAAATAATTTTCAAATTTGGAACCATTTTTTAACTGGAACCATTTTAAATTCGGAACCATTTTCAAATTTGGAACCATTTTTAAAATGGAACCATTTTAAATTGATAACCATTTTTAAATTTGGAACCATTTTTTTTAATCTAGAACCATTTTTTAATTTGGAACCATTTTAAATTTGGAACCATTTTAAATTTGGAACCATTTTCAAAATGGAACCATTTGAAATTTGGAACCATTTTCAAAGATGGAACCGTTTTAAAAAATGAACAATTTTAAATTTGGAACCATTTAATTTTTTTTAAATAGCGCCAATTTTAAAAGAAACGAAAACAAAATAGAAAAGAAAAAGGAAACAAAAAACAAAACAGAAAAAGAAACGAATAAGAAAACAAAAACAAAAATAAAAATAAAAATGAAAATAAAGAAAATCGAAAAAGAAAAAGAAAAAAGAAAAGAGAAGAAAAGAAAAGAAAAAAAAGGAAAGAATAGAAGGTGATCGTGCGTGAACCATTTCAACGTACAACATGCGTGTGTGCGTGCATGAAACTAATTGGGCCGGCCCAGAAAAGAAGGTCTTCAGGCGACGCTAGCCCTATGCGACGCTAACGGGCGTCGCATAGGGTTAGCCGTCAGTGGGGGACTGGACTGGGGATGACATGGTCCTAAGTGGGCAGGCCTTCCCCTGTCCACCTAGGCCCATACTTAGCCCCAGATATAAACCACACATGTTAGATATGGCGATTGTGAAGGCGGTGGCTAATGACCCAGTGTCCCCCCAACGCTCCACCAGACGGCGATCATGTGAAGCTATCGGCACATCCAAAGGCCCAACACCGACCACCCGGGCCGTGGGGGCCGCTGAGCGGCGCACAACCTTCACGAGAGACAACCATGTATCCGTTGACATTTTAACGATAGTTCGACACCCGCTCACTCGTCCACCTGCGGCGGGGACACCGGTGAAGTGGGGCATCGCGAGATTGCCTTGGAATCACCAAGCACAAGACTCCAACGTGAACATGCCAACCTAAAGTTTTCGCCGGTGTTTCAAGGACAAGACTCCAGCGCGAACGAAGCGTTTAAATAGTGGAAATAGCAGATATATATGCATGAAATATTTCATCATTGTTTACGGTAAAAAAACTTGCGAAAATCACAAATGTCGCTTGTATATGGAGGTCGAACGAAAAAATTTCGTGCGAACAACACGAGAAAAAAAAAACGAACAAAAACACGTAGAAAATGAGGCTGGAGAAAACGAAAAACATTTCCAACTGTCCGAACCCTTCTCGCCCGGTCAGTTTGGACCCTGACCTCCCGCCTCCCGCGCTTTTCTCTCTCTGCCCTTCTCTCCCTCCGCGCACAGCCACACCACTCTCCCTCCCCCCTCTTTCGCTCTCTCCTTCTTGACCCCTATCTCTCTTCCCGTCCCCTTCTCTCCCGCCCGATCGACCCAAGAACTGCCGATCTCGCCGGTTCTTGGCTCGATCTCTCCCCGTTGTTGCCGAGCGATTGGATCGTCCCATGCTCTACTACAACGTCGACATCCTGGATAACACAGATATTCCCCATTCGGATTGTGTCTTAATTGGTGAAAGTTGTGACCTTTAAAAGGGGGGATTCTGTTTGGAAATTCTCCGACATGGGGAGGGTGAAGCTCAAGATTAAGAAGCTGGAGAACGGCAGTGGGCGGCAGGTGACGTATTCGAAGCGGCGGTCGGGGATCCTCAAAAAGGCCAAGGAGTTATCCATACTCTGCGACATTGATCTCATCCTGGTCATGTTCTCCCCCGCCGGAAAGCCAACCATTTGCGTCGGTGACAAAAGGTAATGGTTTGGTTCATGTAAATTCGTTGTTTGTAGGTATCAGGCCAACAAGTCTGTAATTTGACTCGACAGATCCAAGTTTAATTTTTCTCTCAAACCGAATATGCTTATCTGTTTTGTTGAGTATTGTTGCACTTCTTTAGTGAATTTTCTAATTGAAAATTGGTCAATTTCGTGATTGATCATGTAACTTTAACAAGCCAATTGACTTTTCAGCGCATTCTACCTATTCTGAATTTAACCATTCCGGCACTAAGTGTCTGACTGAAGCACTATTCATTTTAACAGATTTTATGTCACTGTTTGTTCTTTTTGCAATATCAGGTCCATTTTATTTTATTTTAGATGAAACTATAGAGAGAGAAAAAAGCAACGTTTTGGCCATATCTGCCATGTTTTCAGATATCGGGTGCTAATGATATTTAGAACGGCAGAGGTTAACCAGAATTGCTTGCTTACCTGATATACTATCCCAATTGCAGCCCCATGGACGAAGTCATTGGAAAGTATGCACAACAAACTCCTCAGGAAAGGGCTAAAAGGTACTTGAGTAACTGCATTCCTGTTCTTTTTACCTGAATCGATTATAATAGCATTCCATTTGAAATTCTTCCTTTCTGTTAACAGGAAGCTGGAGAGCTTAGAAGTATGTCATGTCAACAAATAGATTCATTTATCAAGGTATTTTTTCCTTAGCATAATAAGTTTGAGGATGAACTGACTAGTCTGCTTTTGTTCCCAAAAGGCCCTAAAGAAGACATTCAAGAAGCTAGACCACGATGTCAATATTCAGGACTTCTTAGGCTCCGGGTAATTTTGCGTAGAGTATTTACATTGGATATCAGGAGAGCTACATGATTGCAGAAATGTGTAATTCCCACGAAAGATTCTCACTCTGTAGTGCTTTTGAATCTGTTGTAGGGGTCAGACGGTCGAGGTACATTTCAACATAGGCGCAGCTAGGAGGATGAGCAGCTCATGGAAGTTTTTGTTTCTGGTTTTTTGTATCTAATGCTCATTGTTTGAATTGTTCCACAGGAACTATCGACTCATCTTGGCGCTTTGCATTGTCAAATGGCAGATGTTCAAAAGCGTCTCAGGTAGTTAATTAGCGTCAACTCACTTAAGCGGCTCAAAAAATTGTTTGCTCTACCTATTAATTCTTGATTCAATGTAATAAGTAGAGACATATATTTTCTTTGCCTAAAAAAAGACGCATATCTGTTGAAATCTTCACATTAAGTGCTGTCTAAAGTATTTGTTTTCATAGCACATGATCTTCATAAGGGGCCTTTTAAATACATATTTTGCTTTTATGGTAGAGTTAATTGTAGCTCTTCACAAATAATTAGGGGGAAACCAGTAAGTGTGAGGAGTGTAACATTGTGGCATTCTGTTCTCTTCAGTTATTGGAGCGATCCCGAGAAGATTGAGAATATTGATCATATAAGAGCAATGGAACAATCTCTCAAAGAATCTCTTAATCGCATCGGCATTCATAAGGTAGAGATATCCCTAAACATTTTCATTAACTCCGACCATTCTTAATGTGCAATACACACGATGTTCAGGATAACGGTTAACTGCTCGATATCCGAAGAATTAAATTCAGTACATTATGTGTTCTCCTAGGAATTCAATCTCATATTGCACTGTGTTTGATATGCTTAGGAGAACTTCGCGAAGGAGCATCTGATGGGCCTACAGTGTGCTGCAGCTCAGGTAACAAGATTGTTTTTTTTCCTTTTTTGCGGGGAGGTAACAAAATTCAGCTTCAAAACATTCAGAACAGCTTGGTTTCAGTTCCAGATAACTGATCAATGTGTTACCCCTTTGCCATTTGATTTCAGTTCCAGAACGACATGCAGCTGCCTGGCCTGACCAGCGACCCGAACGCTTCGTCATGGTTCCACAATGGAGGTGGCGGCGATGGGCAGCAACACATGATGCTACCTGAAGACCCCAGCATGCTCCATCAGAGGTGAGTCGAGGCTTAGCTCAGGGTGGTTGGTATAAATTCGTTCATAGCATTTTATCTGAACAACAAATACAATCGTCCATGACGCACGCAGGGACATCGGGTGCTCGACGAGCACGTCGCTGCAGAGCTACCCAGGCTACTTCAGCATGAGCAAGCAGTCGACTGACACAAACGGCGGTGAGCAGTATCACCACCACCAGCAGCAGCAGCAGCAGCCGGAGTTCAGTCAGGGCGAGGGCCTGACGTCGCTGCACCTTGGCGCGCAGTTCCCGTACCAGTCCGCCTTCGACCATACCAGCCTGCTCAACGAAAGGCTCTTCCGGCCGGACATGGAGCTGCACGTCGACAATGCAGCCATGGACTTCGTCGGCGGACACTATGACATGCCAAGGCCCGGCGACGAGGCCAGCTTCCAGAACTGGGCGTCGGCGGCATGTGGCGCCACCATGTACGACCACCAGCAGGAAGCGCCATCTGCTCAAGTGAGTACCATGCTCGAGCAGCTGATGCATAACTGCTCTTGATTCTTTCCTCCATTAAAATTCCATGGCATTTTTCTATGAAAGATGCCAATTAATTATGAACAAACTGCCTTGATCAAGATTATTGTTCTGAAATAGTTTCTTCTGGTCTTGATCGTGTATTGGTTTCAGATTATTGATCAGAACATGACTGAATCCCTGACCGTCAACTCCCTGCAGCAGCCTTGTTCGTCCACGCCACTGCTCGGCATCATCGGCTCATGATTTAATGATTCTTCAGCCTAGGAACCGAAGCCTAAAGGCGCTACCATCGCTGCTAAGGAGAATCCCTCTCAATCGGCTTATTATTGTGTAGGAGAGACTATGGTGTATAGGAGAAATTGAATTTTTGTCAGTGTAAAGCATATACTGACCGTAGCAAATTCAACTTGTAAAATATGATGAATCGATTGTTAACTATAATGTAAACTATGCTACAGTTTTGCCATGAAAATGGTGGGCAGAAGTTAGCAGCTTCCACACACGCAACACTTTATGAAATTATTCTGCAAATATTCCGTTTGGTTCGCAAAAAGCTCTTGTTTTGAACACTAGCATGATCAAATTTGAGCATTAGTTTGTACTGCCTCCTTTCCATAATATAATATGTTACTACAACCAATATAGTTTATATTGACTGTAATAAAATCTTATATTATGGGACGAAGGGTATATTACGTATTTTTGTGATACCTAACAAAGCAATGCTATTATGAAAGTACATTTCAAGGAAAATTAACACGTACAAATATCAAATGCTCTATCTATGAGAAAGTACAAGTAGTCAAAGTGTGGAAAGTTTGACCAATCTTTTTTTCTTGAGCTGGTACCGCAAGTCTGTAACTATTTTTGTTTACAAATGTGTTAAGAAAATAAAATTGTAGTTTAAGTTTCTCTAATGGTTGAATTATATGAAAATATGCTATATCTAAATTTCCTTTTAATCAAAGAGGCCTTAACCTATCAGGCAAAGACAAGCGTCTCTGATTGGCCCCTGCTACTGGCAATCAAGTCAAACCAAGGTAGTTGAGTTGGGAACTGGTTTTGACTGACAATGGAAACATTCGAGGCATGTCTGATGAAAAAACAGGAGCATTTGGCATATATCTGTCAAATCACCTCAACAACCTGGTACGGGATGCTTTTAACTCAATACTGTACTTTCAAGTATCTTGAGTAAATTCACACACAAAAAGAGTTTGGGGAAATTTCCCAAGTACTTAGGATGAGTTTTTACAGAATGGTTAGTTGTCATTCAGTTACTGAACTGCAACCGTCAAAATATGACATATTATTGAGTAATTAGCAAAGTGCCCGTGCGTTGCTACGGGCTCTCAAATAAATAATCGTTGTGCATGTCGCATGTGTAAACATAAAATGCACACAAATATTAAATCAGCCTCCCTATCAGACACGGATACATGTCGTACGTCCTGGAAAGAAAACAACACGCGACAAAAAAAAAAGACCAGAAAATGATGTAGTGCGACAATTTAAACTTCATCCAGTTAATTTTTTCTTCTTCGTCGGTCACATCCATTGCTCTATAATGTTTTTACTTTCTTTCCGTGATGGAAGTGATCGTTTTAGATTTTTCCTTTAACCGTGCAGTCCAACAATGTTTGTGTCGTCCATGTTTCGAGACAGTTGTTTTGGACCTTTTAACTGCGCCTGTCCAATCGTGGATGGGAAACAAGACAAGATAGTTAGCATCTCGTACACCCTGAAAACGATTGGATGCGGTGCTGATTACGATTTGGATTTGGCGATGGAGAACAGATTGGTGTTTTTTTTTTACGTGAGACCAATCGCTCGTTGCGATTCTGATGACAATATGGACGGTACGTGATGGAGTTGAAGTGTTTTTCTTTTTCGGTTTAGGTGAGACCAATCGCTTGAAAGGGACCGAGGCCCAATAGTGGTTGTATTTTTGATCGTTGGGTATTTTTTGACTGGGCCTTGCATGCAACTTGACTGGGCCATGCGTGCGACCGTTGGAAGCAAGGCTTACGACCGGCACACGCGACGTAAGACGTATGACCAGCACGGTTACTCGTATTATATAGTAATAAAGATAAAGATTCAGTTACTGAAATGATCCTGGAGTCATCCTAAGTCTAGAGTACATTTAAGGGATGTTAATTGGCTAGAATAGGACACTCGAACAAAATAAGGGCCTCGCAAAAACAACTATCTGCTTGGATGTAAAATAAGTAAAGGCTATAGTATATAGACCAATAAAAAATAAGTTTTGTTATTATAATCAGGAGTAAGTATCTACTTCGGTAAAGACTAATCTATAGAGCAAGTGGAATCTTATGCTGCTTTTTGTAGAATATCTTGTGGATGCCTAAGCCTCTTTGGTGACGGCAATATACAACACCTCTTGCGGCCATGCAGAGAATAATGAAGCCCCAACAACCTTTTCTTTCTCCTTGACATCAAGAGATTCCTCCAAAAGTGTACAAGAAAAGGCCAGCATGACCAGCTCAACATCAGCACCATAACATGTATTTATCAGCTGTTCAGCAGGAGCTGGCAATTGAAGGTGCACAAGTGGCAGCCTAACATGACCCCATTTGGAGTACAGCATGCACCAAGGACAGGCTAATAATAATGTGCCCAGGAGAGGACAAATGAAGCCATCACCATCAGATTAACAACGCATTTGACAGCAATGTTCACTTATACTGGCTCTGCATACATAGCCAGGATGCCAAATTCCAAGATAACAAGTGATGTTTATTGGATTGATTGATGCTCACATGGAGACAGAATATACAGGGATAATTTAATCATGATTTGATAATTTATAACCAAATGAAATAGTATTTCAGCAACTGTTGTGCACTCAACCCCTACCAAAAAGAAAATTTTCTTACAGAATGAATGAAGAAATGTAGCTGTACAAGCAAGCACCTAGCTGTCCACAACCCTACTTGATTCTTCCTCATGATCATTATGTGTCTTACGATCCGAGCATTGGCCCCATAAGAGGGTGGCCTGATATGATTCTTTTTTGACACATTTATTAGGAAGAATTGAGAAAAAGATGGTGATGGAGGCTTAATGTTTCTGAATTGTACAAGGACTGGAACAAGAAAGCGAAGGATGAACACAAGAATATTCTATACATGTGATTATGCCACGGCAAGGGCACTGTAACTAGTAAGGGAGAAGCAGATTGAAGAATTTGAGGATGGTGTATAAAGTTCTGAGCAAGGTTCAGGGAAAACTGATTCAGAGTATCCAGAAACATTGGAACAAGACCAGGGACTGGAATGTGCCGAATCTGCTATCGAGAAACTGAGATTGGAAAGGCAGATGGCAGTAAATGGATCCCCCTCAATTCCTGATAGAACTCCAGCAACCGAGATGTTTGTCCCAACCATGTTCTCTAGGGTGATTTGATCAATCACAGGGAGCTCAGATGGATCAAAATCATCATCTGGATGGCTTGACGAATTACCTGTAAACTCAATGGCCACAAGGACACCGTCCATTTCTACATCCGAGATGACTACTTCTTTTATGTAACCTCCACGGCCAGGGGTAGTCTTGAAGGACAATCCTTTACTGGAACCATGTATCCTTAGGTGATCAGCATGAATATCTGAGATACCACCAGACATCTCACTACCAAATGCAAGCGCGGCACCCGATGACGCTTGCAGATCCACTCTGCGGATATGGATATCCGAGGTTGGCCTTCCAATGGAAATACCATACTTGTCCCACCCGCTTTTGACTGAGATAGCTTCATGACTGACACTAATGGTGCTGTCTTCGATAAACATATTCAAACACGAATCTGGATAACGAATGATACATTAGCAAAATAAGTAAAACCTGCTTCTCATAGCTACGAGACAGAACTATGCAGTTAAAAAAGTAAGTACTCCTTGTGATGGGTATGGAGATCTATTTAGACAAAAAAAACTCGCAGGACAACAATGCACCATTTAAATTAGTTAGCACTATGGTTTGAAATCTAGAGTATCGTGCATACGAGACTTTAAAAAATAATCATGTTCCTTAATAAAATTATTTGAGTTAATTAGCTTTTACATGAACATATACTTATCCAAGTTTACAGAAGCCAACACAAATAGCACAGAAAGGAAAAGGTATGCTATCACAAATTAATATCAGTGTGCTATCTTAAAATCATGGTTCACAAATTAGCACAACCATAGCAAATACAAAATACAGATGATCAATCATCAAACAGTGTGTGAAGATGAAATAGCGCCCCAGTCTAGAAGCATTCATACCTGGAACTATGCCATCAGTGAATGGAGCATCCAATGATGTCTTAATTGTGACGTTATGAACCTTTACATTGCTGGACAACAAAACAAAACAAAACAGTAAGACTTAGTATATGCCAACTAACACTCACCAAATCGAATATCGAGCGTGAAGCTACTTAACGCTAATGCACCTGCAGTACACTGGATGTATGCTCCAGGCTGGTGAGTCTATGAATGTCAAGTTTGAGATCACAATTTCTTCAGAATACAGAAACTCCACGAGATGAGGGCGACTATGGTTCAGGTTATGAGAGCGAAGCCAATCCCACCATACTGAACCCTGTCCATCGATTAGTCCATTATTCCCTGGGACACGTAGATCAAGCAGGTAATGGTTGTCAAAACTGAAAAATCATATACATGACATAGTCCAGCCAGTACAAGTAACAGGAAAATTACCGGTAATAACAACATCGGTCAAATTGTATCCGTTTATTAAGCTGCGATGTCTAGGACCTGGAAGATCAAGTCCCTGTCCATAAGATGGCAAAGGTTCCACGATTGGCCATTGTGATGACTCCTGTAGTGAGGGGAAAATAGAAGAATGTGGTTAGTACTCAGAAGTGGAGAAAACTTCACGTATGAAGAATGACTAGGATTGTTTTCCACAACTGAAAATACATATTAAGTATAACTAAAATATTTGTCATTTACCAAATTACGTACAAGAAGCAAAACATGGCCACACGGCACGCAAGAAATTTATATATAACCAACAAGCAATCACAATTTGTCAGCATCGGAGCAGCAAGCGCATGCTTTTGTTCACGCGTAATGAAAGAGCGCAGCTTGACTTCAAAATTTTACAAAATGAAATTGTCTCTTGGCCACATCCATCACACCAAACAGGTAAGTTTCACCTTCAAACACTCGCTGTCTATGACAAAGCAGAAGTAAGGCACCGGCCAACTCGAACCCTATTGATCAGGGTATCTGCGTAGGGTTTCCTATTGCAATTCAACACACCAAAAAAGAGCATAATCAAACCACATTTTGCCTCCCAGACGAATTCATGGCCTATGACCTCACATTGCACATTTCAAAATCCCTACTTCATCGGGTATACCCACCAATCATGTCCAAATAAACTAAGATGATCTGATTGACGATGCCTATCCTAATCACTAACAATTCAATGCAAATGCAGCTGAAAAGGATAGGTATCCTTAGATTCATGCAACCAAAGAACAAACTCCCCTCTCCTAAAGCAATGCAAAAGAAGAATCTGTAACTACCACCATAACAATTCAATGAAGAATAGACAAGAACTGTAAGCAAATTAAAGTCACTGTTACCTTCGCGCCAATGATGGTGGCGTCTTGCTCGAGGAAGAGGGTGAGGTGGCTGGTGAGGTTGAAGCTGCCGGTGAGCCACCGCCCCTTGGGGACGTAGAGCTGCGCTCCGCCCTTGTCGGCGAAAGACCTGGCATAGAAGACGGCGTTTTGGAAGGGCAGAGTGTTCAAGGTCCTGCCGTCCCCGACGGCGCCGAACTCCGTGATGGTGACGCTGTGCGGCCGCGATCCCGGCGGCCCCTGCTCCCCCCGTTGCCGCCGCACATCGCCGTGGACTGAGCCAAGAACGACGGCCAGGGCCCATGCCAGAACCACCTGAAGGACGCCATTGTCATGGACACGGCAGAAATTAGCATTGCTTACACATAAAGCATGGCAGTTCCAGATCAATGCTCCAAAACTCTGTTCCAAGAAAACAAACGCGTACTCGCACATCAAGAAGCACAAGAAATCGCATCTTCACTCGCAAGATCTCAGAGGGACGATCAGGAGGCAAGAAAAGGATATGCCATTCCCCAGGCAGAGATCCCAGACTGGGCACGGGTCACACGGGAGACGCGCAAATCAAGAACCAGCGCGCATAAAGCGCCAAAAACGAGAATCCAAGAGCGACACATCACGGAGCAGCGAGCCACGGAGAGCAACGAAAGAGTAACCAGAGCATGAAGAATCCATCACCCGAGTGAGTGATCAAAAATTACGGGAGAAAACGTACTTACTAGCCTCTTCATGAGTGCCCCCTCCGCCCCTCTTCCGTGGCGAGAGGGGGAAGACGAAGCAGCGACAGTGGAACCCAAAGTAGCGGTGAGGAAGAGAGGCGGCGGCGTCGGCAGGGAGCGATACGGAGCGAAGAATAAAGTGTTTTCGGCAAAATTCTTTGGAATTTCAGGCGAGGGGCCGCGGCGGCGGCGGCGGAGGGGGAGGAGTCCGGCTGCTGCTGCTGCGGCTGCAACGAGGACAGGGGAAGCAGAGAAGTAGGGGAGGAGGTTTTGCTAGTACTAGTAGCAAGCACGTTGGTTTTTTTTTGTCAAGTCTTTGTTTCTCCTCTTATTTCGGAGTAGTTTATTATATCACCACTATAAATAAAGACACAAATTAAGGAAAATGGTTGTAGGTGTGAAAAAAAGGAAGAAGGTCAAGGAAAAATACTGTGGTGCACTGTCTCATATATGATGTGTGTACAGCATCATGGACTCTGCATTGGAATGAGTTGGCAATCTTGTTTTTCTTTACTTTTTTTATTCTTACATATCCCTCGGAGGTTAGTTGGGATCTTAATTCGTCTTGTTCTTTGAGTTTGAGTGTAGTTGTTTTGCATCTGTCATATGATTCGAGCAATTAACTTACAAGCTAGCATATTAAGATTAAAAAATATCAGACCAAAAGGAGAGTATGTTCATCCATATTATACGAAGTCTATGTGTTTTGATATTGATAGAATTAAAATTATTTTCGTTGCACAAAACTAATTACATCAATATCGTTAGACTACGATTTATCGGGACAAGGATAGGAAAAAACATGGTCAATCTAACTTTTCTCCCCTCAAAAAACATAAGACGGGGGTGCATGAGTAATATAAATGATTTATACAACTCATGTAGAAAAATAGACTGTCCAAGCAAAAAAAAAAACTAAAAATCTAGTTAATCAAGAGGATTGTTCAAAAACCAAGTAAGACGGCAAAAAATACTTGTCGGTCACACAACATAAGACTAACAAGGCTCGAGAACGTTTTTCGAGCCAGCCGATGACTTCTAACCCTCCACCGGGTCATGCACAACCTCCACTGCCATGACTCCCCTCTACCGAACATCAACTGACTAAACTTCAGCGCAACGATGAACGACCGGGATGTTCCAAAGCCTTTTCTGCACATAATGGTTGAAATGTTTACCATCTACATGCCAACCACTGGCATGCAGGTCAGAACACGCCTTGATAGTCCAATTGGAGCTCAAGAGCATCAACAACGTCATGTCGAGCCACAACCCAGCCTTATAGTGTGTGTTTGGTTTTGGGATGAAGTGGAATGTAATTTCATGGTGCCCGCTGAACTGCGGTTTGGGGTTATCATCACAACATTGACCATATCCATCGGTGAGACGTCACCATGTAAACATAAAACCCTCCGCGCGTATTGATAAAGGATGGGCCTCAAAATGGTGCACCCAAGGTTGGAGCGACAAGACAATGTCGTCGCCTGATTCCGAAGTGAATTTAAAGAGAATAACATGGCTTCTTTTTTCTCGAGGGCCTCTTTTGTTCGTGGGATTTTATAATGAAACTTGTATTATATCTTATTTGGATCAACCGCAACAAAAACACGGGATTTTTTTCATGAGTATGATGTATGCAATAATAGTTGTCATTTAGAAAGAAAAAGGCAAATTGTCATGAGTTTAAACTCTGCGGAAAGTTTCCTTTAAAAATGCATGCACAATGCAAAGTACACCATAGGAATCTCCTATGGTTTAAAACCCTACAAATCAAAAAAAAAAAAAGTCCTATGGTTTTGAAACTACCGAAGCTTTACATATAGGGGAAAAAATCTTTTAAGAAATTTCTCCACAACAGATATGAAATTCTCTTGAACCAAACATACCCCGGATGCTCCTTTCATAGCCTATTATGACTTCTAAGGTACTTGTCTTATTGCGTACAAAATCAATGGGTCTCTAATGTTTTGTTAAGGAAAAATATTTACTTTTCTACGTGATCTTTCTAAATTGTTATGTACTAATTTATGTGCATCACTAGCGTAAACATCCACCTTTTTAATCTCCACCTTCCACCTTGTCTTTTTTCATACATGGAGCTTCCACCTTGTTGTTCCTATCAATTGGTTCCTATAATATACCCAGCATGCAGAGTTTCTGCGAGCATAAAAACGCTACTAATCCTATGGGAGAAACATAGGTAGTGCCCGTTGCAGACTTGTAACCTTGGAATGGACCTACAAGGCAGTTGGACCAATCATGGTAGCAAGTAGGGCTGTTATCTTTGTGCGGGCCCAGGTGCTACATTGATATGGGGCTCGTCCAATACCTTGGTGCTTGGATGCTTTGGAGTTTATGAATTCTAATCATATTGTCGTACACAAACTGACCAAACTATTATCATTAGAGTTTTCCTCATGGTAATATTATACTGTACCACACTTAAGGTATTGAGATACTTCAAATCTGATGAGTGTCATAGCTAGACAGTGGCAAGATTTCTTTCCATGTGCATTCTATTGGTTTTGGATGGAGCCAGAGAGAGGCCAAGATAACCTGGTCCAGGGTCTAGGGGTGCTATGATCTGTTACTAGCGCATCCAGCTTGGCACAGAAGACTAGAAGAGTACGGTGGGATGAAGATCATAGTAGGTGAGTCATAACGGTTGCAAGGAATGTTCCTGGTTAATTAGCTAGGGAATTAATGACACGGTGCTTGGACGGAAGAAAATAGGTAACCAATACTACCCCAATTCAATATATTTATGAAGCTACTCCTAGTGCGCACGCATTTTTCTCTCATCAAATATATTTGTCAAGGAAAATAAAGAGGAAAATATATTTGTTAAACACCTGAATGATCATCATCCGCATCTGTAATTCCCACAGATTGTGTTGAATTGCACCGGCGCGCGTGAGAAGGTTGTTGAATAACTGTACGTGCATTTTTACGTTAATACGTTGTACTGAATATTTGATTTTTTGATTAATATTGGGCATTACTCATGTGGGCCTTCAATATATGTTGAACGATAAGTTTCATGTGCATCTATCCTTGTTTTGAGCGTTCACCTTGAACGGACCCAAGTGAGCCAACAATATTGTTGTTTCAAGCAACTTGACATCTCATAGTGTCCGGAGGTGACTGTTAGAACTCAAAGTAGACTTCAAGTGATGATCGTGATGGACAATAGGTTATCATGGTGGCCAAAAAGGGTGTCGCCAGACACCAGCCACATGGAACGAAGCGGGAGACGAGTTTAAGCTAAGTTTCTGGTTAAAGCATAGAAAGTAAATATATCTATTTTGGCTTAACTATGTGATCTTTTTATAAATTATTTACTTGATCTAGGTAAGTTTGGTCTTCACTTCTAAAGTAATGAGTTCAAACAGTTAACCTTTTTCTTTTGGAAAATGTGTACATTCTTATTTACTAACGGAATACATGCCACTCAACCAAAATCCTACCAAAATTTATCCTAGTTATCCAGATGTTACATCTTGAGTGGTATTGGTTATAGGCTTGTGCTTCCATACACCCCCTAGTCTAACAATCACATAAAGGTACCGATCAGCTCGAGTCTGAGAAATATCCAGCAGAGCCGAGCCGAGACAAGCCGATCGGAAAGAAAGCTACCGCCGGTCAAGTCCTTCACGCGCGCGAAAAATAAACTGCAAGGAGCAGGAATCGAACCAGCAACCTACCCGCAGGGGCGCCACGGCAGTCCGGCTTTGTTAACCACCAGGTGTGAGGCCGGTTTCTGTCATACAAGTACAATTAGAAATTACATACATTGAATTTTCTCACACACTATGAATATTTCTGCACTATTCTATTTTTAAAAAACCGGCAAGTCATGGGCGGGCGCATGCCAAAAGCTAGCGATCTTTCCGTTGCCGATATTGATGTCGATAGAGTTGTAGAATAGTTGTTCCATTTCTAGCATATCTGCTTGAGTAGTTCAAATAATCTCCATTGTCATATCCTTGCTAGCTAGCCGGCCACAGCTTTCTTTTGCGAAAACATGGGACGAATGAGACAGGTCCGTCGCTTTTGGTTGGAAAAAAGATACAACACGAGTGAGGTGGTTTGGGAAATAAGCATGCAGTTGTTGCTGCTGATGCCGGCAGCGTCACAGGAACAACAGAGCCTAGTACAATGTAGTATAGTGTAGTGGTGAGAGCAGGCAATCGAGTTCAGTTGACGACTCCCCCAAGAGGGAAAAAGTGAACCAAGTAAACCGGCCGTGAACCATAAACCCAGACCCTCGCCGGTTGCCGGTCCGGTTTTTAAACTATGTTGAGACTACTGACAATACGCGACAGCCAAAAAGATTTCAACCGTTTTTTGGCTCTGAAATTTAGGACCAGATTATTCAAAACTAATTCTAAAAAATTACCAACATGAAATTAAAATATAGATGAACTCATTTTCATGAAAAACTTGATAATTATAGCAAGTGGTTTTTTAACCTACTCGAAATCCATTATTTTTTCTACTATATTATGACCAAATTAGGCATACTTGACAAGTATTTTTTATTTTGTGACAAGTCTTAATAGTTCGTAGTCTAGGGCTGGTGCATGTGGGTCTAAATGTCTAGTAGTTCTTATAGGTATGTATCTACCGGCTATGGTACATGTGGACCCACATGCAACCCCCTAGCCATCTTAACCTATCATATTTGTGGCATGGGTCCTTTGTGGCATGTGGACCCACATGCAATACTGATGATCATCTATTTAAATATCTGCCATCTTTAGGACATGTGGACCCACATGCTCAACTAATGTTTCGAAAAAAGTGCATTTTTAGGTCAAGGATATATGAAAAAATGACCAATTATTTTAGCGAATCTAGCAAGAAATGAGGCTCCATTTTAGGTACTCACATGCTTCTATGACCTACTCTTACACAGTCAATGAGAAAAGTCAATTGGTCTACCCATTTCGACGATGTTCCAAGGGGTAGACAACACACGATAGAGAGATCATCACAATTCGTCAGGAATCTATGATATTATGCATCGAGACCAGTCGAAAAGTTAGACTTGATCTTAATATTCACGTGTAGGTGTGAAGTGAATTTGAGGAGACAATATCGAACCTCCAAATTCATAGAATTACCAGTTTGCCATTATTCTCAGCATTTTCTGATGGAAATATTTGAAAAATATGAAAACATTGCAAACATAGCTAGAAGTGCAACGTCAAAATGGCTAGGGGTGTTGCATGTGGGTCCACATGTTTCAAAGATGCTAGATACATATCTAGAACTATCATGTGGGTCCCACAATATGAACATAGATATGAGTGTTGCATGTGGTTCCACATGTCCCAGAGTTGGTAGATATACAACTAGACGACTATGAGTATTTCATTTGCACAATATGCAACGCGCACGCCTACAACACGTTGCCACTGCTATGGACCCTGGCAACGCGCCCCAATACACGTTGCCAGTAAAAATAGCAGCAGCTTAATACTGGCAACGTGTGCCAACACGTTGCTATTGGCAAAAATGGCACGTTGCCAATTAGCTGTATTGTACTAGTGGTGGGTCCACATGTCCCAGATGGTCAAGATGACTAGGGGTGTTGATACAAAGATATCCTTTTCACAGGGTAAAATATACCCTTTACTTTAATTATTTAAAATTATTTTATTTGGAATTTGAACACGTAGGTCCACGTGTCACAAAGGTGCAACATTCCCTAAAGGTGATAGATGTACAACTGTATAGTTATGAATGTTGTATATGGGTTCACATATATCAAAGGTGGTATAGGGTAGACCTAACACCTTACCCCTACCACCTTTCATACATGTGGACCCACATGTAACACCTCTAAACAACTAGGTTTGCCCCTACCATCTTTGGGGCATATGGCCCAAATTCAAAACACCTGACCATCTAGGTACACATCTAAGTACTGCAGCATGTGGGTCCACATGTCTCCAATGTGGTAGGGGTAGACATAGCTTGAAAGGGTCCACATGCAACCAAGGGTGGCATGGGTAAACTTAGCTGGCTAGAATAAATTCATGTGGGTCCACATGTCCCAAATGCGGCAGATGTACAACTAGATGGATATGTGTCGCATGTGGGTCCACATGCCCAGAGGTGATAGATGTATGTGGGTCCACATATACCAAAGGTGGTACAGGGTAGACCTAACACCTTACCCCTACCATCTTTCATATATGTGAACCCACACGTAACACCTCTAAACAACTAGGTCTGCTGATGACGTGAGCACACACGTTGTAGGGTGACCCCCAAGAGGAAGGTATGATGTAGTGCAGCAGCAAAGTTTTCCCTTGGAATATGACCAAGGATATCGAACCAGTAGGACACAGAAGAGCTCAGAAGGTGACAGCAGCAGCAGAATATGGCACGACGCAATACTAGGGAATCTGGTGGCTGACGTGGAACCTGCCCCAAAGGTGATAGATGTACAACTGTATCATTAGGAGTGTGTATCATTAGGAGTGTTGTATATGGGTCCACATATACCAAAGGTGGTACAGGGTAGACCTAACACCTTACCCCTACCACATTTCATACATGTGGACCCACATGTAACACCTCTAGACAACTAGGTCTGCCCCTACCACATTTGGGGCATTTGGACCTAAATTCAACACTCTGACCATCTAGATACACATCTAAGTACTGCAGCATGCGAGTCCACATGTCTCTAAGGTGGTATTAGCTTGCAAGGGTCCACATGCAACCAATGGTGGCATGGGTAAACCTAGTTGGTTAGGATAGATGAATGTGCGTCCACATGCCCCAAATGCGTCAGATGTACAACTAGATGGCTAGGAGTGTCGCATGTGGGTCCACATGCTCCAAAGGTGATAGATGCACAACTGTATGGTTAGAAGTGGTGTATACGAGTGCACATATATACCAAAGGTGGTACAGGGTAGACCTAACACCTTACCCCTTCCACCTTTCAAACATGTGGACCCACATGTAATACCTCTAAACAATTAGGTCTGCCCCTACTACCTTTGGGGCATGTGGACCCAAATTCAACACTCCTGGCCATCTAGGTACACATCTAAGTACTGCAGCATCTGGGTCCACATGTCTCAAAGATCGTAGGGGTAGACATAGCTTGCAGGGGTACACGTACAACTAAGAGTACACATACAATTTCTTTCAAATATACAATCCCGCAACTAAGTATACCCACTAACTATCTGGCCACCCAAATGCTTTGTGATCCGTGCACAATTTTATCAACGAATTTCCAAACATCAATGCATTATCAATAATTGATAGATTTATGTAATTTCAATTTTAGATTCATGTACTAAGAAGAAATTTATGTGTATGCATGAGAAAAAAATTAAAACTACACATTAACAATTGTTTTATTTTATCAACACATAAAATAGTAGGAATAATATTTTCTCTTGGATGCAAAATCAATGGTTGAGATAAGCGTTGGGTATCCTCCTAGTTGTGAGAAAACTGTGTTGTGTTTTATTCTATTTAATAGGACCCCAACCATTTGAAAGGTGGTAGGGATAGACATAGCTTGCAAGGGTCCACATACAACCAAAGGTGGCATGGGTAAACCTAGCTGGATAGAATAGATGAATGTGGGTCCACATGCCCCAAATGTTGCAGATGTACAACTAGATGGGCATGAGTGTCGCATGTGGTTCCACATGCCCCAAAGGTGATAGATGTACAACTGTATCATTAGGAGTGTTGTATATGGGTCCACATATACCAAAGGTGGTACAGGGTAGACCTAACACCTTACCCCGACCACGTTTCATACATGTGGACCCACATGTAATACCTCTAGACAACTAGGTCTGCCCCTACCACCTTTGGGGATTTGGACCTAAATTCAACACTCCTGGCCATCTAGATACACATCTAAGTACTGCAGCATGCGAGTCCACATGTCTCTAAGGTGGTAGGGGTAGACATAGCTTGCAAGGGTCCACATGCAACCAAGGGTGGCATGGGTAAACCTAGTTGGTTAGGATAGATGAATGTGCGTCCACATGCCCCAAATGCGTCAGATGTACAACTAGATGGCTAGGAGTGTCGCATGTGGGTCCACATGCTCCAAAGGTGATAGATGCACAATTGTATGGTTAGAAGTGGTGTATACGAGTCCACATATATACCAAAGGTGGTACAGGGTAGACCTAACACCTTACCCTTTCCTCCTTTCATACATGTGGACCCACATGTAATACCTCTAAACAACTAGGTCTGCCCCTACTACCTTTGGGGCATGTGGATCCAAATTCAACACTCCTGACCATCTAGGTACACATCTAAGTACTACAGCATCTGGGTCCACATGTCTCAAAGATGGTAGGGGTAGACATACTCCCTCCGTTCCAAATTAGTTGTCTTCCATTTGCCAAAAAGTGGATGTATCTATACTTGTATGTAAGTATAGATACATCCACTTTTTGGCAAATGGAAGACAACTAATTTGGAACGGAGGGAGTAGCTTGCAAGGGTACACATACAACTAAGAGTACACATGCAATTTCTTTCAAATATACAATCCCACAACTAAGTATACCCACTAACTATCCTGGCCACCCAAATGCTTTGTGATCCATGCACAATTTTATCAACGAATTTCCAAACATCAATGCATATCAATAATTGATAGATTTATGTAATTTCAATTTTAGATTCATGTACTAAGAAGAAATTTATGTGTATGCATGAGAAAAAAAATTAAAACTACGCATTAACAATTGTTTTATTTTATCAACACATAAAATAGTAGAAATAATATTTTCTCTTGGATGCAAAATCAATGGTTGAGATAAGCGCTGGGTATCCTCCTAGTTGTGAGAAAATTGTGTTGTGTTTTATTCTATTTAATAGGACCCCAACCATTGAAAAAACCAACTGTAGCTCGGGCTGCATGTAGGACTATAATCTTTTTTTTAACAGTATGTAAAAGTTTCAAAAAATTCTAAATTAAATCTGGATGTATCCAGTACCATATACTACAATTGTGCAAAGTTTCAATCCGAAAGTCTTTGTAATTTAGGTTACATAAAAAAGAAAGATTCTTACAAGATTTGAAGGTGTACTGTTCACACACGAGATGTACAATTTTGTCTTTTTATATAACGTAGAATACAACGTATTTAGGATTAAGATTTTGCACACTTGTAGTATATATCCATGGCTACACCTAGATTTTTTTTAGATTTTTTTGAAACTTTAAATTTGTATTTCTAATTTTTAAATTAAAGGCTACATGTAGCCCAAGCTACAAAACACCCCTCTCCCCAACCATCCTCTTCACCAACGCGCTGCCTCCTCCTCTCCCCCACCAAATCCACCGCCCCTCCATCGTCTTCCACACCATGCTGCCTCCTCCCCTCCACCACCATATCCACCGCCCCTACACAAACACCAGCCGCCTTCGCCCCCATGGCCGGAGGCTCCCTCCGCAAGTCCCCATCTCTAATCCGTATCGGTGACCCACGGCGCGTAGTGCACGGCGGCTAATCTTCCACTTCAGCCACCGCAGGACTGCCCCTTGCTCCGCACCCAGCAGCCCGGCACACACAACTGCAGCACTACACACACACCCGCCACGAGTTCATGGATCGTGCAGCCCGAAGTCTGAAGCCTTTCTGTTTGAAATTCAGTAGACGTCACTCGCTATGTTTATATAGCCTTGGATTCTATTCCAATCACAAATTGAGATGTAGCCCGGTGGCTATGCTCCCTGTGTCTCGCCTTGGAGACCCAGGTTCGAAACCTGGCAGACACATATTTTCGTATTTTTTTCTCAGGAGCCGTCTCAGCTACATATTGTCCAGGCAAGCCTCCACGGCTCAGCTAGATATTTTCCTGGCTCGGCTCGAGCCGACTGAGTTGGCTTGGCTCCTTGTGAGATTAAATCTCAGCCGTCCTTGTGTTTCTGCTCAAGATACCCCTTCGCTCTTGGGGGTGTATGGAAGCACAAGCCTTGGTTATATCGTTTGGGTCAACTTTTGTATCAAGTTGCTCTACATATATAGTATAAATCTCGAGCATAATACATGGGTGGAACAACGTACTTGATAAAGATAAATGTTAAGTTGGAGAGTGGCACTGGTTGCACCCTCGTCCACTAGCCTTTGTCGATACGACTCAATAGCATATCATTTTTCTTGGAAGTGTAATACCTCACACATAGCTTTACACGCATCACACAGATACCCAAACATATATGGTCAATGGTCATCTTATATGCAATAGAAACGATTCGGAGTAATATGCAGTGGCAGATCAAGAAACTTCAAGAAGTCAAGGGAAACATGGTTAATATGATATTTTCAAACAAAATAGCTATGCAAAATCATACATCGCAAGCCATTGTGCCGCCGACAAGTCTCGGCGGTTGCCTAGGTAGGAGGGTTCTAACGCCCCGTCACATACGGAACACTGCACACGTAGCAAGATGTGGATAAAAGATACAGAGATAATTTTCTCTTTCCCCCCTACAGAGTGGAATTGCTAAAAAATGATCCACTTCCTTTTCAGTTGAAGCAAAAGAAGGCGTTGCGACACTCTTGACAGGTTTATCACCTTTCTCGCAACCAACCCACGACTCAAAGGTACCATTGTTCTAGTGGGTTAAAATCCATTGAGCGAAATGTGTGGGACCCACAATCCTGTTCGAGATAGGCCAAGTCTCACGTACGAAAACCATAAAAATATATGTTTGCGTGCATGATTGCTCTATAAGGAGTTGATCATATTGTGTGATTCGACCATATGTTTTGCAGCTTTGAGATCGCCCCTGGGAAGACTAGTTGCTCGTGTTGACAACAAAATAGATTTGACGCACTCAGGCTGTGAGAGGTGGGCTTTCTCGCTTGTATTAAGAGCACCACAATCTCGTCTCCGGCATGAGCTTCTTAATTTTCCCCTCTCGCTTTTCCTGTGTGCTCTCATGCATTTCCTCCGATGAACTAATTAACAACGAAGATAAAGAGAGTTAGAAAGCGCACTTGCAAGAGTACAATAAATTACATACCGTATTGAGATCTTCCAATCGAGTTAAAAACAAAATCAACTGCAAGTTGTGCAAAGTTTGTAGTAGCTTCCTCCGTCTACAGTAGAGAGCAAGGCGGAAAGGCGAAAAGGGAGAGTTCCCTGTTCTGGTGCTCCGCCGACGGCCAGATCGGCGGTTCCCTCCCTCTCTGGCCGTCCGTGCGGCGGTGGGGGAGTGGAGGGACCTCCGATCTGTGCCCGAGGCTTGTAGATAGTAGGTTTAGGGTTAGGTTTCCTGTCGGCGCGGCTTGGGTGGAGGTGGCGGCGGCGGCGTGGAATAAGTGTGCTGGAGCTCGATCTCCACCCCGGCGGTGCTCTGCGGAGCGGTGTCGGCGAGCTCCAGGCGTGGTTCCCTCCCGGATTGGTGGATCTGGCGAGGTTTTGTGCTCCGAGGGCGGTCGTCGTGGCGGGGGTGACGGCAGCCTTGTGGAGTTTTGGTCCCTAGCCCCCTCCTTCATCTTGGTGTGGCTCCTCCTGGCCATGCCATGGGGGTGCTGGGGGTGGTGCGGCGGGGAGCTAACGCTTGGCGCTGGCTGCCTCCTCTGCCTGTACAGGAGTGGCTTCAGCGGGATCTCGGAGTTCTCCTCCGTCTTCAGGTTCGTCTTGCTCCTTCCTTTTCCGGCCAGCCGTGGTGGCGAGGGGTGTTGGTGCGGTCAATGCGGTTCTTCGGCGGTGGCTCCGGCAGGCCATGTTCGAGCTCAGTGCAGGGAAAGTTGGTTGAAGGGTGGAAGCAGGGTGGAGGCGCCATGGCCGTTTTCTTTCAGCGTTCTTCGGTCCCGTTGCTTGCGGCGGGCGGCTCCTACAGCCTTCTTCATGAGTGTGGTGTCTTCTTCCCGAGGTTGGTGGCGACCTGGGACCTTCTTCTTCGGCGTTTCGTCGGCGACGAGGTTCTGCTCCAGGCGTTCTGGTGGTTCAGCGTTCAGCCTCTGTGGTTCTTCAGGCTTCGCTGTTGTACTGGGTTTCTTGGCTCTGTTCGTCTGCGTTTTCCTGAGCTTTTTCAGTTTGTGTTGTACTCTGTTTTGAGAACGCAGTGTTGATCCCTTCAAAAAAAAAAAAGTTTGTAGTAGCTTGTAATTTTCCAAATCAATGGGCAGCTAGCGACCAGCTGGAGCGTGAGCGAAGCCAGCCAGGCTAGCAATCGTGGGGTCGGGCTCGGGCAATGACTCCTCATTCTCATTGAACCCCGCTCCCGCTGTAGCCTGGCACCCCACCCGAGCCCACAACACGTTCCATTCTCTACCGCGCTTACTGACAAGGTGGACCGGCGTGGGGTAGGCTGGAGCACGGTCCTACCTGTCGGTCTGCGGGTCAGGACACATACGATTTGTGTGTCTCGCGTTGTGCGGGGGTACTGGGCCCGGCGCGCGTGGACGGCACGAGCCACGGGCTCCACCATCCATGGGCTCATTCTCTCGTTTACCCGGGTTGGAGGAAGAACGGTGCTGTGTGGCCATGTGGTCCCAACACGTATGCAAAATATATGTACGTGATGCGTAGCTTCTTCCGTCCGACTCCGAGGAGAAGCCAGCTAGCTTTACGCAACGAACTTGAGCATCGGAGGAGAAGCATTTCTGGTGGAGATTTGCGAGCACGTCAACGCCTTCCGTACGTGGTATATTTGTTCGATAACGACGTACTCCCTCTCTTTCCAAGATGTTTTCCACTTTATTCACATACACATCTAAACACATTACACGTGTATGTTCACTCATTTGTGTATATATCTAAACAACATGTGTAATATCTAAAACATCTTATTTAGAAACGGAGGGAGTAAGACGATTGGTGACTCATGATACCACCACATCGAGCTTGCAGACCGTGCCACGAGATGAGCTGCAGCGCGCGACCCATTTTGGTCGGTTCAATGCTAAGAGTATCTTCAACTGGCACCCTCCAAACAAGTGTCCGGCAACCCAATTGAGCTCTCTTTGGAGGGTGCCGGACACACGTCCGGACATCACCATGAAAATTCCTCCAGCGCACACCCCAAATTAGACCCCCCCCCCCCCCAAACTTATGCATTTAGACAAACAGGTTATGCGCATCAGCCGCGACGGGCGGCAGAACAGGATGGCTAGCTTCAGCTCGCTCATCTTGTGCACGCCAATGGAGTGAGCGGCCGTGAGCGTGGAGTGGCGGGTGCGCAGCTTCCCGATGCTGGTGTACTTGGGCAGCTCCATGCACGGACGAGGTGCACGACCACCAAGGTCAACCGTTCAAGGACCTCTTCGGCTCCAACACTCCAATGGCGTGGAGGCCGTGCAAGATTGCGCCGTGCTCATCCTCAACGAGCCCACGCGCAAGCCACCTTGCCATGTTCGCACCTCCCGACCCCTGCTCATCCGGTACTGCTATGTGTCATTTCGGCGTCGGTGTGGCCGTCGTGGTCGTGGCCGAGGCGGAGCACGACGCGGGCAGCACGACTACCATGAGTACGGCGACGACCAAGACCATGGCGAAGGTGGGTCTTGTCGCCATCGTGCGTATCATTGATGTACCCCAACCTACGGCTCCTACAACCAATGGTCCCATGACAAGAGCAATAGTCAAAGCCATACATGATAAGGTGAATTCTCTCCTATCTATGTGTGATCTCGACACCCCCTTGAATGGTTTGATACTTCATTCCGATACCTTGTGTGCGCTCAGCTATGGTGGACTTGATGACCCCTATGAAGATTCCCAAGGAAGTGTAGAAGATGGACAAGAAAATGGAGGAGAAGAAGAGAGACCATCCCAGGCGGCGGCACTACCGCCGGACAAGCAGCAGTACTACCGCCACGAGCTGAACCAGGCGCCAGCGGTACTTCCGCCATCACTTCCGCATAAAAGGACCTCTGGAGCAAAGAATGGTACTACCGCCACAGATCAAGCGGTACTACCACCCCGCCATGACGAACCGTCCCGCGCCGGCGGTACTTCCGCCGGCACATCCGCATAAAACACCTTCGGGAGCAACTAGCGGTACTACCGCCCCTGCAGCAGTACTACCGCCGAGATGGAACGAGCCAAAGACTGGCCCGCACCAGCGATACTACCGCCGTGTCAACAGCGGTACTACCGCTAGTGCGGGAACCAGCACATGTAACTCACCTACTTTCCCCTCCTCGTGCCTAGAATATAAATACCTCCCTTGCTCCTAGATCTAGGGTTAGACTAAGATGAGATTGAGTTGAGCTTTGCTCCTTTCCACCCCTTGTTGGTGTTGCCTCCTAGTGAGATGAATAAAGGCCTCCCCTTGTGGAGATGAATCAAGGCCTCCCCTTGTGGAGAAGATCCCTCTAGTGGATACCAAGGCTTCTACTTGTAGTGATACTACTTGCTAATCTTTCCTCTTGAAGTGGCTAGGTTAGATTGACCAATTAGAGAAAAAATCCTAAGAGTAAGGTGTGTTTGGAGAAGGAGAATCGGGGGCTGCCCTTGGGGATTTGTTACCGGTTGAATTCGGTCAAATTATGCTTATCTTTACTTGCTTTTCCCCTTTTGTGTTCTTGTGTTCTTCGTGTTCTTCATCGTGTTCATCGTTCCCTCCACCCAAATCAGTGAAGATCGGGACCTACCCTACATCATTTGGTATCAGAGCTCTAGGTTGCCACGGATTTGACTTTGTTTCCCCCACAAATCCACCAATTTTTTCTTTGTTTTTGAG
Source organism: Poa pratensis (assembly GCA_947311845.1). Lineage (NCBI taxonomy): Eukaryota > Viridiplantae > Streptophyta > Magnoliopsida > Poales > Poaceae > Poa > Poa pratensis. Next base: position 51,888,062 of record CAMZMU010000020.1, read on the forward strand.
AAAAAATTCCACCAAAAATAGCCTTTTCTTGGATTCGAGCCGATCTGTCGGTTTGTTGCGTTTTTGGTAGTTTTGGTCCACGGATCTGTTGCTTTAGGACCCCCTCCACCTTTGTTTGCGTTCCTAAGCCTCAATTTTGCCAATTTCCCACGAATTCGACGATTTTTCGAGCCCAAAATCGCTTCCAAGACGAACAGTTTCGTGCACAGCGGTACTACCGCCAGAGTGCAGCGGTACTACCGCCGGGGCAGAATTTTTCAGAAATTTTTTCTTTTCCTCGGTTCGTTTTGACATTTCTTCTTTGTTGTTTTCCTTTGTTGGTGTGTGCTCTATGTCTACGACATCGACAAGCTTCCACAGCAACTTCATCAACGCCAAGCGACGACGCCACCAAGGACTCGACATTTCCCCGTCATCTTAATCCGTTGTGAGCCCTTCTTCTTTTCGCGTACCTTGACCTACCGGACTAGCTCTTTGATATTGGGAGGCATTGCACTTGTATTGATTCGAGTGATTGTCTTAAAGTATTGGCGAGTGTGTATCGTGTAGAGATCTTGGCACTTGCAAAAGTTGAAGGAATCATCGTCAAAAAGCAAAAATCAATAAAAAAAGAGAAAATAAAAGAAAAACAATCAAGTGGTGCCAAGTATCATCCCTTGTAGGTTGCGTCAAAGCTTGTACCGCCAAAGTGAGTGTGAGAGATTGACACTTGTGCAAATCTGTTGCCCACCCAAAGGCAATTGAGTTAGCGTCCTTCGTGTGTTGGTGTGACACTTGAGCACGTAGTCTTCACTAGTTTGCATATCTTCGAGTGCTCGCCCTTTGGTCGCCCAACCTCATCATTTGCTTTTGTGTGTGTTTCTTCATCATTTGTGGTTGGTGTTTCTTTGCTAATTTGGTCATTGTGGATTTTCTCTACCTTTGACAATATACTTTTCGTCGGGTTTGCTTGTTTCTTTTGCCACTTCATACCTACTCATCCTCATAAGTGTGTGTTGGGTGTAAGAACCGGATTCTCTTTCTTGAAGCCTCTTTATTCTTGAGATATAGTTTCTTTTGGTTCTTTCTTTTCCACACATTTCACTTGTTCTTGAGACAATGTTTAGGGGAAGTACAAACGGAAGCTCAAGCTCGGACGATGAGACGAATGGAGGAATTCGAGGTGACCATGGCTATGTCACCCAAACCGAGTGCGTTGGTCGTCGACACCTTCTTCGTGAGAGCCTAGGTCGCTATGAGCACCGTCTTCAAGCACAAGAAGCAAATTTCAATGAGCAAATGACGAATGTGACCGACGCTCTTCGTGAACTTAGGCACCATCGACCTCCGTCCTCTTCACGCTCAAGTCGTACAAGAAGTACCTCAAGGTCGACACAAGCATGTTATGGACGTCATGGCCCTCGCCAAGAAGACCCGCAACAAGCTCACCACATTCCAAGGCGCAACGAACACGAGAGACATCGCCATGAAGTGGACCGTCCACCTTCCCCTCGCGCGCCTAATGCCAATGCGCATCAAGAACAACTGTAACAGCCCAAACCTGTGAACCTAAATTTGTGAATAAAATTTTCACTTTTGTGTCCTCAATTGCATCATGGCATGCATGCATTATTGCATCCTTTTAAATTGCTAAACCACACACTAACTTGGTTTGGCAACATTGGAAAACTAGATTGCCAAACTTGCTCAAACAATTTAACAAAGCAATGAAAGCATTCAAAGTTGCAAAACAAAATACTTTGACATCTCATATTTGTCAAGGAAGTTCCAAGAGCTCAAATCAATATTTTGATTTGTTTCAAGATTCTAAAAGAATATTATTTTGGAAATTCTCAAAATTGCCTACCAGCACTTCTTATTTTATTCCCCAACCAAATGGACTCCAAATGCTTTGTAATTTTTATGAGTGTTGGACCAAGGTGCAAGGAGGTTCCCCAAAAATTGGCATAATTTTTGGAATTGTTTAAGTTGCCCATTTAATTCAAAAACAGTACTGTAATTTGTATCCAGTACTGAAAAAGGACCCATCCGTGATGTTTTTAAAACTTCCAGGGGGGTATTGGCAAAACTTTCATCTCTTCTCTCACCTCCCGCCAGACCCGCGACCACCACTGCCGCCGTGCTGCGCTCCTGTGCGTCGCACGCCCAGGGCCCCCTCCACCCTCTCCTCTGCCTGCCAGGAGAAGAAAAACGGGCCCCCTGCTCTCCCTCACCCCTCACTCGCCACCTGCTCCCTCTCTCCCCTCCCTGTCTTGCTCGCCATGGCCGCACCGAGCTCGCCACTGCCGCCGCACATAGCCGTCGATTGAAGCGCTCCCGAGCGAATCCAAGAAGCCCACAAGCTCCGCCGCTTCTCCCTCTCCGTCCTCGCCGGAGGAATCGAGCCGGGACGTCACGAATCGACGGCGCCGTCTTCATCCTCTCCGACCACCGCCGCCGCTCGCCGGACGATTCCCGCCGCCGTGGTCCGTCCCCGATCTCGCCGTCTTCCCAAACGAGCTCAGGGTGAGCTGACGCACCTTCCTCTCCCCTCCGTTCCTCCCCTGAACCTCTCTGTCGCCGGCGCCCGCAGGTCGCCGTGCGTCTTCCGCCGCTCGGATAATCCGAGCCCAAAAGAACTCGGAAGTTCCGATTTATATCAGTACGCGTTTCATTTCTTTCCTTAGCCAAAATTTTGAGTCCGAGGTTCGATTGGATATTCCGAGTTGAGTTTGAACCGGAAATTCCGAGTTGGTCCAGTACCAGAAAAATTTGGTCCTTAGCCATTTCTTCGAGTGTGCACTTGATCGGATATTCCGAATCTGTAAAATTCGGATATTCCGAATTTTCCCAGTACCAAAAATATTACTGTTTAAGTTTTTTTTTTTCTGTTCTTTGTAATTTGGTTAAATATTTGTCTTGTGTTGGATTTAACTTATAACCATGACATATTTAAAAGAGGAAACAAAATAATTAAAAGGACATATCCAAATTGATAAGTTATAACAGTAATAACTTTTAATCGGTGCATTCAAAAATTGGGGTATCATACCAAAATGGGCACAAAATTGGGGACTAATTTGTAGCATCATTTCATGCATGTCTACCTCATTTTAGAGTACAGGAAAACATTAAAAACAATGTAGAGCAATATTTCTCGATTGGAGGATAATTATTTCTCGCTCCCCATTTAAAATTGGTCGATCTTGCTAGAGAGCTTTTAATAAGTTCAGTACCTTAATTTTGTCATGTCATCATGTTTGCGCATCGCATTTGTGAACGCAAGTGTGGTGATTGATTGTTCTCTTCCGATGTTTGTGTTTTCGATAGATCAAGTCGCCGGGGTTACTCCACAGTACCCCGAGTATCCGTATTACCAGCACGTTGATCAAGGCAAGCGTAATCCCCCCTCTGAGCATATCTTATCCTATTTTCCGCAAAGATATTTTCTCCACTATAATATTGCATGCGGTTCCAAATGTCAATTTACTTGGATGAGAGTATCCTATAGTTGCATTAAGATTCCGATGCCACTACCTGTTCCCCTCCTATTTAACCATAGGATTGTATTGTTGGCCCGAGATATTTACCATGAAATGTTGATGCTTAGCCATGCCTAGTTAATTGCATAGCTGTACTATGGGTACTACATGTTGGAAACAGGTGATGAGATGATGTTGATGGTGGAGAAATTGTGGTGACGGATAATAACATGCTTAAAGGTGGGGATGAGAGGCCACATGGAATGTGGTGGGTTATCTCGTTCTCGCCGCCTAAGTGCGAGTTCTTTACCTCTTGAACCAAGAATGAGCGCGCTTCCTTTCGGTGGGGTATATGGAGCCCTCGTCGACTAACTAACTTGTGCCGGGGCTAGCCAGGGTCCTCTAGTTTGGTTTTCCATTTGCGCGTGCGTTGAGATGGTAAACAAAACTAGGATGAGGATGGTGGTGTCTAGGGAAATAAGTGTCCGCGGGGCAGGGTGTTAGAGGCACTGAAGCTGTCCTACCGGCACTGATGATCCTGGGTTAGTCTCAAGCAAGGTAAAGGTCGTAACCGTTCCCACTCAGCCGGCTTTCCCCGGAAGAGAGCTACGTGTAGGCAATGAGCCGGGCGGTACCGAAGGTAAACACAGTGCACCCCTGCAGGGTTAATCTTTTCGAAAAGCCGTGTCCACGGTTAAGGACGACTTGGGAACAGACGATAAGACCATAGAATAACATGAACGGAATGATTAAAATTGAGTACTAGAGGTACTACTCCAGATTGTAAGGTTAGCTTCCTCGAGGGTGATTCGGGGAGGTGCCTTTGATGAACAGGTACAATGATGATGGTGATGATGATGAGAAATGTGATTCAAGAGAAAAGAGTTACTTCTTACCTCTTTTAAAATATTCTGATTAGTCGATGCCATGGAGTTGTGTTTTACTAAATAAAATCAGCTTTATGCAAAATAGCCATAAAACTTTGAAAGCCTCATCGAGCTAAAGCTCTATATTTAATCTTGCGAGTTCGTCGAACTCAACGTCGTTTGTTTTGTTTCAGAGGAGGACTCCACCGACCTCGAAGGTGGGTTCTTTGTGGACGTCGACGAGTAGTCTGGGGTTCCCAGGTGGCAGCTTGGGACATCCCGGAACAGCTGGCGTTGCATGTTTATTTGTAGGCCTCTTAGGCCATTATCTGGATCTTGTTGTTAGACAACTTAATTCGCTTCCGCTTGATGTACTGTTGGGTCTGTGACCTCTGGTTGTAATAATTGCATCTTTCTCTATTATAAGAGTTGAACTATAATGATTTGTGTCGTAGAGTCTGTGATGTGCCAGTTGTTCCACAAGTCTTGATCTTTCTATTATGCTATGATAGTTGTGCCTGTGTTAAGGCATCAATCGGGGTGTTATGTTGCCGATGATCAATTCCGAGCAACACCTGCCAAAGGTTTTGGCCGGGGATTGGTAAACCCGTAACCTCCGGTTGTATCGCTTAACCGGTGACACACAGCATCACTGTATAGTAGTCGGGTCGGGGCGCTACAAGTTGGTATCAGAGCAGTACTGCCTGTAGGAAACCCTTCTACTGGTCGACGTTGAGTCTAGTGTTTGTGAAAATATTTTAACCTAAAAATGAGTTGTGAAAGCCATCTTAGGATTCTTTTTACTCCTTATCTGGTTACCTTCTAATCTCGGAGCAATCTTACCTCGATTTGAGTTAAAGTTTTTACTTCTAGTCTGTTACTCCAAAATTATTAGGATCTCGAGGTTGGGTTCTACCTTAAGTGTTATGTGCCCGGTTGCTTCCGCCGCGCTACAATCCGATGTCAACTCAAATGCTTACGAATCTTGTTATCCGTACCAAGTCTAATCTTTTGTTCCTTTCTTCGGGTGTCATCCAAAGGGCTTGAATCGAAGATCCCGGATTGTGCCGTTGGCACATGATGCTGATCTTCTACCCAAGTTCCATCTTGTTGTTTTCTTGTTTGTTGTTACCCAAAGCATTACCGTCCCTAGTCTGTGTACTTGAGTGGACACTAATGCTATTGTCTCAACCATTTGGAGATAGATACTAATTGTGTCATTGTCAAATCTTCAGAATGGCTCGAGGAGGAGGCCGCGGAGGCCGTGGTAACCACAACAATGAGGAGGATGATCTGCCACCTCCACCCTCGATGGCTCAAGTCTTGATGGCTATTGAGGAGAACCGTGGGCGCAATGAGCGCTTGCTTGAGGAGTTGGTGCATCAAAATGCACAGAGGAATGGCTGCAACACTCTCACCGAGTTCCTCCGCTCGCAGCCACCCACTTTTGCTGATGCTAAGGAGCCTCTTGAAGCTCATGATTGGCTTTGTGCTCTGGAGCGCAAGTTCTCCGCGCTCCATGTCCCAGTGGCCGAGCAAGTCAACTTCACCACCTACCTCTTGGTTGGTGCGGCTGGCTGTTGGTGGGAGAGCGAGGTTGCCATGTACCCGGTCAACCATGTCTTCACCTGGGAGGATTTCCGCGCTGCCTTCCGCGCGGCTTACATTCCCCAGCCCATCATGGACTTGAAGAGGAGGGAGTTCTTGGACTTGCAACAAGGACGTATGGACCTCCGAGCTTATGGGCGGGAGTTCAACCATCTCTCTCGTTACGCCCCAAGGGACGTGACCACCGATGCTGACAAGCAAGAGCTGTTCCGGAAGGGGCTTGCGCCGCAGCTCCGCTATGAGTTATTGCCCTTCAAGTTCCGGAGCTACCAGGAGTTGTTCAACTAGGCTCTTACTCTTGAGCAAGGAAGGAAGGAACTCGAGGCTTCCAAGAGGCCCGCACACGGGGACCACCAGAGTTCCTCGGGTTCTGAGGGCAAGAAGCGTAGGGTCTTCGTCCCCTACAGCGCCGTACCGCGTGCTCCCTACGTGCCGAGGACCGCGGGATACAGGCCCCCACAGCCGCACTCCACTACTCCGACACTTGGGGCAAGCGGAAGTGGGAGTCGTCTTCTACTACCTGCTCCACCTGGGCTCACCTGCTACACCTGTGGCCAGGCTGGCCACTACTCCAGGGAGTGCCCTCAGAAGGCTCCTATTTCGGGACACCTGCACGGGGCCCTGCCACTCCAGCTGGCAAGGCTGGGCCTATTGTGCGTGGTCGCCTGAACCACGTCTCTGCTGAAGAAGCTGAAGAGGACCCCTGCGTCCTTATGGGTGAGCTACAAATCAACAACCATCGTGCTACAGTTTTGTTTGATTCTGGAGCATCGCATTCATTCATATCCATAGCATTTGCCAAGGACCACAACATACCGTTTGAAAAGATGAGCCGTCCGTTGTCTATCTCCACTCCTGGCTCCCAATGGCAAACCGATGGGGTTACTCCTGAGGTTCAGATTAACTTATGCTACATGTCTTTTCCTTTCCCGTTGGTGGCCCTGAGGTCAAATGGCATTGATGTCATACTGGGCATGAACTGGTTAGTAAAATACCGAGCTAATCTCGACTGTGCTGCCAAGACCATCACCGTGACCACTTCTTCTGGCGACACTGTGCAATATTGGGCTGCACAATCAAGACCTCCATCCTCCATCATTCCCCTCTCACCGGAGATCACCCTATGCTTCATGGAAGGCTTGTCCCCTCCTGAAATCCAGGACATACACGTGGTGTGTGACTTCCCGGATGTGTTCCCGGAAGAGTTGCCTGGCATGCCACCTGATCGAAGTGTGGAATTTGTCATAGATCTGCTTCCCGGTACTGCTCCAATTTCCAAGAAGCCCTACCGTATGCCGGTGGAAGAATTGGCTCTATTGAAGGAGCAAATTGATGAGCTGTTAGCGAAGGAATTTATTCAGCCTAGCAATTCACCTTGGGGTTGTCCCGTACTCTTTGTCAAGAAGAGGGATTCAACAGTTCCTCGCTTGGTCTCTGATTATAGACCGTTGAACGCGGTGACAATCAAGAACAAGTATCCTATTCCCCGGATCAATGATCTGTTGGATCAGCTAGCTGGTGCAAGGGTATTCTCCAAGATGGATCTGCGGTCAGGGTACCATCAGATAAAGATCAGAAAGGAGGATATCCCAAAGACTGCATTCGTTACTCGCTATGGCTCATACGAGTATACCGTCATGCCCTTTGGTCTCACCAATGCTCCCGCTACTTTCATGAGGCTCATGAACTCCATCTTCATGGACTATCTCGACAAGTTTGTCGTCATTTACATCGATGACATCCTCATCTATTCTAAAACCGACGAAGAACATGATGAACACCTCCGGTTGGTTCTGACACGACTTCGTGAACACCGCCTCTATGCCAAGTTCTCCAAGTGTGAGTTCTAGTTGGATAAACTTGTCTTCCTTGGACATGTGATATCCTCTAATGGTGTGGCCGTTATTCCTGACAAGATTCAGTCCATTTTGGATTGAAAAACTCCAATGTCAGTCAAGGACATCCGTAGCTTTCTCGGATTGGCGGGTTACTACCGCCGATTCATCGAGGGCTTCTCCAAAATAGCCAAGGCATTGACTGACCTTCTCAAGAAGGACAGAAAGTTCGTATGGACTGCCGAAGCTGAAGAGAGCTTCAAAACCCTGAAAGCCAAACTCACGACTGCTCCTGTGCTTGTCCTTCCGGACACTAGCAAGGATTTCGTCGTCTTCTGTGACGCCTCTCTACAAGGCTTGGGCTGTGTGCTAATGCAAGATGGCCATGTGGTGGCATATGCTTCTCGCCAATTGAAACCCCATGAGCACAACTACCCAACTCATGATCTGGGCTTGCCACTGTGGTCTATGCTTTGAAGCAATGGAGACCATACCTGTTTGGTAACCGTTGCGAGATCTTCTCGGATCACAAGAGTCTGAAGTACCTTTTCACCCAACCGGATTTGAATCTCAGGCAAAGGCGTTGGTTGGAGTTAATCAAGGACTATGATGTAAGTCTGAACTATCAACCCGGCAAGGTAAATGTCGTGGCTGACGCGCTAAGTCGGAAGTCCTATTGCAACAGTTTGATGATTGAGAAAGCCCAACCTGCCCTCCATGAAGAGTTTGCCCGCTTGAACCTGGAAATTGTTCCCTCCGGCTATCTAGCAAATCTTGAGGTCAAATCTACTCTTGTAGACCAGATTAAGGATGCTCAGAAGTTGGATGAGGGTATCCTGAATATCAAGAAGAACATTGCTAGTGGCAAGGCCAATTGTTTCTCGGAAGATGAATTTGGGGTCGTCTACTTTGGTGACCATTTGGTAGTGCCAAAGGAAAGAAATCTGAGGGAGCTAATTCTCCAAGAGGCTCATGATTCGCCTCTCTCTATTCATCCCGGAAGTACCAAGATGTACCAAGACCTTCGACCACAATTCTGGTGGACCCGTATGAAACGGGAAATCGCCAAGTTTGTTGCTGAATGCGACACCTGTCGTCGGGTAAAAGCAGAACATCAAAGACCTGCCGGCACTCTCCGCCCTATTGCAGTTCCCGAGTGGAAATGGGATGAAATTGGTATGGACTTCATCACCGGATTTCCCCGATCTCCTAAGGGCAACAATGCAATTTGGGTAATCATTGATCGTCTTTCCAAGGTTGCTCACTTCCTACCAGTCCGTGATGAGATACGTGCTAGTCAACTTGCCGACTTATATCTGGCTCGTATTGTTCCATTGCATGGGGTCCCTTTGAGGATCATATCTGACCGTGGAAGTATCTTTGTCTCCAAGTTTTGGCAGAGTTTCCAAACTGCTATGGGGTCCCGTCTCAACTTCAGCACCGCTTACCATCCCCAAACTGATGGTCAAACTGAAAGAGTTAACCAAGTGTTGGAAGACATGCTTCGGGCATGTGTCATCTCTTTTGGCCAAGGTTGGGAAAAGTATCTCCCTTTCGCGGAGTTCTCCTACAACAATAGCTATCAAGCTAGTCTGGGCATGGCTCCCTTTGAGGTTCTATATGGAAGAAAGTGCCGCACTCCGCTAAATTGGTCCGAGACCGGAGAGAGAGCACTCTTTGGTCCGGATGTGATCAATGAAGCCGAGGAGAAGGTTAGAATCATAAGAGAGAATCTGAAGATTGCTCAGTCTAGGCAAAAGAGCTACTATGACAAGCACCATCAGGAGATTCACTATGAAATTGGTGATAAAGCTTATCTCCGTGTCTCTCCCCTTCGTGGCGTTCGCCGCTTCGGAATCAAAGGGAAATTGGCCCCTCGGTATGTTGGTCCTTTCACCGTTCTGGAAAAGCGAGGAGATCTTTCTTATAAGTTGGAGTTACCGGTCAAATTCCCAAATGTGCATGATGTGTTTCATGTCTCCCAACTTCGCCGTTGTTTCAAGGATCCTATCCATGGAGTCAATCATGAAGAGCTAGATCTCCAAGAAGACCTCACTTACCGTGAGCATCCTATCCGTGTCTTGGATGAAGCCGAAAGAAAGACCTGTAACAAGACCACCAAGTTCCTCAAAGTTCATTGGTCTCACCACTCCGAAGATGAAGCAACTTGGGAACGAGAGTCTAGTCTTCGTGAGAGTATCCCGACTTCTTTTCGCAATCTTAGAATCTCGGGACGAGATTCCTGTAAGGAGGGTAGAATTGTAACAGCCCAAACCTATGAACCTAAATTTGTGAATAAAATTTTCACTTTTGTGTCCTCAATTGCATCATGGCATGCATGCATTATTGCATCCTTTTAAATTGCTAAACCACACACTAACTTGGTTTGGCAACATTGGAAAACTAGATTGCCAAACTTGCTCAAACAATTTAACAAAGCAATGAAAGCATTCAAAGTTGCAAAACAAAATACTTTGACATCTCATATTTGTCAAGGAAGTTCCAAGAGCTCAAATCAATATTTTGGCTTGTTTCAAGATTCTAAAAGAATATTATTTTGGAAATTCTCAAAATTGCCTACCAGCACTTCTTATTTTATTCCCCAACCAAATGGACTCCAAATGCTTTGTAATTTTTATGAGTGTTGGACCAAGGTGCAAGGAGGTTCCCCAAAAATTGGCATAATTTTTGGAATTGTTTAAGTTGCCCATTTAATTCAAAAACAGTACTGTAATTTGTATCCAGTACTGAAAAAGGACCCATCCGTGATGTTTTTAAAACTTCCAGGGGGGTATTGGCAAAACTTTCATCTCTTCTCTCACCTCCCGCCAGACCCGCGACCACCACTGCCGCCGTGCTGCGCTCCTGTGCGTCGCACGCCCAGGGCCCCCTCCTCCCTCTCCTCTACCTGCCAGGAGAAGAAAAACGGGCCCCTGCTCTCCCTCACCCCTCACTCGCCACCTGCTCCCTCTCTCCCCTCCCTGTCTTGCTCGCCATGGCCGCACCGAGATCGCCACTGCCGCCGCACGTAGCCGTCGATTGAAGCGCTCCCGAGCGAATCCAAGAAGCCCACAAGCTCCGCCGCTTCTCCCTCTCCGTCCTCGCCGGAGGAATCGAGCCGGGGCGTCACGAATCGCCGGCGCCGTCTTCATCCTCTCCGACCACCGCCGCCGCTCGCCGGACGATTCCCGCCGCCGTGGTCCGTCCCCGACCTCGCCGTCTTCCCAAACGAGCTCAGGGTGAGCTGACGCACCTTCCTCTCCCCTCCGTTCCTCCCCTGAACCTCTCTGTCGCCGGCGCCCGCAGGTCGCCGTGCGCCGCCGTACGTCTTCCGCCGCTCGGATAATCCGAGCCCAAAAGAACTCGGAAGTTCCGATTTATATCAGTACGCGTTTCATTTCTTTCCTTAGCCAAAATTTTGAGTCCGAGGTTCGATCGGATATTCCGAGTTGAGTTTGAACCGGAAATTCCGAGTTGGTCCAGTACCAGAAAAATTTGGTCCTTAGCCATTTCTTCGAGTGTGCACTTGATCGGATATTCCGAATCTGTAAAATTCGGATATTCCGAATTTTCCTAGTACCAAAAATATTACTGTTTAAGTTGTTTTTTCTGTTCTTTGTAATTTGGTTAAATATTTGTCTTGTGTTGGATTTAACTTATAACCATGACATATTTAAAAGAGGAAACAAAATAATTAAAAGGACATATCCAAATTGATAAGTTATAACAGTAATAACTTTTAATCGGTGCATTCAAAAATTGGGGTATCATACCAAAATGGGCACAAAATTGGGGACTAATTTGTAGCATCATTTCATGCATGTCTACCTCATTTTAGAGCACGGAAAACATTAAAAACAATGTAGAGCAATATTTCTCGATTGGTGGATAATTATTTCTCGCTCCCCATTTAAAATTGGTCGATCTTGCTAGAGAGCTTTTAATAAGTTCAGTACCTTAATTTTGTCATGTCATCATGTTTGTGCATCGCATTTGTGAACGCATGTGTGGTGATTGATTGTTCTCTTCCGATGTTTGTGTTTTCGATAGATCAAGTCGCCGGGGTTACTCCACAATACCCCGAGGATCCGTATTACCAGCACGTTGATCAAGGCAAGCGTAATCCCCCCTCTGAGCATATCTTATCCTATTTTCCGCAAAGATATTTTCTCCACTATAATATTGCATGCGGTTCCAAATGTCAATTTACTTGGATTAGAGTATCCTATAGTTGCATTAAGATTCCGATGCCACTACCTGTTCCCCTCCTATTTAACCATAGGATTGTATTGTTGGCCCGAGATATTTACCATGCTATGTTGATGCTTAGCCATGCCTAGTTAATTGCATAGCTGTACTATGGGTACTACATGTTGGAAACAGGTGATGAGATGATGTTGATGGTGGAGAAATTGTGGTGACGGATAATAACATGCTTAAAGGTGGGGATGAGAGGCCACATGGAATGTGGTGGGTTGTCTCGTTCTCGCCGCCTAAGTGCGAGTTCTTTACCTCTTGAACCAAGAATGAGCGCGCTTCCATTCGGTGGGGTATATGGAGTCCTCGTCGACTAACTAACTTGTGCCGGGGCTAGCCAGGGTCCTCTAGTTTGGTTTTCCATTTGCGCGTGCGTTGAGATGGTAAACAAAACTAGGATGAGGATGGTGGTGTCTAGGGAAATAAGTGTCCGCGGGGCAGGGTGTTAGAGGCACTGAACCTGTCCTACCGGCACTGATGATCCTGGGTTAGTCTCAAGCAAGGTAAAGGTCGTAACCGTTCCCACTCAGCCGGCTTTCCCCGGAAGAGAGCTACGTGTAGGTAATGAGCCGGGCGGTACCGAAGGTAAACACAGTGCACCCCTGCAGGGTTAATCTTTTCGAAAAGTCGTGTCCACGGTTAAGGACGACTTGGGAACAGACGATAAGACCATAGAATAACATGAACGGAATGATTAAAATTGAGTACTAGAGGTACTACTCCAGATTGTAAGGTTAGCTTCCTCGAGGGTGATTCGGGGAGGTGCCTTTGATGAACAGGTACAATGATGATGGTGATGATGATGAGAAATGTGATTCAAGAGAAAAGAGTTACTTCTTACCTCTTTTAAAATATTCTTATTAGTCGATGCCATGGAGTTGTGTTTTACTAAATAAAATCAGCTTTATGCAAAATAGCCATAAAACTTTGAAAGCCTCATCGAGCTAAAGCTCTATATTTAATCTTGCGAGTTCGTCGAACTCAACGTCGTTTGTTTTGTTTCAGAGGAGGACTTCACCGACCTCGAAGGTGGGTTCTTTGTGGACGTCGACGAGTAGTCTGGGGTTCCCAGGTGGCAGCTTGGGACATCCCGGAACAGCTGGCGTTGGATGTTTATTTGTAGGCCTCTTAGGCCATTATCTGGATCTTGTTGTTAGACAACTTAATTCGCTTCCGCTTGATGTACTGTTGGGTCTGTGACCTCTGGTTGTAATAATTGCATCTTTCTCTATTATAAGAGTTGAACTATAATGATTTGTGTCATAGAGTCTGTGATATGCCAGTTGTTCCACAAGTCTTGATCTTTCTATTATGCTATGATAGATGTGCCTGTGTTAAGGCATCAATCGGGGTGTTGTGTTGCCGATGATCAATTCCGAGCAACACCTGCCAAAGGTTTTGGCCGGGGATTGGTAAACCCGTAACCTCCGGTTGTATCGCTTAACCGGTGACACACAGCATCACTGTATAGTAGTCGGGTCGGGGCGGTACAACAACCTCACCCAAATGGTGGACGCCATGAACGAACACCTTCACCACCTCCCCAACATCAAGACCGTCGAGACCCATTGGCCAATGACAATGGTGCCCCGGGTGCTCATGACTATGATGCTCAAGGACATCGACACCATCATCCTCCAAGACCACGTCACCACAATCGTGACCATGGAAACAATGAGGAGCAACCCAATCCAAACCATGAGCATCATCCTCGCCATGAACCTCGTCCTCGTCAAGAACATCCACATGATCGTCACCAACACCACCGTTCCGAGTCAAGTGATAGCGAGTCAAGCCAACACAATGGTGATGGACTTAATTGAAGGAGACGTGGACGTGCATTCCCACGTGGTGCCAATCGCGACGACTATGACAACTTGAACAACCTTCGCTTTGATATACCCAAGTTCTTCGGCACAAGTGATCCGGAAGCCTACCTCTCATGGGCACTCAAGGTTGACAAGACCTTCCGAGTTCACCACTACTCCGACAACAAGATGGTTGCCTTAGCCTCAATGGAGTTTGAAGAGTATGCTCTCTTGTGGTGGGAACAACTCCAAGATGCACGCATCGCTAACCACCAACAACCAATCAACACTTGGGTTGCGATGAAAGAAGTTATGTACAAGCGCTTTGTGCCAAGCCACTACACTCCAGATTTGTACAACAAGTTGCAAGAGTTGAAACAAGGGTTGAAGTCGGTTGATGAGTACTATAAGGAGATTTTTTTTTTAGAAAAGGGGTGTCCCCGGCCTCTGCATCGTGAAGATGCACACAGCCGTTTTATTAAAGGAAATAAGAGAGTATGCAAATTAAGTTATTACAATCATGGGTCGGCTAAAGTGGCCACAAAGACCAGCCAACAAAAAAGCGCGCATCGACAAAGACTACACATCTTGAAGTCTTCTAGTATGCCGCCACCCCCCCTGGTTGAAAATAGCACGGAGGACTGCCATTAACCGGGAGCAGCCACAGTCCATGAGGGAACGTTGATCTTGTGGCAAAAGGAAGGACCATAACTAGATCCAGTAGACCGCTCGATGAACCACCTGCAAAAAGTGAGCATTTCTATTTGTGTTAAAGACCACATCATTGCGACAATTCCAAATTGCCCAAAGAAAAGCACAAGTTCCAATACGAATTCGTGCTTTAGTTTTTCTATCAACACCATCTAACCAATGTCCAAACAAATTAGAAATACTGGTTGGGGGTGTGATGTTGAAAGTAAAATGAATCAGTCTCCAAATATCTCTAGTAAACGGACAAGAAATAAACAAGTGTTCAACCGTTTCATCAGATTGACAAAAAACACATTTTTTACATCCTGTCCAATTCCTCTTTAGAAGATTATCCTTGGTAAGCAAAACTTTTCGGTGTAGAAACCACATAAAAATCTTAATTTTCAAAGGGACTTTCAACTTCCACAAATACTTACGCAAAAAGGGGGTATGTCCATGCATTAGGTCCGAATACATAGAACTCACTGTGAACTTCTTAGTTGTCGTCAATTTCCTTTGAAAAAGGTCATCATCTTCCGACAAAGTAACACTCATAAGTCGCTCTACCAGTTTAAGCCAAGAAGTCCACTTATCACCGGTTAAAGTCCTCCGAAACTCAATGTTCAGAGGGTTGTGACCCAAGACATTTGCAACAGTAACATTTTTACGTCGCACAATGTTAAACAAAGAAGGGTATTGAATAGCCAGAGGCCTAGAACCGAGCCATGAATCCTCCCAAAACCTTGTTTGAAGTCCATTGCCAACACAAAAGGCTCCTCGCTCAAAAAATTCTTTCTTGACCGTCATCAATCCCTTCCAAAAGGGTGAATCGGTGGGGTTCGGTTCAACCTGGGATAGTGTTTTATTGTTCAAATATTTGTTGCACAACAACTCGTGCCAAACGCCATCCCCGTGTAAAATTTTAAATAGCCATTTGCTAAGTAGACATTTATTCTTAATCTCTAAGAGTTCAATACCCAGCCCCCCTTGATCTTTAGGACGACAAATGATGTTCCACTTCGTCAAGCGATACTTTCTCTTGTTTAGATCACTCTGCCAAAAAAATCTAGAGCGAAAAAAATCAAGCCTTTTTCTCACTCCCACCGGTAAGAGAAAAAAGGAAAGCAGGAACATTGGCAGGCTAGTGAGTACCGAATTAATCAACACCAGTCTATCACCATAAGAGAGCATTTTTCCAGCCCAACAACCTAATTTTTTCTCAAAACGATCCTCTACTGGTTTCCATTCCTTATTCAGCAGTTTGCGATAATGGATTGGAATTCCTAGGTATTTGAAAGGTAGAGCTCCTATCTCGCAACCAAAGATAGTTCGATAATCATCTTGCACCTCCGTTGCCTTCCCAAAACAGAAGAGTTCACTCTTATGAAAATTTATCTTGAGCCCAGAAAGTTGCTCAAACATCGATAAAATTAATTTCATATTAACAGCCTTTCCAATATCATGTTCCATGAACAAAATCGTATCATCTGCATACTGTAAAATTGACACTCCACCTTCAACTAGGTGAGGTATCAAGGCGCCCACCTGACCATCCTCTTTTGCCCTTGCAATAAGGACAGCAAGCATATCGGCCACAATATTAAAAAGTATTGGCGATAAAGGATCCCCCTGCCTTAAGCCTTTGAGAGTCTGAAAATAATGACCAATGTCATCATTTACACGTATTCCAACACTCCCCCCTTGCACAAATCTGGCAACCCACTAACACCATTTGGGATCAAAACCCTTCATGCGGAGTGCCTGCTGCAGAAAAGACCAATTCACTTTGTCATATGCCTTTTCAAAATCAATTTTGAAAAGGACCCCATCCATTTTCTTTCGTTGAATTTCATGAATGGTTTCGTGTAATACCACTACTCCCTCTAAAATGTTTCTTCCCGGCAAGAAAGCAGATTGTGATGGTCTAATCACCTTATGCGCTATAGATGATACTCTGTTCGTGCCAACCTTAGTAAAAATCTTAAAACTCACATTCAACAAACAAATTGGTCTATATTGTTCGATCCTACTTGCATCCTCTTTTTTGGGTAACAAAGTTATAACCCCAAAATTCAACTTATAAAGAGGTAAATTTCCGTTCTGTAGTTGATTAAACATAGCCATCAAATCTATTTTAATCGTATCCCAGAACCGTTGGTAGAACTCCGCTGGGAACCCATCTGGTCCCGGAGCCTTATTGTGTTCCATTTGAGAAATAGCATCAAAAACCTCTTTCTCAGTAAAATCCGAAACTAAAATATTGTTCTCTTGGGTCGAAATCTGAGGCAAATCCTCATTTTGATTTTCAACCAAGGAGAAGCAACTTGGGGCCGGCGCTCCAAACAATTTTTTATAATATTCAGAGATGAATACCTTCAAATTATTCCCTCCTACAATCGTCCCCTCATCTTGTTCAAGTTGGAAAATTCTTTTTTTCCGATGCTTTCCATTAGCAATGAGATGGAAATATTTTGTATTATTACCCCCCTCCTGGACATGTTTTACCTTAGCACGTTGAGCCCATTTTGTCTCTTCGTCTCTTCTTGCCCTAGCAAGGCAATCATCTGCCTCTTTTTTTGCAACTCTTTCAGCTTCAGACAGCGGGGTAGTTTCTGCCTTTAAATCTAATTCATCAATTAGTAAAAGCAACTTATCTTTTAATTTTTTGTACTCCCCACTAATATTTTTTGCCCATCCTCTAAGATATTGACGTAGGTGTCGGATTTTATTTTGCCAGACTTCGATCGGAGACGATCCAACATTAATGGATGTCCATTCTCTCCGTATCATCTCATTAAAACCCGGGTGTCTAAACCAAGATAGCTCAAACGAAAATCTGGATTTATTACCCAAGTATGCCTGGTCTCCTGTATCAAGTAGGAGAGGCGAATGGTCTGATCCCGTACGCGTCAACGCGTGAACCGAAACCAAAGGAAATTTTTGTTCCCAATTGACAGACATAAGAAAGCGGTCCAACTTTTCAAGTGTTGGTACCTCTCTCCTACTTGTCCATGTATATTGTCTACCCGAGAGATCAATCTCCCTAAGGTCTAGACTTTCAATAATAGCATTAAAAATGAAAGGCCAGCGTGCATTAAAGTTTGAATTGTTCTTTTCATATTCTCTTCTAATAATATTGAAATCACCTCCAATCAACATTGGAAGGTCCTCCTTTTCACAAATTCTAACCAATTCAGCAAGAAAGTCTGGTTTGTTTTCATCTTGGGCAGCCCCATAAACAACAACCAAACTCCAGATAAATCCATCGCATTTTGATTTCAGCTGGAATTTGACACAAAAAGGAGATGGGAGATTTCAATGACGAGAGCCAACATTGATGAATCCGAGGGGCAATCCATGGCTCGCTTCATGAATGGCCTCAACTACCCAATCAAGAAGATTGTGGAGTACCAACCATATGCCTCTTTGGTTGAGCTAGTACATCAAGCTACAAAGGCCAAGCGTCACGTGCTTGAAGAGCTCAAATACCTCAAGACAAAGGCATTCTTCGCCAACAAGCCCTCATCATCAACGTCTACACCAACTCAAGCTCCTCCTCAAGCTAACACAAAAGGCACTACAAGAGCTTCTACATCAACAACTCAAGCACCTCAACCTTTCAAGAAGGCACCTCCCTCTAGCAATGTGCCTCAAGGATCTTTGTCCAGAATAAGACTCTTGCAATGCTACAAGTGTGGAGGACAAGGGCACAAATCCTTTGAGTGCACAAACAAGAAAGTCATGATTGTCAATGACAAGGGAGAGTATGAGTCTATGAGTAAAGATGAGTACCATGCTTTGAACCAAGTCGCCACAATGCAAAGTGTGCAAGAAGAACCAAATGAGATATATTGTCATGGCGATAAGAACCCCTCATTGGTTGTGGGAAGAACTTTGACCACCAATGTCCCCGTTGAACAAGACCAAACATGCAACTTGTTTCAAACAAGAGCGGGCATCAATGGGAAGTCCATCAAGGCCATCATCGATGGTGGAAGGTGCCACAACTTAGCTTGTAAAGAACTTTGTGATAAGCTCAACTTGAAGTTCAAGAAGCACCCACACCCATACCATGTGCAATGGTTGAGTGATTCCGGATCCGTCAAGATACAACACATGGTGCAAGTGTCCTTCAAGATTGGTGCCTATGAAGATACGGTTGATTGTGATGTTGTGCCTATGTCCGTGTGTCACTTATTTCTTGGACGTTCATGGCAATATGACAAGAGTGTTATGCATGATGGAAGGACCAATTATTATAGCTTCAAGAACAACGACAAGACCTTCGTCCTTCGTCCCATGACACCAAGTCAAGTTATTGCCGACAACGCCAAGAGTATTGCACGAGCACAACAAGACCATTCCGCAAGTGAGAAGAGTGGTGAGCGAGAGATCCACCATAAAGTGAGTGAGAGCCAAAAGCCAAATGAGAGTGACACTTCAAAGAGAGCCCCAACTAAACTTACACTATTTGCCACCAAAAGAGAGATGAGGGAGTTGAGAGAGGACCCATCCATCCTTCACTATGTGCTCATACGCAAGGGTGAAGTTTCCATGACTAATAACTTTACAAACCTTCCTCCTCCTTTGGTGTCTCTTTTTAAGGACTTTGAAGATGTCTTCCCTCAAGAAGTGCCACCGGGACTACCTCCTCTACACGGAATCGAGCATCGCATCGACCTTGTTCCCGGCGCACCACTACCGAACCATGCTCCATACCGCGCCAACCCCGAAGAGACCAAAGAGATTGAGCGACAAATTCAAGAACTCCTTGCCATGGGACATATCCACGAGAGCTTGAGTTCGTGCGCCGGTGCCCGTCATCTTGGTGCCCAAGCACGACAACACTCTTCGTCTATGCATGGATTGTCGCCCCATCAACGCCATCACGGTGCGGTATCGCCATCCTATCCCTCGTCTTGATGATATGCTTGATGAACTTTGCGGTTCCTCCACCTTTTCAAAAATTGATCTTAAAAGTGGATACCACCAAATAAGGATGTGTGAAGGTGATGAATGGAAGACCGCATTTAAAACAACGCTTGGTCTTTATGAATGGCTTGTCATGCCATTTGGTCTTTCCAACACACCTTCTACTTTTATGCGTCTCATGAATCATGTTTTGCGTCCTTTTATTGGAAAATTTGTGGTGGTATACTTTGATGACATCCTTATTTATAGCAAATCTTTGGAATAGCACACTTCTCATGTTGCTCAAGTATTGTTGGTCCTTCGCAGCGAAAAGCTTTATGCAAACCTTTCTAAGTGCACATTTGCCACCAACAAGCTTGTTTTCTTGGGTTTTGTTATTTCTTCGGATGGAGTTGAAGTTGATAATGCCAAGATTAACACAATTCGTACTTGGCCTTTTCCCACTTCCCTTGAAGAGTTGAGACATTTTCTTGGTTTTGCCGGATTTTACCGATTCATAAAGGACTTTTCCATCATTGCTTGCCCTCTCCATGAACTTACAAAGAAAAATGTACCTTTCATTTGGGGCAACGCACATGATTTTGCTTTCAATGAGGTCAAGTGGTTGTTAACCGAAGCACCACCCCTTGCCCTTCCGGATTTTTCGAAAACTTTTGAGATTGAATGTGATGCGAGTGGATTGGGAATTGGAGGAGTGTTTATGCAAAATGGTAGACCCATCGCATATCATAGTGAGAAACTAGATGGAGGTCATTTGAACTACCCCATTTACGACAAAGAGTTATTTGCTTTGGTTTGTGTTTTGGATGTGTGGCAACACTACCTTCGTCCTAAGGAGTTTGTCATTCATTCCGACCATGAATCTTTGAAATATTTGAAAAGTCAAACAAATTTGAACAAAAGACATGCTAAGTGGGTTGAGTTTATAGAGTCTTTTACCTTTGTAATCAAATACAAGAAAGGTAAAGACAATGTGATTGCGAATGCTCTATCCCGCAAGGCCAACCTACTTACACGTCTTGACATTAGTGTTTGGGGCTTGGATGAGATAAAGGACTTGTATGCTACCGATACTTTCTTTGGTGACATTTTTGCTCAATGCTCGGAGCACAAAGGAATTGATGATTTCTATTTGCACCAAGGGTTCTTGTTTAAGTCTAACAAACTTTGCATTCCGAGTCTTCGCTTTGTTTGCTCCTTTTGAAGGAATCACATGGAGGATCACTCATGAGACACTTTGGCCGCGACAAGACCTACGCCATGCTAGCCACCAACTACTATTGGCCAAGAATGAAGCGTGATGTAGAGCGCCTAGTTCGACGATGTTCAACATGTCTCAAAGCTAAGTCTACTCTAAACCCTCATGGCTTGTATACTCCCTTGCCCATTCCGCATAAGCCATGGTCCGATATTGCTATGGATTTCGTCTTAGGTCTCCCACCCACTAAAACAAACAAGGATTCCATATTTGTCATCATTGATTGATTCTCTAAGATGGCACATTTCATACCATGCAACAAGACCGAAGATGCTTCACATATTGCTACTTTGTTCTTTAGGGAAATCGTCCGTCTTCATGGAGTGCCCAAGACCATTGTTTCGGATCGTGACGTCAAGTTCATGAGCTACTTTTGGAAGACGTTGATGGCCAAGATGGGAATCAAGCAACTCTTCTCCACCGCTTACCACCCTCAAACGGATGGTCAAACTGAAGTGGTGAATCAAAGCCTCTCCACCCTCCTTCGTGTGTTTATCAAGCCAAACTTGAAGAATTGGGAAGAGTGCATTCCGCATGCCAAGTTCGCCTACAATCGAGCACTACACCGAGCAACAAAGAGAAGTCCATTCGAGATCGTTTATGGATCCAACCCCTACACCGCGCTTGACATGCTACCGCTTCCTCCATGAGCAAGTTAACATGGACTTCGACAAGCATGCCGCTTACATGAAGAAACTCCATGAGGAAACAAGAGCTATGCTAGAGAAGCACAATGAAGCACATGCTAAGAAGATGAACAAGAACAAGCGCGCCATGATATTTGAAGAAGGAGACCTTGTTTGGCTACTTCTTTGCAAAGATCACTTTCCGGATGCAAGGAAGTCCAAGCTTCACCCTCCAGGAGACGGACCTTTCAAGGTTCTCAAGCGCATCAACGAAAATGCCTACAACATCGACATCTCCAACTCCAAGTATTTGGTCCATGATACCTTCAACGTCACCGACCTCTTGCCATACCTTGGGACATCAAGTGATGAGGATGACCAAGAGTCGAGGACGACTCATTCCCAAGAGGGGGGAGATGATGTAGCCCAACCTATGGCTCCTACAACCAATGGTCCCATGACAAGAGCAAGAGTCAAAGCCATACATGATAAGGTGAATTCTCTCATATCTATGTGTGATCTCGACACCCCCTTGAATGGTTTGCTATTTCATTCTGATACCTTGTGTGCGCTCAGCTATGGTGGACTTGATGACCCCTATAAAGATTCCCAAGGAAGTGTAGAAGATGGACAAGAAAATGGAGGAGAAGAAGAGAGAACATCCCAGGCGGCGGCACTACCGCCGGACAAGCAGCGGTACTATCGCCACGAGCTCAACCAGGCGCCAGCGGTACTTCCGCCATCACTTTCACACATAAAAGGACCTCTGGCGCAAAGACCGGTACTATCGCCGCAAATCAAGCGGTACTACCGCCCCGCCATGACGAACCGTCCCGCACCGGCGGTACTTCCGCCGGCACATCCGCATAAAACACCTTTGGGAGCAACTAGCGGTACTACCGCCCCTGCAGCGGTACTACCGCCAAGATGGAACGAGCCAAAGACTGGCCCGCACCAGCGTTACTACCGCCGTGTCAACAGTGGTACTACCGCTGGTGCGGGAACCATCACATGTAACTCACCTACTTTCCCCTCCTCGTGCCTAGACTATAAATACCTCCCTTGCTCCTAGATCTAGGGTTAGACTAAGATGAGATTGAGTTGAGCGTTGCTCGTTTCCACCCCTTGTTGGTGTTGCCTCCTAGTGAGATGAATCAAGGCCTCCCCTTGTGGAGATGAATCAAGACCTCCCCTTGTGGAGAAGATCCCTCTAGTGGATACCAATGCTTCTACTTGTAGTGATACTACTTGCTAATCTTTCCTCTTGAAGTGGCTAGGTTGGATTGGTTGGATTGACCAATTAGAGAAATAATCCTAAGAGTAAGGTGTGTTTGGAGAAGGAGAATCGAGGGCTGCCCTTGGGGATTTGTTACCGGTTGAATTCGGACAAATTATGCTTTGCTAGTTATCTTTACTTGTTTTTCCCCTTTTGTGTTCTTGTGTTATTCGTGTTCTTCATCGTGTTCATCGTTCCTTCCGCCCAAATCCGTGAAGATCGGACCTACTATACATCAATCGTGCTGGAGACGAAGCACGTCGCGGGCGCCACGACCCACGGACAAGCAGGGGAGAACAATTCTAGTGCTACAAAGGTTTGGTGTACTACCAGTTTCCCCGTCAATCCAGGCCCTCTGATCTGATTCAAGGGACATGATCAAATGTTGCGTGTAGTTCTGTACCCCCAAAAGGCCACCATGGCATATTTGCACGTCAGTCCCGGTCTTTCTTCAAATTGTTAGCGCATAGACCTAGGGATTCAATCGCCCCAAAATTACCAGCAGATTTAGGGGAGAGCGATACAGTAGCAGTTCAGCACGCCGCCGCCAAGCACTAATTCAAGCTGAGCACTTGCTTACGAGTTGACTTTGACCACAAACTTTTTAGAATTATAAGAGCACCACACAGTTCAAGAAAATACCCAAAAAATAATGTTCTGCATCATTAGCTTGAAAGATTCAAAGATTAGTGGCTATAATCAAGCAAATATTTCGTTCTATTGAATTGATTCGCTAGCCAATTATCCTAAAAGTCCGAACTGATGGGAAATGCTATGATTTATATTTTAACACTTCCCCTCACGTCTAGGCTGGACAATCGGTAAGACCTTAAACGTGGGGTAGATGGGAGGCTGCAACTATTTTTAAATTAAATAGTGTCTTAGCAGGGGCTTGAACTTGAGACCACATGGCTCTGATACCATATTAAATTGATGCACTAGCCAATTATCCTAAAAGTCCGAACTGATGAGAAAGGCTATGATTTATATTTTAACACGTTCCAAACCACTGGTTCTACAACCGAAGAATAGGAGATGCAAGCAAAGCTCAAGTGGAGGCACCGGTCTAGTTCAAAGGCAGGGAGATCGAAACACAGTGGCCGGCCGGCTGCGAAATCTGTACATCGAGATGACCAACCACATCTTAGGAGTTAGAGAACTACCGTCACGAGCGGAGATGGTGGCGGGCCAACTCCATCTCGAACTCCTTACTCTTGTCCAGAGAGTTGGGGAATGGAGCAATCTGAGCAAGGTTCACATGAAAGAGACGATGATTTTGTGAGAAGTGCATTCTCTTGGGGTCTGCAGTGCAAATGTATGAGGTGGGAGAACGATCTAGAGTTATGTTTCAATCTTGTCCCTTGAAACCGAATCGACGGTCCAAACCACCCTGGAATCCTTACCCATTGTAGCACTAGATATCTTCTCCATGACGCCACGCTCGCGGAGGAGCGGATATCGGCGAGTAGCCGCGGCCGTGCAGACGGCCCGTGCGCTGTACTCCCGCGCGTGTACTCCAGGTCGCAGACGAGCGCCGTACTCCCGCACGTGTACTCCAGGTCGCGGACGGGCGCTGTACTCCCCCGCAAAGAAAGAGCCGCACACATTTAGTTAGCTCACACACTGGTAATCCAGGTCACGGTAGTCCATGCTCAGTCTGCAGCATCTGCTAGCTAGCCAAAGAACTTGCCCAAGCAAAGCAAAGGAATCGTTCTTGAGGCCGAGTACGCAGAAAGAAAGAGCCGCACACATTAATTTAGCTAGCTCACACACTGGTACTCTCCGTCATGCAGCAGCCGCGAGGCCGACCGGTCGATCCGTCCGCTCGTATCGTGGCTCCTCTCATCCGTTCTAGCTCGAATCCATTCGGTTTCGGATGTAGTCGATGATGACGCACCTCCAGGACATGATGGCTTGGTTTGGAGAAGTGCGAGCTGATGGGGACGATGACACCGTGCGCCCGGCCGTAGGAGGAAGACGATCTTGTCGGTGACTATCCCTTGCGTTCTATCTCGAATCCTTCCGGTTCTGGACATAGTCGACGACGCTGCACCTCCGGACATGACGGTTTGGCTTGGAGAAGCGCGGACGACGATACCATGCGCTTGGCCGTAGGTTGAAGACGAGGGCGGCTTCCGTGCTCCTCCGGGTGCCGTGCTTACAGGAGACGAAGATGTCAATGGTGCGGCTCCACTGGCACGAAACGCGAGCGGGATATGGCCCTAGAGCTTCTCATCTCCATGTGCAGCGACGACGATGAACTATGGGTGTGCATCGTATGAAGCAAGAAAAGGAAAAGAGATAGGGAGACTGACTTGTGGGACACCCACACATATGCAACTGTGAGCGGATGTGAGCGGACATGTCCGGCACCCTAAGAGGGCCTCCAAATTCCAAATTGGCAGGAATTTGGAGGCCCTTTTGGCGTGTCGGACATGTTTTTGGTCTAGACCATCCTTTTGGGGTGCCGCTGTGAGCATTTTTTGTCCGCGACACCCCAAATAGGCTTTGGGGGTCGTTTGAAGGGTGCCGGTGGAGATGCATACTATCTCCAGCCGGCACCACCAAACTCGTCATATACGTCCGGGCGGATAGTTCGGACAGGTTTTGGGCCGAAAAAAGGCACCCAACCAGCTCCCCCAAATCTTTCCAAAATAACGTTCGGGCTGTCCGGCAAATTTCAAACCTAACCCATATGTAGGGCGAGTTTGAGGCAGCCCGAACGTGCCGGACACGTCCGCCACGCCGGCCTGTCAACTCGAACCCACCCAAATTGAACCCAATATCTATTGATCCTCCGCCCCTCCGGCCTCCCATTTTCAATTCTCCTTCTGCGTCCAGCCGTCAAATCTCCGTGCCTGTCCCCGTCTGTAGCCGTCGGCGCCTTGAAGAAGAGATGATGACAAAGGAGGAGCCCATGGAGTCGGCGGAGAAGGGTGCATCGTCGTAATCCGTTGAGCAGCGGCCGGGGTCCTAGCTCAAGCCGGAGACCGTCGCCCGAAAGTTGAGGCGGGACAAGCAGCGCCAACGTGAGCAGGCGGAGAAGGAGAAGGTGAGGTTGGCGAAGGAGGAGGCCGCGAGGAAGGCGATGGCGGAGATTCAGCCCGTCGGCATGACGACGCCCGTGCCAACGCCCAGGCGGGCGACGCCGACGCCGCCCGCCGTCGCACCAAGAAAGTCGACGTCCTCGACCATGAACACGGAGAAGCCGATGCAGTGGCAGTTGTCGGACGACTACCCGTCGCAGATGGACTCGACGCATGACTCAGAGATGGTGGCCGACTCTCCACCGCTCCAGCAGATGCGGGCAACCTCCGGCGTGACCGAGAGTCAGCACGCCCACAACTTGTTCGAGGACGGTCATGTCGACATGGGGGTATGAAATTCTACTTCAAATGAATTTTAGGACCGTAGTTTAATAGTTAGCATGATTAGGAAGAGTTCTTGATGGATTTGATCCGATATGGGGGAGATCGGACACATGAACATACAGATGGAACACAACTTCGCCCTTTTTAGTGCTGGTGATGATTCATCTGACGCTAGGAAAAAGAAGGACAAGAAGAAGAAGGTGCCAAAGGCTTAGAGGAAGTTCACACAAGTCATGAGAATGTATTGCTATGCCAAGCTTGGTTGGCCACTAGCATGGATGCTATATGTGGAACCGAGTAAAGGGCTCACGGTTATGGGAGAAGATCCATACACCCTTTCGTCATCGAAAACACTATGTGCGACCGTACCCAACTGTGTCCGATCGCAATTTCGTCTCTCTCCAGCATATATGGACATCAATTCAAGAATCCGTCAACAAGTTTTGTGGTTTCCATACATAAGTGGTCAAGAGGAATCAAAATGGTGTTAACGTTGATAGTCACGTATGAATTCATCACTTACCATGCTTGTCAATACCCTTTATTGAATTCGGCTATGTTTGTACTTGTTTTGTTAGTGTGGTTTGGCTGCCACTTTCTACCATGAAGTGGAGGGTTAAGCATTCACCATGGCCCATTGTTGGCTTGAATTGGATGAAAAAAGAATAGAATGAAAAATCGTAGTGGATCTCCCAATATGATGATCAATAGAATCCAACCAAGAAGATGAAGAACGACGATGGATTCGAGCTCATCCTTACCTATTGGGCATGATGATGAAGAGGGGTCATCCGAAGGTGGGAGCCATGTGAATAGGAAAAGGATGATGGGGAGGAGGTGGGAGAAAGATAGGGTGGCTTGTGAGGGTGCGACAAGCAAGATGCCCGCCACATGGACAGACATCTTCTCAAAAAAAAATTAGACCATGAAGAAATTGGAGAAGCAAAGAGAGGAGAAGAAGGCGGAGTGGTACACGGCATTCTTGGCTTTGCCAAGCGAAAGAATGGAGTTTGACCGGGAGAGGCCCAAGGAGAAGATGGAGTTGGAGAGGGCGAGGTTGACATTGGAGAAGGAGGAGACTTGGATCAAACTGGAGTTGGAGAAGAAGAAGATGCAAGATGCCCTCTTGGTGGAACAAGAAAAGGTGAAGAGGATTCGAGGATCATGTTCCAAAATGCTAGCCAGCCTCTTGGATGAGCCTAGCGCAAAGTGAATCCTCCACATGAACAGGGACGAAGCTAGAAAAACTTGGCACTGGTGTCAGGCAGCCAATGCCGATTGTACAAGTATACCTATGGAAGGACAATGCAAATAATTTTACAGCCAATATAAGTAAATTCATGTTGTAACACAGAAAATGAAAAATTTCAAAGCCAACAATAATAGTTGTCATATGCAAAAGCTTGTCATATCGAGTACAAATTGAGAGAAGTAATAAAACGACTTGTCCAGAAAAAAATGACAAAAGAATGACTACCAACTTGTGTAACTTCCTGAAAAATGAATTGAACAAACATATCATATCCACGACAACTAGACGGGAAAAATATACAGGAAAGAAATACAAAATATATAAAGTGACATGGAACACACATGTTAGAGCTTCCTTTCTCGATCTTTAATCTTCTTAAATATATCAATCACATCATCATTCGTGGTAGAAAATATATCTTTCTCCACATAGAAAATCATAACATGACTCATGAACTTCTCACCCATTTTATTCCGCAGAACACTCTTGACAATATTCATTGCTGAAAAGCATCTCTCCACTGATGTCGTGGCCACCGGCAAAATTAACACCAATTTTAGAAGTTGATACACCAAAGGAAACGAAAGATGCTTCTTATTAGTGTCCACCAAGAGTTTGGCAAAATCAGCAATGCCATCTAAATCCACAAACCGTTCGTTCGCTCGCACATTGTCAACGTAAATGCAAAGTTCATGACCAAGATCCATCAGTTTTGATGAATCGAATCATTAGGATAAAACTCAGCTAGTTTCAATAAGCTCTCGATGTTAAAAGCGGCGAACGAGTTTTTTTGGGCTGAATGATGCCATGTTAATAAGCATTGCTGAATTTACTTGATTGAATCTATCGTCAAACTCTCGAAGTTGCCAATCAATAACAGAGTTACGACACTTTATTTGGTAATGATGAAGGTTTGTGATGTTGGTTTTTTGTTGTGTATTATGCCGATTGACCATGCATGTTTAGTTTTAGAATGTCATGGTCGTAAGTCGTACCTCGTCGGCTCGCACCGGTGATCCGGCGTCTGGCAACCTGGACATGGGGGACTAATTATTTGGCCGCCCGCCGCTGGCATCACCGGGAGAAAGCGATTGAGATTTCTCAGGGGATTCTTTGGTTCGTTTTGGAAGTGAGGAATTGAGATCGATCAGGCGAGGACTTTTTTTTTAGGATCGAGCGATCGAGTGAGCTGAAGCGGCGTGCGTCGTTCCGGCTGATGTGCATACGGTCGTGTATACGTATACTGTATGTGCGTAGGAGTCTAAGCGTTGCGTTGTGGCCTTTTGGCTGCCATCTCTGTTTTATTATAATTATTTAAGGCTGTAGTTGGGCTGCTAATTTACTCTTACCCAGTTGGACTGGGGTCAGTCAATGTTTTTGACTGGTGTCAGACACAATTAGTTTTTAAGCCATTCAAAGAAACGGTGCAAGTCGTTGGTGTCAGCTGACACCAGCGCTTGAACGGGAGCTCCGTCCCTGGGACGACCAGAGGTTTGGCCAGATGCTCGGACGACCAGAGGGCTCCGGCGCTCCGCTCCTAGCTCTCCGCTCTCAACTCCCCAACAAGCAGAGGGGAGGCGACGGCCCTAGCGCCCGGTGTACGTTCCAGCAACCCCCAAGGACGCCGACGGACTCCGCGGCGGCGCTGCGCGGTGTGGACCGCGACCGTTCGCGTGCGCACCACGACCATGACGCGTGCCTTGGCCGCCGTCCGCCGTCCGCGGCGCATCCCCTGGTCGATGCCGGACCGCGCACCCGCACAGCCGGTCCAGTGCGCACAGCGCCAGCTCGCACCACGCTCGACGAGCAGCACGTCTACCAGCGGTGGTGGTCTCCTCGCGCGACGCGGCCGCGGAGGCGTTCACGAGGCAGCGCGCGCGGTCCTGGACGCCGCCCACGCGCACAGGCTTACCTGACACGCGCGTCCATGTGCCCAGCGCCTGCACCTCCGAGGCGAGCACGCCGACGACGCAGGCCTGGTCGTGCAGCACGAAGGTGAGCGCGAAGGGCAGCGTGGCGGCGAACATAAAGATGGTCTGCGAGAGCTTGCCGTTGAGCAGCGCGAAGAAGGACGACGGCGGGAACCCCGCGGCGTTGAACATCTCCCGGAGCCGCGACGACATGCCATGCAGCGCCGGCGACGACGGTGCCGTGGCCTGGAACGCGAGCACGGCCGCGGAGAAAGGCAGGGCGAGGAGGGCCGCCATGGAGCTGAAGCAATGGTAGCCGTCGAAAGTGTCCATCACCTGTTTGAGAATATGCCTAGCCCAAAAAAATGAAAAAGGACCTAGCAATTAAAAGAAATAAATTTATAAGGGTGTATTTATAAAAGTCAGACTGCCATGTCAGCGATTTAACGTCTGTGTTGACGGAATGACTAACGTGGCTCTACCACGCAACTAAGTGACCACGATTTGGCGTTTTTCCAGTTGGTGACCAATGCGCTCGCTCGTGGCAACTTCGTGACCGCACAGGCGTTTTACTCTTTTTACAACTAAAAGTAATCTTATACTCCTACATATGTAAATTAAATTTGTTCCTTTTTGCGATGATATTTTTTCATGACCCTTTAGACGGTCAGTGGCTACAAACTAGCTGCGTGTAGTAACCTGACGTGCTCATGCAGTCATTTGCAGGCAAGAAGATGAAGAACGACGATGGATTCGAGCTCATCCTTACCTATTGGGCATGATGATGAAGAGGGGTCATCCGAAGGTGGGAGCCATGTGAATAGGAAAAGGATGATGGGGAGGAGGTGGGAGAAAGATAGGGTGGCTTGTGAGGGTGCGACAAGCAAGATGCCCGCCACATGGACAGACATCTTCTCAAAAAAAAATTAGACCATGAAGAAATTGGAGAAGCAAAGAGAGGAGAAGAAGGCGGAGTGGTACACGGCATTCTTGGCTTTGCCAAGCGAAAGAATGGAGTTTGACCGGGAGAGGCTCAACGAGAAGATGGAGTTGGAGAGGGCGAGGTTGACATTGGAGAAGGAGGAGACTTGGATCAAACTGGAGTTGGAGAAGAAGAAGATGCAAGATGCCCTCTTGGTGGAACAAGAAAAGGTGAAGAGGATTCGAGGATCATGTTCCAAAATGCTAGCCAGCCTCTTGGATGAGCCTAGCGCAAAGTGAATCCTCCACATGATGACATGAAGAAGAAGATATCCGAACGCGACCTCCAAAGTTAAATTCGGCTATGTATCAGTTTATGCATGAACTTGTTTTCTATTTCGTGATGAATTCGGCTATGTATTGGACGTGCGGATCGACGTTGGATGAGTTTGTCCGAAATTATAGGGAGTACGGTTGTAGGAGGTAACATTTAGGTTGCCAGGTTGCTGTCGCGGACATGCCGGACATGCATGCAACAGTTTAGGGGCCGATTTTAGGTGGCCGTTTGAAGATGCTCTAAGGAACTTTTTACAACTAAAAGTAATCTTATACTCCTACATATTTAAATTAAATTTGTTCCTTTTTGCGATGATATTTTTTCATGACCCTTTAGACGGTCAGTGGCTACAAACTAGCTGCGTGTAGTAACCTGACGTGCTCATGCAGTCATTTGCAGGCAAATTCGTTCGTGCGATCAATTATAATGACGACGGCAAATGAAAACGCCGAGCTGGCTTGGCTTGGGTGTCCGCCAGTCTGTCCCGCGCGCACAACTCCATAGTGGTACTACGAGCATGTATGAAGAAATTACTCCAGTAGGGAAGAAGAAGCTACTAGTAGAGGTCTGACTGATTAAATTCTCCTGCTCTGCTCTGAGCTCTGACCACCATGAATATGCTCCTTCCTCTCCGGTTGGTCCTTGTCGAACTATTCCGTAGAAGCTAGCGCGCCCATTGTATTATTCAACACTCGAACAGGAAAGAAAAAAATAGATCACCTTAAATATGTACAGCTATACTAGTCTACTCAACACTGACGGTGCCCACGTTCAGTGCGTGAGTGCGTTAACTTCCTATCGATCGCACCAACGGTACGTACTAGTACCAGGAGTCCAGGACGGCTAGTCTTTTTAGTGGCGAACTTGACATGGATCATCTACTCGTATACATGCATGCCTCAATGTCACCGCCAGCGCTGACGATCGATCAGTAAACACCGCAAGCAACACAATTCGATCGTTCAGTAAACGCCGCTCAAGAGCTCCAATTTTTTCTAGACCATGAAGAGCTCTAATTATCGTTCCTTTTGTTTCATTTAGGAGTACCTGTCTGTAATTAACCTCAAAACAAAAAAAGGAAAATAAGAGCGGACACACACAGATGGGCCGCCATCACATGAAAGGTCACATCCAAACCCAATTACTCCTCGGTTTACGCGCTAGGAGCCCACGAACTGACTCGGTTATGTGAAGTCGTTTTCTTTTCAGAATAATATTTTTCTTTTGAAACGAGACAAAAGCTTTGCCTTTTTCATTAATTAAGGAGAAGGTTTTAGGGTTATCACAAGCCTGTCAAGACCCGAAAACAAAGGTTTTACTCTCGCGACATTACATCACTTAAATCATTTGCGTCCACAAGGCACCACATCGTCGATCTTTACGACAAGCTTAGCAGTGGTTGATGAATTGATTCTGAACACACTTTTTTTCCTTTCACACTTCCCAAAAAACAAGCATTGCAAGAGATGCAATGGCCTTTCTTGATTCACCCCGATTATGAACTACCTCTGTCCACCAAGTTTTGACGGTAGGGATAGGTTGCTAATCACTTGGGGTGAGATCATTGAGCCAAGCCACACCTTCAAGGAGGGCCAAATTCTCATGGTGAAGCGGCATTGGAAGAGGAGTTGCGCGGCCGATTCTTGGACTTGATTACATAACTTGCACATGCCACAATTTTGCTAACCTCTTCGCTCCAGTCTATCAGCCGTCCAAACTCGGTTTTGGTGAATCAATCAAGCGAATATTTTGCAGTTCGGAGGGCCCTAAGGTTTCCAAACAAAGAAAGGCACCATTGAGTTGGTTTGTCCCAAGATAATTGCATCTTTATGACGATTTGGAGGAGTATCTCTCATCTTTCGTGAACTTCAATGCAGTCTTATCCAGAGTGTCATTTACGAGTTGAAGATTGGCAAGCATCTCCGTAGTTTGACGAATTGGGTGATGTGTTCAAAACGTGAAGCCACCTTATGCGACACCCAAAAGTCATTTTGCAAGGCTTCATGCACCGTGCGTTTCCTCTTTTTTGCAACATAAAAAATTAGATGGGCCACATCTTTAGGCCGCATGCCTTGTAACCACGTAGAGTCCCAAAACCTTGCTTTTTCCCCATTTCCAATGGTGACCTTAGTAGCCGTCGCGAAGAGGTCATGGTCATTTGGGTGCACGGATTTCCTAGGCCCTCCCAAGGTTTGGGATCATCCCTCCACTCTAACCAAAGCCACCTTAAGCGAAGAGTCGAGGCAATTTTTTTGAGGTTAAGAATTCCAAGTCCTCCAAGATCTTTGGCTTGCACACCATATCCCAATTAAATTTGCATTTGCCTCTGGTCAGGCTAGGCAGATTCCCCGATCCCGAATCCCAAAACCCGAATTTCCAGATCCCGATCCTGAATTTCCCTAACCCGACAATCCCGAACGTTTTCTCGGAGCTGTTCTGAAATCCCGATTTTTTTTAGGATAATTCGGGAATTTAGTGTTGAATCATGTATATCCCCAAAATATTACAAGCCCAAAGGCCCAGGTTCAAAACGCTAGTCTTTTTCAGCCCAGCCGAATCCCATGTACGCTATGTCTAGCGAATTCGTGAGTAGGCCCGGTCTTTTTCCCCTAGTGGCCTAGCAAGCCAGCAATAACCCTAATCTCTCCTGCACACCCCACCCCACTCGCCCAGCAAGCCGAAGCCCATGTACGTTGAGGTCTAAACTTCGGGAAATCCGGGATTTCCCGATCCCGAATTTCCCGAATTATGAATTGTCAGGAATCAATTTTTATCATGTAAAATCGGGAGACAATTTGTGAATACCAAACTTTTTTCCCCGAATTTCATGTCCTGAAATTTTGGGAAATGCCGAATGCCCACCCAGAGCCTCTGGTGACCTTGTCTCACATGACGCCCAAAGATAGCCTCTTCTAATACATGCAAAAAAAATTGGAGGACTTCCATGGGCACATCAAGGATGGTGATGAAATAGATGACAATGCTAGTAAGGACCGCCTTGACAAGAGTGGTGCACCCAGCCATCGTTACATGTCGTCCCATTGAAGGTGGGAGGTTGCCGACGACTCTATCTTCAAATTGTTGGAAATGAATTATTTTTAGGCGCGTTACCAACAAGGGGAGACCAAGATACTTCATAGGGGAACTCGTACGATTAGCCGAGAAAGCTTGTAGGATATTGTCAAGATCCAAACCTTCACATCTAATAGGGGCAACTTGGCTTTTTGCATAATTTCTTACAAGCCCGGTAATATCTACAAAGAGGGACAAAGTGATGTCCACGTTTGGAAACCTGTTACAAAATTGCATCACATAAATTGTCGGGTTTTC
This sequence comes from Poa pratensis, assembly GCA_947311845.1. Classification (NCBI taxonomy): domain Eukaryota; kingdom Viridiplantae; phylum Streptophyta; class Magnoliopsida; order Poales; family Poaceae; genus Poa; species Poa pratensis. The sequence goes on from CAMZMU010000020.1 coordinate 51,921,800, forward strand.
TACTCTCTTATTTGGTATGCGCACAACACAGTTGAGAAGTTAACAAGTTCGCAACTCATGTGATAGTCTGTGGATGACGAGGAATTAGAAACAAATCTTTTATCATTGTGATATACTGTAAAGTATCTCAAATAATTTTGGCAAAAAAGAAATCGTTCCTACAACAACTTTTTCATGTGGACCTAAGACCATTGCTATTGATTTAGCACCCTCTTACAACTCCTACAGAGAAGATTGGTGCTAGGTAATTAACTAGACTGTTAGAATGGAAAATTTTATCTTTTTACATAGGCTACAAAGAAATATTGCTTTTTCACAAAATGATTTTGTGAATACATAGAATGTTTGTGAAGATATATACGTGACATTTAATAAAGTATTTTTAAATAGCACGAACGTATGCACAGAAGAAGCAAAGTGAACTTCACTTGAAGAAGGCATCTTTTGGCCGGAGCTAGAGGAATATCCAGTCTATCCTCCGGAGCATCAGCCTAAGCATCCCGCATATACCCCTGCGATGGGATTTGGTTCCTGAAATACCCTCTCTCACGGAGAAAGACGTTCCAGTAAATGCTTTCTGAGCCTTATATGTGCAACATCACCGTGATGATTACTCACCCCTTTGTTTCTCTCATCTCTGCTGGTAAAATAAGTTCTGAGCTATCACCAAGTCTCGGAAAAGCCAGAAAATGACAGGGGCAATAGCGTCCATCCCTCCCCAAAACCCCTGCTCCCATTTCTTGGCGCCTCCGCGGCTTGCTCCCGCCATCCCGCGCAAAGAATGGGGGCCAAGCGGGTGGCATCGTCGGCGGCGGGGACGGCAGCGCTGGTCTATGTCGTGCTCTCCGGGCGGCTTTCCTCCGACAGCGTGGAGGAGATGCCGAGACGGCGGCACGGGCGGAATGACGTCTATGTGGTTAGCGAGGAAAGGTGGCCGGCGAGGGCGCCGGCAAGCTGGAGGGAGGCTGCCGCCGTGGCGTCTAAGACGGTGAGGTTCGCGTATGGGGAGACTCTGGGGAAGTGGCCGCTCGGGGACATCGTCTTCGGGATCAGCCACTACATGCGCCTCCAGGTGATCATCTGCTAGAATAGTCGCAGTCACATTTCTGCCTGGTCTTCATAAAGTGAGGAAAAAACATGTGATCTTGGCTCGTAAATCCCGCTTGATTTGATCTTAGATCATGCTTTAGATAATTATGGTTGGTTAATTCTGTGATCATGCTTGTGATTTCAGCAGTGCATCAGGCACTGGTCGCGGTTGATTTTGATCTTTATTTGGTTAACTCTGAGTTCTCTAATTGGTTGTACATGTAGAACTGACTAACATGGTAGGTACATGGTGACCAAGGGCCCAGCCTTGATTTACTCAGAACCCTGAAAATAATCACGTCAATTTCGAACTATTCCGTAATTACACGCGCCTACTTTTTTTTAATAAAGAGTATATATTAATATCGCGGAGATACCAATTACACCCAGCCTCTACAACAACGCATTGCCCTAGCGACAACACGGATGCGCACAGCCCAGAAAAAGAAGAAGAATTAAAAAAAAAGAAAAGTCCCGCTATAGTGATCTATTCCTTGTAACAGCAGGCCTAACACCACCAAAATAGCACCAGAAGTACAGCTTCTCCAAAAGCGACGCCTTAAACAGTGCTATAGCGCCGTCGCCGCCCTGATCATAGATCATAGGTTTTCATCCTGAATAAAATCCATACTCACAAAAGTAATGCCTTCAACAAGGTCATTACCAGGCACAACCAATTAAGGTCAGACCTTGGGTTTTCACCCTGAAAGTTTGGACTCTGAACTTCTCCTGTGCTGTCGCCCCCACTTGCCGTTGCCGCTGCTCCAAGTTACAAATCACCAAGCAAATTCCACATCGCCACCAGGAATCGAACTACCATTACTAGTCTTCAAATCTAGACCTCCATGTCATTCTCCGCACTCTGACTTCACCGTGAAACAGAAAGGCATGTCTCCAATGGCAACAGACTGCAGAGCTTCGCGACGCTTCCTCCGAAACCAAATGGTCAGAAAAAACATGGATGCGCGTGACCGAATCCCACCCGATCCGACAATCTCCAGGCTTGATTTTCCAATGGAGTTCGCCGACGGAGCCTTCCGGAACTCGACAATCCGGCCAGATCGAAGAAACAGGTGTCAGGCAGATCTTCTTCTTGGCGCAAGTGGAATCCTAGGACCGCCGCCTTTATTCGAGCACACCAGCAGGCCCCCTCGCCGCCGGTCGGAGCAGCCAAGGGGAAATAGACAGGAGCACACCACAAACTCCATGGCCGGACTGGATGGATCGAACCAAAGGCACCGACCGAAGCCGCCGCCGTCGGAGATCGCCGAAGCTCCATGCCGTCCTCCACCCTCAAGCCGCGCCGGCATCAAGGCCGCAGCCCCGCAGCCGCGCCATCAAGTGTCGCCGCCAAGGCCCCGCTGCCACCCACGGGAACGCCACCGCGACACCCTCACCGCCCCTCCATCTGAGAAGGGGGCCGGTCACCACCGCCGGCAACCGGGGCCGGCGCCGGCCAAGGCCGGTCGAGAAGGGGGAGGGGCTAGCGGCGGCGGATCGGGCGCCTCCAGAGTCGCCGGGTGGGGGTGGCTCAGGAGGTTAGGTTTCTTTATTTTCAGCCAGATTTGGTCCACACGCGCCTACTTGCCTTATATAGGGTTCCAATTAGTCTGTTACTTATGAACAACTCATTTCACTAACCCAACGAATTTGGTTTGACATTATTTCATTGAAGAAATATGTTTTTTTTTAAACGGAGGCAAAAGTTTTTCCTCATCTATTAATTAATAAGGAGAGAATTGCCCAGTTAATTTACGGAAAATCGGGCGAAAACCGATACAAACAACTCAAAGTGGACTCCCACAAATAAAAAAAACCCCACAAATGCCTTGGCAATCTAGCAAGCTCTCGCAACTCACAACAAACGCAACTCCTCACACTTGAACAACACAATGAAACTCTTGACGGAGAACACCTCAACAAAAGGGAAAGGGCAACACCAAAGCCATAGAATGACCCGAACCGAGAGAACGAGCCGGGAAATCCAAGAAAAAGTATGAGTCCATCAAGTAGCCAGTGGCGCCTTTCCGACGGCGCCACCCTTCTTGGCTTTGCATTTGAGTGACTTCTCCTTCGAGATCCTGGGCTGAGGGGAGTCACCCATCTTATTGTTTTTGCCCTTGATTGTTGACCCCGTTAGGAGGCAAGCAATTGCCTTTCCACATCCAGGAATAGCAACCTCCACACTGCTCAGCAGGCTGCAAAGCTCTTTTGCAAAGAGAACATCGGCATTATGTGTCGGTGGGGGTGGAATGGGCATCAAATCAACCTCTGATCGCTCAGGCGAGCTCAGAATACAGAAATATGTTTTTACTTCTCTGATTAACTATTCATTTTTCTTTAGGGAAATCTGCAGCATGAGTACACAGGTAGCAACTGTGTGCCCTTGGAAGGTCCTGGAGTAAGGCAGGAGCTGATTGCGCTTCTCAGATACCTAAGAGTCTGCATGTTCTTCTCAAAGAAGCCTTATGAAGTGTTCTTAGAATTTGGTAGATATGACGAGAGTGATATTCTCATGAGGAAGTCCAGGGCAAAGGTATGTATCACCCATTCACCCTGACCTGAATTGTTGACCATTAATTAGTACAGATTCTGAAAGTAAATCCTGGGTGCTGCTATGCAGCTTATGAAGCCCAAATTCACGGTTGTCCGCGACGAAAGTACCCGATGCTTCCTCCTTTTCATCCGGGGGGCAATCAGTGTTAAGGATCGCCTGACGGCAGCAACTGCTGCAGAGGTTCCGTTTTATCATGCAGTGTTACAAGAAGGCCGTGGATCCAGTGTAGTGGTTGGTCATGCACACTGCGGAATGGTTGCAGCAGCTCGCTGGGTTGCAGACCAGGCCATTCCCTGCCTCAGCAGAGCAGTCGAGCTATTTCCAGACTACAGAATTAAGGTAACTAATCAAATATTTCCTGAACCTCCGCAAGCATGTAAACCTGAGGCAGATGAGTGATACTTCTCTCTTAATAATATGGTTCAACTTTTATAACAATAAAGTAGTACAGATGTGTCAGTGAAAAGTAACACAGATGACACGAGGAGTCCTCTGGATAACCTCTCACAAAAGAATGTCTTTGCTCCATCAAGATTTTTTGCTAACTAAAAATAAAATCATCTTTGTTCTATTTTAGATCATTGGGCATTCAATGGGTGCTGCTATTGCAGCAATTTTAACATGCATACTACGTGAGAACAAGAAGTTATCGTCATCATCATGTATTGCTTTTGGACCAGGTACTGTGTGTAGTTCATTCGACAAAAAGACTGAAACTTCACCTTTGAACTTATGACTGTCAAGAAAAATCACTGCATGTTAATTTACTAATAATTCTGCACCACATGTACTGTTAAGAAAACAGTCATTCATTTTAAGGAAAGGTCTGTGTGGATCATCTAGTGCGCAAATATGAAACAAAAACTATGCTCCACAAGTGCATTGGCATTGTCACCGCAAGCATAGACCTGCTACAAGATTGATGTGCTAAAGAATCACTAACTCATATCTGTGGCAATTTCGTGGTCCCTTTTTTTCTCGTTCAGATTTCTTAATATATTTCGTTACAAATGTATAACACATACTAACATATCGAACTGCTACTGTCCAGCTGCTTGCATGACCTGGGACTTGGCTGAGTCGAGCAGAGACTTTGTTACCACTGTTGTCAACAGAAACGACCTGGTACCATGTTTTGGCAGGGTATCAGCTGCCAGCCTTCGCACAGAGGTACCCCCATGGCCACCTAGTTCGACATAGCGGTTCTCTCCTTCCAAATTTCCCACGAGATGAGCATTGCCAAAGAGGCCTCATACCTTTCCAAAGGTTGTGTCTACGCCTACTGCATACACAGCTTATCTGCAGAAGCCTCATATCTTTGCATTTGCTATGAAATCTTTTTTTTTTGAAACGGTGATTTGCTATGAAATATGTGCAGGTTATGGCATCATCGTGGGCACCTGATCTCCAGGAGCATATTCAGCAGAAAAGAATCCTGAGTTTTGTAAACCAATCCGTGAATTTCGTGCGATCCTACGTTCCATTTGTACCCAAGCCAAGTTCTAAGGTCGTAGATGTCGAATCTCGCATAGCTGAGGTACAAGAGAAATGTTTTTGTTTCAAACACCAGATTTCTGAAACAAAATGAACTGCTGATTCAACACGGCGAACGAGATGTTCACATTTGTCTTTCATCATGTGCCGAAGAGTTAATTCGGGTTGCCATTCCAGGCTGACATGGAAGCCCTGCGAAGATCGCCGTCGACCGCCTCTCAGGCGCCTCCCCATGGCCAGTTATACCCACCGGGACGAATCCTGCACATGGTTACATCGCCGGCATCAGAAGAGCAAGGCAGCGAGAACGCGGGTGTCACCCTCTACGAGACACCTCGCCGCACGTACGGTAAGATCCGGCTCGCGAGATCTATGATAAGCGACCATTACATGCCGAGGTACGTCGAGACAATGGAGATGCTCATCGACAGGCTTGCAGAGGATGATGCGCCACTCAGCGACACCAACGACCTCCGGTTGGACTAACTTCATAGTCAGACTGTCAGAGTTGTACAGGCCATGAACAATGCGAAGAAACATCTGCTGAATATGATTGTGAAATAAATTTAGCACTGATCTCACCGTATTCCTGGCTCAGACAAGTCCGTCGAACAGGTGGTGGGGGCATGCGGCTGGCTGACATCACAACCGGCTCATGCGTGCAGGTGCAGCGCGGTCGTTCGCGGACGTACCAAACGGGCATACTCCGCTATATATGGGCTATGGCTCCACGCAAACCTCGCATTCACCATTTCACCTCCACGACCGCCCATGGCGACGCCTTCCCGCAGCACCCTCCTCTCCGTCTCCCTCCTCCTCCTCCTCCTCCGCGCTTCCTCTCCCGTCAATGCCGACATCAAGACGGTGTGCGCCGACACGCCGTACCCGGACTACTGCGCGACCGTGTTCTCCGCTTGCCCGGATAGGAAGGCCGGCGACCCGCGCGCGCTCGCTGAGATCGCGGTCCACGCCGCCGCCAAGACCAGCGCCGCGGCCGCCGCCCTCGCGCGCACCGAGGAGAAGGGCATCAAGGACGGCGCTTGGTGGTGCATGGACACCTGCGCGGCCAACATCGAGGACGCAGCCGCGCGCCTCGGTCGCAAGGCCGTCAACCTCGCCCAGGTGCGGAGCTTCATCGCCAGGACCGAGAGCGATTCCGTCGTGTGGAACTGCGAGGAGTGCCGGCGGGATGCAGCGTCCAAGAAGAAGAAGGACCTGCTCTCCAAAGACGGCGACCTGGATAAGATCATGGGTGTCCTCTCTGTGCTCGTCAAGCGTGTCGGTACCACCAGGGCCAGGGGCGCTACGCCGTCGCCGGCGCAGGCGCCGGCACCGTCCTCCTATTAATACGTACTAGTGCCACTCCTCCATGCATCGCACGTGATTGCTCATGTGGTGAACTGGTGATGGTCTTTGTGTACCCCGCGCGCTAGGTAGGGTAGTGGTTTGTCATGGACATCTCTCCCCTTTCTTTTTTTGTCTTTTGTTGTGGACATTACATTCACAGTATCAGATTCATATACGTAGATTCACCATGAAATATTTTATTTCAGTAATGTATTTAAAAATTAATATTCCATATGTTAGGTAAAGTTTAGAGCATGTTGACTTTTGACTAGTTTACGACGGCTGCATTATCTACCTCCATGATAACAAGTAGATCTAGGGATAGTTTAGGCTTTTATTTAAATTTCCGTTGAATCTGTAAAATATTGTTGAATTTGTAATGTCATCAACTTTTTGCAAAAAATGAGAACTTCAAAATAACATCTCTCAACCATGATCTGATCGACGTTCCATCTTTATCGTTGAATTTGTCTCGTGAAGATCTTCCAAATTAGACTCTATTTTGGTACGTTTTGATAATTCTTTTTCCAGCTTCAACGTTGCCACTCGATGATTATACATTTTCCACCGTATGGTACTAAACTTGACACATGTATCTTGTTACAAATAGGTTGACACCTTACGTGTTAATAAAAGTGTCTGTTTTTTACTCGAAATGTTCAATGTGTGATTTGGATCTATGGCCCTTGTGTTGAGGCTAAATTTCTAAGATTTACCCAGTATAACTAATTAGCTTCCTAAAAATTGTGCATCAGTAGATACTCGCTTCGTCCCAAAATAAGTGTCTTTGATTTTTCTAAATATGGATGTATCTAGACGTGTTTCATGTATAGATACATTCATATTTGGGCAAATTTAAGACACTAATTTTGGGACGGGTTGAGCATTTTTCTAAGGTTTCTTCGGTTTCCTAAAAGCTGGGATCAGTATTGTAAAAAATCGTGGAGCGTCAACAGTTGGTTTTTTGAAGGGAGTAACTAATTCTTAGTCGCCAAAAATTAAGCTCAATTATAAGTTGTAACCCATGTTGCAAGTCATGACTAACACAAATATGAAACAATTCAATGGTTCAGGATATTTTTCTTAGTTGCAACTCCTGACTAGTACGAACCACGAAACAATTCAATGGTCCGAGGTATTTTTATCCGTCGCAACCCCATGTGCAACTGCAAAAAAACTCAACTGAAACTCATACTGCAACATCGCAGGTCTGGCCGAGAGCTTCTAATCTTAGGGCGATGAAGCAGTCAGATGAATCGACGGGTATCAGACCAAGACACCCCAATCTTTTTCTTGGATTAATCCCCGCTTTCCGGGAGATCACGAGTGATGGATGAAGTGCATGATAACTACGTATAATCTGTTATACAGTAGAAGATTCTGATTTCTGACCGACCCAACAAAATAACGCAAACTTGAGAACCAAGTAGGCGCGGTTTATACATAGTTCTGGAGAGAACTAGGCGTCCCCCGGGGGATCTCGGAGAAAAATCCCCCGGGTCCTCCTGCTGACACCTGTCCCTGTGTCTGACCACCAAATCCCACTAAATCCCGCTTTTGCTACGGTGTAGCAAATAATCGCCCACTTTTGCTCCTATGTAGCAAAAAACGGTTCGCTCAGAAATACAGAAAAATAAAAGACTGACTTCGCCGGAGACCTCGCCGGAGATTTTGTAGCAACAAAAAGTTGCTATTGTAGCAAAATCGTCCCACTTTTGCTGCATTGTAGCAAAAAACGGTTCGTACACAGAACATGAAAGGAAAATTCTGGCCTCGCCGGAGACCTCACCGGATACCTCGCCGGACACGTGGTAGCAAAAAGTTTATGCTATTGTAGCAACAAAAAAGTTCGATTGTAGCAAAATCAACTTCGCCGGAGACATCGCCGGAGACTCTCGCCGGAGACATCGCCGAAGAACTCGCCGGAGATATAGTAGCAATTTTTTTGATCTATTGTAGCAAAACCAGATAACAATAGTAGCAAAATTTTTGATCTATTGTAGCAAAATCAACTTCGCCGGAGACATCGCCGGAGACTCTCGCCGGAGACATCGCCGGACACCTCGCCGGAGATATATAGTAGCAAATTTTTTGATCTATTGTAGCAAAACCAGATAACAATAATAGCAAAAATAAAGTTATATTGCTACATGTGGCAAAAAATGAGACTTTTTTTTTTGCTACCGTAGCAAAAACGGGCTCTAGGGGACTATTTTTTGGACTGAAAAGTTTTTGCTACATGTAGCAAAAATCGGGATATTTTTTTGCTACCGTAGCAAAAGCGGGATTGTGGACAGAAAAGAGGGGACACGTGGTTGGTGGGGGACCCGGAGGATGGGAAGCTCGGATCCCCCGGGTGACTACTATACTTTTCCTAGGGAAAAGCGAACGAGCCTTCACAGTTCACACTCTCTTACCCTCACGTGGTAGGTTTGTACCGTCCTGGTCTAGCAACTTCTACCCTACATGGCTACATATATTTATAATTTTTAGTTCTAAAAAACTGTTATTTATCAATTTTATTTAGCTATAGTGCAATTTGCACAGAACCCCAATTTCAGTTTCACATACCTCAACTTTTTTTTAGCAAACTGACCTCAACCTTTTAACATATTTCCATAAACCAAACATTATATGTGAATTATTAACACAAGCCCCAAATTCAGGGGGTTTGCATTGTTCACTCTTAACTAAAATAATACTCGGCGCTAAGTTCTACCATCACACCACCCATCCCCTATTTCCATTCTAGTTAATTTTTTTGTTTGCACGTTCCTCTCCTTTACTCCATTCCTAATTAATCGTCTTAATTGCACCACCTGAATGTAGATCTGACTCTTCCCCTGGTCTCTTCTTGCTTAAACACTGACATCGTTGCCATCGCCTCACTTGCTGATACAACTAACATATGTCCGGTGGAGTTCTCGTCTCAATTGTACCTCTAAGTGTGGAAGACATTAATTTAGGCGGGCGACAAAGGTGAGTCGTGCTTGGATGAAGTGCATTTGTCGTCTAGTTGACTCACCAAATCATGGAAGCAAACGACCATGGCTAGAATGGTGAACGAGAGCTACAAGATGAACCAGCAAAATTGTAGTCGGCCATGTGCCATTTAGCTCCCAAGCTTTGAATGTACGTCTATTATGACTTCTTTCCCAAGTAGGCACCCAATTTTAAAATATCTGATGTATTTTCTCTAATTAAGACACACCTTTTGACCAATAATTACTCCCTCCGTTCCACTCTGGCTAGGTCACATGTTGGCTAGGTGCAAACCCAAATGAGTGTATATACACACTAAAATATGTCCACATACATCTAGATACACGTGAATGTGGAAAATAGCTTAAACATCTTATATTTAGGAACGGAGGGAGTACTTTATTAACATGCGCTAGAAAACCGATATCATTGGGAAGTATTTTCTAATAGAAATAAAATGACATATATTGTATACACCTTAAACAACATATTTCCAGGAACATCCCATCACAGTGGTTAGTTCTATTCCAATGGCAGATATCATCAGAAATTCAGAAGCTACTGGACGAATTGCTAAGTGGGCAATAGAGCTGGAGCCATATCACATCAACTATGAGCCTAGAACAGCTATCAAGTCACAGGCACTAGTAGATTTTGTCAATGACTGGACGCAGACAAGCGCACCTCCAGTTTCTCCAAGTACCAAATCATGGGTTATGCATTTTGACGGGTCCAAGCAGTACGAGGGCTCAGGAGCTGGCATTGTTTTAACTTCACCCAACGGCGATAAATTGAGTTACGTATTACAAATTCACTTCGATTGCTCCAACAATGTGGCTGAATATGAAGCACTGTTGCATGGCTTGCGCATGGCAAAAGAGATGAACGTCAAGCGTATCAAGTGCTATGGAGACTCGGATCTCGTGGCACGGCAAGTATCTGGAACATGGGATAGAAAAGATGCAACCATGGCAGCATATAGAAGGGAAGTGGACAAGGTGGCCGGGTTCTTCTCAGGCTACTAGGTGGATCACATTGATTGTAGAAAAAACGAGGCAGCAGACGCTTTATCAAGACTCGGCTCACGCAGAGAGCCGGTTCCGCCAAACGTTTTCTTGGATGAATTGTGGAGCCCATCGGTCAAGATTCAAACAGAGGAAGAACTTGCTTACCCGGATGATCCAGAATCACAGTTTGTTGCTGCTTTACATGTTATTTCATAATGGACAGAGCCATACTTGGCGTATCTTTTGCGAGGGGAGCTACCACAGCAAGAGGTTATAGCCCGGCAAATTCTACGCCGGGCCAAGGCTTATGTAGTCATTGAGGGCGAGCTTTACAAGCGGAGTGCTTCAGGCGTGTTCCAGCGGTGTGTGTCATCAGAGGAAGGCCGGCAAATTCTAAAGGAAATTCATGAGGGTGATTGTGGTCATCATGCATCAACAAGATCTTTAGTGGCAAAAGCATTCAGACCCGGTTTTTTCTGGCTCACTGCGTTGGCAGACGCAGAGCGCCTGGTAAGCAGTTGTGATGGATGTCAAGGTATGCAAGGCAAGCTCATGTGCCGGCTCAAGAGCTGCGAACAATACCCTTGACTTGGCCGTTCGCAGTCTGGGGTATGGATATGGTGGGTCCTTTTCAGATGTCCCCTTGCAAGAAAACCTACCTCCTAGTTGCTATTGACAAGTTTACCAAGTGGGTCGAGGTCATGCCAGTTACAAATTGTGAGGCGGTCACAGCAGTGTAGTTCCTGAAGAAAATAATACATCACTTTGGATATCCTCACAGTATAATCACAGATAATGGAACCAACATGTCCTTGGGAGAGGTAGCCAAGTTTTGTGGAAACAATGGTATTCGTCTTGATGTTGCTTCAGTTTCTCATCCGCAAGCCAATGGCCAATTGGAGCGTGCAAATCAGGAGTTACTTAGAGGATTGAAACCACGCCTCCGGACTCCATGTATCAGGGCTGCTGGAGCTTGGGTAGAGGAGCTGCCCTTCGTAGTTTGGGGTATCAATACAATGCCAAACAGATCCACAAAGATGACACCGTTTTTTATGGTATATGGTGCAGAGGCAGTTTTACCAAGCGACATTATTCATGACTCGGCAAGGGTGGCGGCTTACGTTGAAGTGGAAAACGAGCAGACCCGGCAAGATGCTCTGGATTTATTGGAGGAACACAGGGAGCAAGCCCTAGAAAGATCCGCAATATACCAGCAAGATTTGCGGCGTTACCACAACCGTCGGGTCAGAACACGCAATTTTCAGGAAGGAGACTTAGTGCTACGATGGACGCAATCAAAAGATGGGATGCACAAGTTATCTCCTCCATGGGAAGGACCCTTCATCATAAGCCGGAATCTGCACAATGGCTCGTATTACTTAGTGGATGCAAGAGAAGAATCAGAGTATTTGAATAACACAACTCACTCCACCATATCATTGGAAGAGCGCGAGCGGCCATGGAACATTGCCCAGCTGCGCCCGTACTATACCTAGTATCAGATCAAGTTTGTCAAGTGTAATACACGATGTAATAGGCAGTAGGTTTCAGACGCGCTCTTTTCCTTACCAGGGTACCTAAGGGGCTGGAAGGTTTTTAATGAGGCGGCTTGCTGACCTAACCTTTCATATTAATAAAGTGAAGGTTGAAAGTTATCTTATTGTTCAGTTTTCATTTTTGTTTGCATTATTACTTTTTATGTATCATTTTATTCACATGTTTAAGTCTTACAGTATTCACATATTCAATTTTTATATTACTATTCTTTGCATGTCTATTTTTTATTATTATGCTATCTTTTTACATGCGCTTATTCGAAAGCTGGCAGGTTTCAGTTGAGACCCGCCGTTGCGTAGTAAGATACGTTTTAGGTCTTGGAGGCTGATTACTTGAATAGTACAGTTGTATACTCAAGACCCGGCGTTTATGCCACTTGGGTCATGGGGGCTGATTACTTATGGAAAGGTATAGCTACAATCTTATGACCCGGCCAAGCCTAGAGCCACTATTTTTCTTGGTTGTCTAACTTAAGCTTGACGTGACTCGCATTTATATGGCTTGATTTCTCACCTGTAAATTCAATCAGTCATGATGCCCATTGGGACTTGCCTGACCCTGTTTTTGTCAGAGAAGTTGCGACAGAGAAAATCCATGCGAAAACCGGCTTATAGTTCAAAGAAACCAAAAGGGTCATCAAAACCACAAACTTTGCAGGACTAAGCGAAAGCACTAAGGTTCATTACATATCAAGCAAAGTTTCAAGGTGCACAGGCGCACCATCAAAATAATAAACACCAAAAGTATTAAGTTATTACATAACTGCCCATCAGGGCCAAATGGATTGTTTTTTGCAGAGATTGAGCATCTGCACAGTTTTTCAAGACTCGGCATCGGGAGCCGGGTTACCAGCGGAAGCATCGGCCGGGTTATCTTGGGCGGTAGCATTGGAGCTATCTTCTTTTGCTGCAGCCGGGTCATCATGCGCCGCCTTCGTAGCCTCGGTTCGGGTCTTGAGGGCTTCTTCTCTGCGCCAAATGACAAGGTACATAGATTTAAAGTGGCTCTCGTCGTCATCTTCAACTGCAGCGTGGCCCGGAGGTGGCACAACTGGTGTAGAGGAGCTTGGAGCAGTCTTGTCCTTGGCAACATGATCCTTGTAGCTTTGGAGCAGATCGATGTGGGCCGGCTGCGCATCAATAATTTCTTCGTTGTTTTGAGAATGCCTGTTTTGAGAATGCCCGTATTGCAAGGTGGACAGCTTCATCTTGTTGGCGATTTCTGTGGCCACGTACCGGGTCTGCTTCACGGCTCGGGCATAGGATTTCTTGTCGAACTTGCTGCCATCAGAATTAAACTCAGGAAAGCCCCCCAAGAGTGGCGCCGGGTCAAAGGTTGGATGATATGCCTTGGCTAGTGCAAGGCCACGCATTACGCCGGCTCTGCAGGAGGACCTCTTCCACAATTGAATCCACTCAGGCATGGTTGATAAATGACCAAGTACTTTGGAATAAGTACTTGGCGGGGTTCTCCCAGTTCCTGGCGGTTTTGATAACTTCACAGCTGCCAAAGTATAGTTGGCGCACGAGAGTATACATGCATTTCACCTTGTCAGCAGCAGTTTTGCGAAGAGAAGAGTCTCGTGGGCCTGTAGAAGAGAAGATAAGTTATTTGGCACAAGAAACCGGGTTTCAGTTAATCAGAATTGCAGTAAAAATACTTACCAACTAGCGAGGAGACCATGAAGTTGATCATCTTCTTCAGATGGCTCAGCTCTGCAGTGGTGGAATCCAACTTCTTCTGAAGGTCTGATAGCTGCTCCTTCCAGTTTTCTTCGTGCTCTTCCATCTCCTTCTTCAGGTCCGAGTTATCCTGAGTTAATTCAGTGACAGATTTTTCTAGAGCTTGCAGTTGCTCTGCATCTGTAAGCCGGGCATTGGATTCAGATTTCAAGCTGTCCTTGAGCCGGGAAATTTCCTGACAAGCCTTGGCAACGTGCTCCTGTTTCAGCACAAAGAAAAAATATATGGTTAAGCCCCGAGTTACTGCAGGAAAGGTAAATCGGAACTTGGGGGCTATAGAGTTGAAATTTTAACAAGAAAAGAACAAAAGTGGAGTCCCAGGTTGCTGCAGGCTCGCAACCCGGCACTTGGGGGCTACACACGCGAAGCTCAAAACTTTTTCTAAGTGTTTTGTTAGTCCCAGGCTGCTGCATGCGTGCAACCCGGCGCTTGTGGGCTACTGTATTTGAAAGTTTTGATAACAGAGGCAAGAAATTTATGTGAAGATGAAGTTAGTCCCAGGTGGTTGTAAACAAACAACCCAGCACATGGGGGTTACAGGATTGAAATTTTTAATGTTCTAAGTAAGATTACTATAAGCACCAAGTTCATTAACAAGTGATAATCTTAGAGCTTGGGGGCTGCATGGTATACAGGTAAAGACGTGAGTAAGTAAAAGGATTACCTCATAGCGCTTCTGCATCATGTTGACTAGGTCATTCTCGAAGCCCTCATGCCGAGCGAGCCGGGTGAAATATTCATCACGGAGAGCCGGCATCGACATGGATTCCAGAGGCGGCAAATCAGTATAAATAACCGGGGTCTTGCCATGGGCAGAGAGACCCGGCTTCACTTCAGGAGCTATCACTTTAGCAAGTATGGTGGAGGTGCCATCAACTAGGATCTGTCGAGACCCGGTCACCACAACTTCCTCTTCTTTGGTGCCTGAACCTTGTGCAGGAGAATGTTCAGAAATAGCAGGCTCAGGTGCTCGGGGAGGAGAGTGCTTTGGAGATGTAGGTTGGGCCGGGTCTTCCATTGGCTTATCCATCGTAATCGGTTCGTGGACGTGTGCCTCCAACTGAGTAGGCTCCGTCGCGGCTGGAGGAGGAGAAGCACGTGGAGGAAAATCCGGGTCATCATCCAAAGTTGCCTTGGCTCTAAAAAAGAATAGATGTTATCATCAAGAGTGTATAAAAAGAAAAGTATAGAAAGAACAAGAAGCAAAGAGGTGAACGTGTCTTACCCGGTGTTGATCTGGAAATCCTCGGGTGTGCTAACACTATCCGTGGAAGAAGCTGATAAAGAGTAGGATTTAGCTTCCCGGATTTTGCCAGCTAAAGTGTGTGAAGTACTGGGAGTCTTCTGAAGTGGTTTGACCCGGCGAGATGGAGCAAAAGGGGGAATACATGCGTTAAGGGATTCTTGGCTCGCTGAGGACCGGGTCTGGCGCTTTTTGCTGGCCTCAGCTTCCTTGTCCTGTGTTTGGACTTGGGATTGAGATGTGTTCATTGTATAATTAGAAAGGCGAAAATAAGGCACCTTTGCAACGGCGGACCGGGTCCTCTTGAGAGTAGGGGGTTCAGTGGCTTGTGGACCCGGCAAGTCATCAGTAGCCGGGTCTGGACCTAGAATAAGAATTGTCGGGTTATCAGTAGATGTGTCCCCAGGAGTGACCTCACTGTCAATCAGGTGGAGGAAGAGCCGGCTAGCGGAGTCAAGCTCACCTTCTTCTTCTTCTTCTTCTTCTTCTTCTTCCTCCTCCACCTCCATGTCTTCACCATCAGGAGAAGAGACAGGGGCATAATCCACACGCCACCACTCCGGGTCCTAAATGAGAAAAGAGGTAAATGAAATTTGATTCAGTGTATAGTGAGAGATCATGTACTTAAAGAAAAAAGAAGCAATCTTTACCGAGGGAGGTTTATTCTTGGCGCTGAATGGGGCAAAGACCGGTCAGTGCGATAGCTGATTTGTTCTAGCCAAGAAGCTTCTTGGCGGTCTTTACGAGTTGATCATCAGAAAGCGTTACTTCAGAGTAACGCATATCATCAGTGGTTTCGCCGGTGTACTCATGGAATAACCGGGTCCTGATACTGAGCGGCTGAATAAACCAGCCGATCTAGCACTTGACCAGGTTAGTGCCCTTGAGGCCATGAGCAAGCAGAGCTCTGGCCCGGCGAAGAAGAGAATCCACCAAGACCTGGTTGGCGTCTTCCGCATAGCTATTCATCTTGGGGTCGTAGATCAAGGGGGAGTTGCGGAAGGATGGGTACCGAGCCACGTCAGTTGTGGGCGAGGTGTCTTTGCAGTAAAAGTATGTGTTTTGCCATCCCTTGGGATGGCTGGCTAAAACTAGAGCCGAGAAGGTGCATTCTTTGCGGCGTTGGATTGACACCCCGCCATATGGACCTAGAGCTTGGTCCTTGCGATTTTGGGGATTACAATAGAAAATTTCAAGAAACAGCTCCAGACTGGGAGCCATTTGGAGGTAATCCTCATAGAAAACAACAAAGTTGTTGATGTTGAGGATGGAATTGGGAGCCACGTCCAGTGTGGTGAGACAGTAATACTTAAAGACTTGATGAAAGAAAAGGGAGCCAGGAGGCCGGAGACCTCGTGCGACGTGATCGAGAAGAACAACAATTTCACCTTCGCGCGGCTCGGGGCGGATTTCTTCTCCAGCAGCGCGCCAGTGGATCTCATCCTTGTGTGGTAGTTCACCACAGTCTTGGTGAACTTGCAGCATGAGCTCCGTCACGGTGGACTTGGTCCAGTTCACCGGAGCTGGAGTGGTGGCCGTGGCGGAGCCCGATGCGCCGCCGACATTCTTCTTCGCGGCCTTGGGTCCCTTCGCGTTGACCTTGTCCCTTGCCATGGCCGAAGAACTCGAGGTGTGACCAATTTTGGCTATGCACTAGCCCTAGCAATGGCGCGGCGGTGGCTACGGCGTGGAGAGGATGCGGAGGCACGGCGGTGGAAATCTGAGGAGGAATCAGAGGGGCAGTGGCGTGAGCTGGCCTGGGAATGGCCGCGGCCGCGCTGGTTCTCTCTCTGGTTCTCGATTGGAGATTGAAGATGCGAGGTGTGTGTGAGGTAGAAGATGAAGAGGATGAGGAATGGGGAAAGTGAAACTCGATTTACCCTAATCCCAGATTTATAACCGGGGTGAAAACCCTAGGGGTAAAAAAGTAAAGAGTGAGAGGATAAGGATCTTTGACCAGCAGTCAACGATAAAAGGATAAGACAAAGAGAATATTCTCTGAAAAATATGGAGTAAGATTGACTGAAGGTTGATTAATGTTTTTTGCTAAGTGTTAAGTATAAAACCGGAGGCGTATGAACCCGGTATGACATAGTCGGGTTATGATATGGACTGCCAAGAAGCGTCGGCCTAGCCGAAGAAAAGGCAATGTAACCCGGTATTTAATTTATTATGTGTTATTCTTATTTTCAGGTGGTTAACCCGGACAGCCAGGGCGGTGGCTCTCATTAAAGAAATGAAGTTTGCAGCCAGAAGAGGAGCGCGCCAACCTGGTGACCAAGTTAACCTTGGGGCTACTGTTGGGGGGATTATAACCCGGTAGGCCCATGAAGAGGGAAGCATGACCCGCCGGGCAGGAGGCCCGGCCAGGCCAGCCAACCATCAGCAGGGGCCGGGTTACATTGATGGGCCGGAGAGCTTGTCGGAGACCCGGCCTACATAAGGAAGGTTCCAGAAGACCTGGAGGCGATACGCTTCACGGAGTCCAAGACTTGGAGGACACGAAGAAATAGAAGAGATAGAGTAGGGCTCCGAGTAAGGGTAGAACCCGGCCTTACCTTGTAAAGAACCAGGAGACCCGGTCATCTATATAAACCGGCTGAAAGTGCATGTGTTGCCCCATGCGTGGTTTTGGTAATTAATGACAATCCTTATGGACTAATGTTTGCTTTGAGATATACTTGTAGATCTTGTCCATAGGTAAAGTTTGGAGTTCATGTGTTGGACTCTAGAAGATTATATGATGACCAAGGTTCCATCCAAGGGTTTATATGAAGAATGGTCATGTGAAGAGTTGAGCTTATTGCAAGCATGGCTTGGAAAAGAAGATTGAGTGAACTTCATGTTTATCTCCAAGCCATCATCTATATCAAAAGAAGAATATGAAGCAAGTGGATACATGAAGACGGAGCTTTGCGAGGCTCTCCCATAATGGTGTATGGGGGAGTATTTGGAGATGTCTTCATCAAGCATGTGCTAGCAAGCGCAATCAAGAAAGGTGGTCCACTTGAAGAGATCAAGATCGTCATCATCTAGCTCAAATGGAATGCGCAAGGCAAAGGTATGATCTTGATAGGGTTTCTATTTTACCGGTCTCATGGTGTTAGTGGGAGACCGGGTTTAGGATAGACGGCGTACTATCAAGAGGGGTTCTCAAGTGAGTAACTTGATCGCATCTTTGTGGAGAGCTCAAACCTTTGCATACTTGGCATTATCATCTTTCTTGGTTCTTATTTGGCTTTTATCCATGAGAGAATTTAGAGCTTGTGTTCATCTCCATACCAAGCTCTAGTTCATCAAAAACGGATTCCATTTGAATATCTTGTGATGTTTTTGTTGTTGGAGGTTTTTCCGGTTCGTCTTTTGTAGAGAGGTCAAACTCTCCTCTTGTGTTCTCCTCCTCACATGATGGACTATGATGTGAATATGCATGGTCTTGTAGTGCTTGTGGTTATCTTCGGAACAAGCCCAAGATCATAGAAAACGGAGTCCGGATGAAAATCTTGTTGCATTCTCGGTGTTGGAAATATTACCGGTCCTCCTCGAGATAAGGTCCACACCTTCCATGAGTGGTATCTCCTCTATATTTGTGACCCTTAATATTTCCAACGCAATTGGATTCACCTGTTTTGGAGTTCATATGAGAAAGTTATTGCATTTCAGGATTTGCAGTTTCACTGCTTTCAGGCTGGAGTCTCCGGTCTTCTGGACCGGAGTCTCCGGTCCTTGGGTTTCCCAGTCGAAGCTTAGTTCTTGTTCAGCCCCTGGTGGGGGCCGGAGTTTCCGGCCCAAGGGGCCGGAGTATCCGCCCTGGACCGGAGTTTCCGGTCCCAGGGGGCCGGAGTTTCTGCCTGTGTTTCTCTCGTCTGTTAGTTGTTCACCCCCTGGTGGGGGCCGGAGTTTCCGGCCTCTGTAGGCCGGAGTTTCCGCCCCAGGCCAGAGTTTCCGTCACTTGGACCGGAAACTCCGGTGCAAAACTGGCTGCAACGGCTCTTTTTCTGGGAGGGGTATAAATACCCCTCCACCTACCTCCAGCCAGTTAGCTCTGCCCAGCACGATTTGCTTTCTCTCTCCTTCATTGTTGCAAGCTCATTTCTTTGATATCTCCCAATCCCTCCACCCAAACTCTTTGATCTTTGGAGGATTGAAGGAGAAGACCTAGATCTACATTTCCACCAATCAATCTCTCCTCTAAGTGAGGGGAACATAGTGGATCTAGTTCTTGGAGTTCTTGAGTGGTTCTCCTCTTTGTTCTTCCTCTCTTATTCCCCCATAAGCATTTGTTGCTTTGTTGGAATTTGAGAGTGGAGGACTTGAGCACTTGTGCTCTTGCCTTTTGCATTTGGTGCATCGGTGTGCTCTCCACGAAGTTTCGTGGAAGTTGAAAGCTTGTGAACTTGTTACTCTTGGGTCTTTGGACCCTAGACGCCCGTGTGGTGGTTGGACCCTTGTGTGGTCACTTGTAGCTGTTCGGGAGCCCCAATCCCTTGTGTGGGTTGTGCCTCGGATCGTTGTTGAAAGGCTCCGGATATCTGCCTCGAAGGATTCCGATAGTGGAAGGTGAACCAAACCTTTGTGGTGCGGTTCATCGGAGAATAGGGTGAGCCTTTGTGGCGTTGAGATCGACCTTTGTGGTGCCTCACACCTCTCCAACGAGACGTACTCCCTTAACAAGGAGGAACTCGGGAATACATCCTCGTCTCCGCGTGCCTCGGTTATTTCTATACCCGAGCCTTTTACTTATGCACTTTACTTTGTGATAGCCTTCGTGCTTGAAGTATTCTATAGTGCTATCACCTTGTTGCTTGTCTTGCTTAGCATAAGTTGTTGGTGCACATAGGTGAGCCTAGTATATTTAGGTTGTTGGCTTGTTAATTTAAACACATAGTTTTATTCCGCAATTAGCAAGCCTTTAACCGGAAAAGTTTTAATCGCCTATTCACCCCCCCTCTAGGCGACATCCTTGTCCTTTCACCGGCTCCTAGGTCATAGATAGACAACTCAAGCTAGTAGTGATTCGAGAGAGACAAACCCCCTGTAACCCTAGACTTGAGACTCGGCGACATTGCAGCCCGGGTCTCGAGATCTTCCCATCAATAACAAGCAAGCAGGAAGTAGGTCTTTATCTCCTATGGAGGGGCTGAACCTGGGTAAATCCTGTGTCCCCGTAGAGCTAAACAATATCCTGTACACCAGAGTCGCCATGTCCCCCAATCTAAACTACCCCTAGGTAGTATCTACTAGAGTCGCCATGAACCCCCTATGGGATGGGCAAGTTAGAAGTCTTCTTCCGTTACCATGACTGGTTGAACAGTTTGCGGGTGGCCAACATGCGTGTAAGAACATATAGATCTAAACTACACTAATCCTACTGTTACACTACCATTCAAAATGGTTGAAAAAAAGATGAGCTACCATCTTCAAAAGGATTGCACTAAAAAAGATAGAACGACGGTGCCTCCACACGCCGACGTGAAGACCATATACAAATTTAATTTGTAGCCATGTAGATTATAACCTATAGAAAATTAGAAACTCTTTTTTATTAAATATAATATCACTGTAGTTGTCCCAAATAGTTGAGTAGTAATTACTTGATCACCCTGCTGACCAGCTCCAACGCATATTGGAGATGCTAGTTGGAGGAGAAATGTTGAAAGGTATAAAAAATAGTTTGCATCCCGTCATGGAAGGAAATTGTGTTCAGTTGATTCTTCTTCGTCAAACAATACCTCTCTTATCACCATTACCACTTTGCACAGAAAAGGTGTTGCTTATGTAGTGAAATTTTCCTATTTTTAAATATATTTTTATGGAAACTAGTTTCAAGTAATTAAGAGAACTCGTCGGCCATCCCATACTTTCCTTTGGCTTGGTACAAACTTTCTAGTGGCGTGACACTTGGTCTTTGGTGGAAGCAAAAACTTATACTCTCTATTTTTTACCCGTCGATGTTGGAGTCTCCAATGGACAATATGAAAAGTGGGAATATGTTTTAAATTTTTTATTTTCTTAGATCAAAAGGCTTCTCGACCTATTCTGTTAAATATTGATGAAACAACCATAATCACTAGTTATGTCTCTAGCATATCAGCAAAACCAGGCTAAAAGCCTAACAAAGCATAAAGCAACAATAAAGGAAGTCTTCGACTAAGGCAATGACAGTTTCACATCCACTCATCCAACTCATCTAAACAAACACACAAAAGATAATAGGAAGGCTCCTCATACATCGAGCCACCTATTGGACGCTTCCGGTGTCCCCAAACCAACCATCATCAGGATGTGTTGCTTCTTGAATGCCAGTTGATCCGAGAATTTTTTGCTGCCTTTTCTCCCATGAGCTTCAAGCATGTGCCCAGGAGTACAATATTATACTCGAGACATAGGATTTTCCATTTTTTCCAGCAAGTTCAACATCCTCCGTCACATCACCTACATCAGACCATGTTTCCCAGCCAAAATATATGTCATTTCTCCGTTTCCACGTGGACCACATCATAACTGATGTAATCATATTCATAGCAGATTTTCACTCATTGCTAAACCCGTATTTTGCAATCGATTCATAGTCATGTAAATCAAAACATCTAGTATAGCATTAAAGTCATTCCAAACAATTTTAATCACATTACATCCAACAAAAAAAGGTGTTTACATAAGAGTTGCATAGTATCTTACTTAGATTTCTCTTGTCAAGATTTTATTATGTGAGACTAGCCATAAAAAGATCTTCACCCTAGGGGGTGTGTTGAACTTCCAAATTAGGGATATTAAAACTGAGCCACATCTAGGAGGCTAACTACACCATTAGCTATTTTGGCCGTTGGATTGTGCGTGCTGCTTGTTTCGGTCCGCCCAATGCGCCTGCTCCTGCGCTAAACGTCCCGAGGGCGGCTACTCTGGAAAACGAATCGGAGCCCTCCCGTTCAATCCTTGATAGATGGTCGAGATGTGGCCGCGCATGCATCACCAAAATAGCTCGCCTCCCCCAATTCCTGACCCCGTACCAAACCCTCGATCTGATTCCTCTCTGCGCCCGCGGGTGCCTCACCAAAGCCGCCGCCGACAAGGTTCTGAAGGTGTTGTTCTTTCTCGCCGACCGTGAGCCCTCCTGTCAAGACCTGAAGGTGTTTCTGTCCTGTTACCTTTGTCAGTTATCCAACGGTCAGGAGTACTCGATACACTTTTCGATCTATCCAACGGTTCTGGTGTAATAGGACAGGCTTAATCATGTTTTAGTGCTTTAATGATGCTTAACTGTAATGAATTGGTTAAACTCGTGGCTCTGCGGGGGACTCTATATAACCCCAAAGAGTGGGCGGATGGGTGGCACGAGAAACCCTAAAATCTAAATTTATCAATTTACTTTTCCTGTTCTTCGTTTCCAGCTTCCAATTACCCAATTCCTTGTTGATTTCCCTATCAATTGCCTATTACTGTGCTGTATACCCTATCAGGTGCCTGACAATTGGTATCACGAGCCTCTCTTCCCCGACGCGGATCCCTCTTTTCTGTCTCCCTCGACTAGCGCCGCCACCACGAAGAGGTTCTCAGATCACGCGGTCTGGGGGTAAAATCCCTCGTTCAGGTTGGGCTGGCAATTTCCCGAGAGATCTGCATCCGCGAAGCTTCGGCCACTTCTCAGGGCACCATGTCTCACCGGCGAACGCGCTCGCAAGAGCGAGTTGCGGCTATGGCGGAGGAAGCAGCGATGTTGGAAGCAGCTCAAGCACAAGCCCAGGAGGAAGAAGCGATTCGTGACCGCCTACCCCGGGAGGTCTTGAATTTGCACCGCCGTCTCGAGCATCAACAAGAATCTGTGGATTTGCTCCAAGGTAATATCTCCAAACTCACAGAGATGGTGGCTCAGATAAGCTTGGCAATTCAGCCGCAGCAGCAGCAGAATCAAGCCGAATCTGGATCTGTGGTCACTGATTTTGTTCCCCAACCTGCAAACACACCACCTCCTGCATCAACCCACACACCACTAAGCCCAATTCCGGAGGTTAGCACCCCATCACCCACCCCAACATCAACCCTGCGTCCACCACAAGCTTCAAGCTCAAACCTTTCACCACACTTGGGTAACTTGACTCCCGATCAGATGCCGCATCCAACCTTTACACCATCAAGTCCACGCCCATCCTATAACACTTTCAGACCACCACCATCGCTACCCATGGCGCCATCGTCTCACCAACCCAGCTCCAGTTACGTCCCAACCTCTCAGCCTATCCCCAATTTCCATCAGACAACAAACCCAACGACCCACCCACATATGTACCAGCCAAATTCACCACCTTTTTCCTCCACAATACTACCCAAACCCCAATTTTTACCCTCCAATGTATCCCCAAAACCCATACTACCCAAACCCCTATTCTCCACTTACTAGCTACTACCACTACCCACCACCGCTGCAACCTCAATTCACATATACACAACCGCAACCAGCAACTGTTGCCCAACAACCTCCTATACCACAAAGCCCATACAATCCTAGCATTACAACTCCAGTGGCACAGAAGGCACCAACTGCTAGTGACATTCCTTCAGTTCAGAGTAACACGTACTCATCTTCAGAGAATCAGCAAGAACCGTATTTGAGAACTCCACACATTGAGCTGCCTTTGTTCTATGGTTCCAATGCTAAGTCCTGGCTTGAAGAATGTGAAGGAGTGTTTCTCCTGGCTGGTATCACTAATGACACAAAAGTAAAATGGGCAAATGCACACATTCGAGGAAAAGCCAAAACTTGGTTGATAAGCACCACTCTTAATGTTTTGCAAATGAGTTGGCCAGAACTATGTGAGCTCCTTTGTGATAGATTCCCTGAAGATGGTGAACAGGAATCAATGGAGCAATTTCAACACCTCAAGCAAGTCTCCACAGTGAACGTGTATATTGATTCCTTTGAGATTTCCATGATTCAGATGAAGAGAGACCATCCATACTTAACAGACAAGTTCTTTCTGCTGCGATTCTTGAGTGGACTCAAGGACACTATCAAACATGCAGTTAAGAGCCATCAACCAGCAACACTGCGTTCAGCATACTTCCATGCGAGACAGCAGGAACTTGCTCACATCTCAACAGTCAAGCGAACTGTCACACAACCTGTGAATAACAGGGCTCCTCCAGCGGTTCAGAACAAGCAGCAACAATTCCATCGTGACAACAGAAATCTGGCTACTCAAGACAGACCATGGGATAAAACAAAATGTTGGTATTGTCCAGAAACGTGGACATACAGTCATAAGTGTTCGGGCTTCAAAAATGTACTCCATGCAATGCAAATGCAGATGCAACTGCAAGGACATGGGGAACAAGAAGAAGGTGCAGCAGGTGAAAACCTTCATGACGCTGAAGCCACACTTGCTACAGATGCTGAACAGGTTAACACTGTACCGGAGGAAGTACCTGATCCGGGAGAAACAGATACTATTAACTTGATCTCAGCAGAAGCCTTGCATGGTATTCCGGGTGATACAACTCTCTCTGTTCATGTCCAGATAGGAGGACAACAAGCAATTGCTTTAGTGGATAGTGGGAGCAGTAAAACATTCATCGATAAAGAATTTGTCAGCAAAACAAAGCTCAAGACACAAGCTACACCTGCTCGGAAAGTGATGGTTGCTGGAGGAGGAGAATTAGTTTCAGACAGCACAATACACGACTGCAACTTCTCAATACAATCAACTCCCTTCTAGTTTAGCTGTCAAGTGCTCTCTCTGAAAGGATATGATATGGTTCTGGGAGCCGACTGGCTCAAGAAGCACAGTCCAAATTTCACCGATTGGGACAACCGCAGTATTGCAATCACAGTGAATAATAACTGGCTAACCTTGTTGGATAGGGCAGTTCCAACTACTGACTGCTTCATATCTTCACGGGAATGCAATAAGTTGTTGAAGCAAGGGGCTACAGCTTATGTCATACAGGTTACCAACTCTTCAACTGCAGCAGTTGAAGTACTTTACTCCATCACTGACAGTCAGGCAGCAGTGGACGATATCCTTCAGCAATACAAGGATCTATTTGAAGAACCAACTGGTTTACCACCACACCGACCTTCTGATCATTCTATTCCACTACAACAGGGTTCTACTCCACCCAATGTGCGACCATACAGAGTACCGCACAAACAGAAGAATATCATTGAAGAATTGGTGCAGAAAATGCTGAAGAATGCCGAAATCCGGCCAAGTCAGAGCCCATACTCTTCTCCAGCAATTTTGGTCAGGAAAAGGGATAAAAGCTGGCGCTTGTGCATTGACTACAGGCAGTTAAATGCGATCACAATAAAGAATAAATTCCCAATTCCAGTCATAGAAGATCTTCTTGATGAGCTTCATGGGGCTGAAATTTTCTCTAAACTGGATCTCAAATCAGGCTATCACCAGATAAGAATGAAGCCAGAAGACATACCAAAGACTGCCTTTTCCACCCACATGGGTCAGTATTTGGTCATGCCATTTGGCCTCACAAACGCCCCCGCAACATTCCAGCATTTGATGAACAACATATTTGCTCCCCATCTCAGAAAATTTATCCTAGTCTTCTTCGATGACATCCTCATTTACAGCAAAAACTTGCAGTAGCACAAACATCATCTGAACTTGGCCCTGTCATTGATCAGAAAGCACCAACTCAAATTGAACAGAAGCAAGTGTTCATTTGCCACAGCCTCTGTTGAATACTTGGGCCATGTAATCTCTGGTAAAGGCGTGTCCACTGATCCATCGAAGATCTCAGAAATTGTTAATTGGCTACCTCCTACAACTTTGAAACAGCTAAGAAGGTTCCTTGGATTTACTGGGTATTATAGATGCTTCATTGAGTTCTATGCATCCATTTGCAAACCATTACATGAGGTAATGAAAAAGAATGCATTCCATTGGGGTCCACAGCAACAGGAAGCTTTTGACCATCTCAAGAGAGTCATGACCACACCCCCAGTTCTTATACTGCCAAATTTCACCATTCCATTCCAGCTTGAAACAGATGCATCTGGAACAGGATTGGGAGCTGTACTTATGTAGAAAGGACAACCGATTGCATTTTACAGTAAATCACTGGGTCCGAAAGCTTTGGCATTATCTGTGTATGAGAAAAAAGCATTGGCTATTCTGGAATCATTGAGAAAATGGCGTCATTACCTTCTGGGAAATGAGCTCATCATCAAGACAGATCAGCGAAGCCTAAAATATCTCACCAGTCAGCGCCTCCTCGAAGGTATCCAGCACAAGTTGATGATGAAGTTGCTGGAGTTCGACTACTCGATTGAGTATAAACAAGGCAAGGAAAATCTAGTCGCTGACGCCTTATCTAGAAAAGATCAAGATCAGGCAGATGATGTTTGCTCGGCAATATCTGTTGTAGTTCCCACTTGGATGTCAGAAGTCATAGCTACATATGCCAATGATGATAAATGCACCTTACTGCTCCAACAGTTAGCTATTGACCCAAATGCACAACCCAAGTACACACTCAAGAAGGGAATCCTACGATACAACAATAGACTGGTGATTGGATCTGCAACAGATCTCAAGGACAAGCTGTTTCACTCCTTCCACTCTTCTGTATTTGGAGGCCACTCAGGCAGCAGGGCCACATACCATCGACTGAAACATCTGTTCTTCTGGCCAAATATGAAGCAGTACATTGCTCAGCAAGTGACCATCTGTCCTGTGTGTCAGATTTCCAAGACAGAGAGGGTACCATACCCAGGACTCTTGGATCCTCTGAAAATACCTAAGAACAAGTGGTCAGACATCAGCTTGGATTTCGTAGAGGGCCTTCCAAAATCAAAAGGGAAAAATGTCATTCTGGTAGTGGTTGATCGCCTTACCAAGTATGCTCATTTTATTTCCCTTTCACATCCATACACCACACATCAAGTAGCTCAGCTTCAAGTAGCTCAGCTTCTTCTGGACAGAGTTGTGAAAGTACATGGACCGCCAGAAACAATTGTGAGTGACAGAGATCGTGTCTTCACCTCGCAACTCTGGCAAGAGATTTTCGCAGCATTGCAAGTCAAGTTGCACTTCAGTTCAGCCTATCATCCTGAATCGGATGGACAAACCGAACGTGCTAATCAATGTCTTGAGCAGTATTTAAGAAGCATGGCTTTCTCTGAACCACAGAACTGGGCAAACTGGTTGTCCGCTGCTGAGTGGTGGTACAATACCTCGTACCATACATCAATTAAGAAAACACCTTTTGAAGCTTTGTATGAGTATAAACCACCACATATAACTCATTTGGAACCAACTGGAGACATCTCTACCGAAGCATCGACTACCTTATTGGCCCAAGACAGTATGCTTAAAACATTGCAGCACAACCTATTACAAGCGCAAAACAGGATGAAGAAATTCGCAGACCTTAATAGAACAGAAAGGGAATTCCAAGTTGGCGACATGGTATACTTGAAGATGCAGCCGTATCGTGAAAATGCATTGGGGCTGCGTAATGCACTTAAGCTGACTTCCAAGTACTACGGCCCATTTCGTGTCCTCCAACGCATCGGAAAGGTTCCCTATAAGCTTCAACTGCCACAAGGGACACTGATACATGATGTCTTTCATGTAAACCAGTTGAAGAAACACTTGGGTCCTAAGGCAGTTCCAAATTCTCGACTCCCCTTGCTGACACTTGATGGGAAAATCAAGACAACACCCTTTGCGGTACTGCAGTACAGGCAGGTACCTCGGAATGCTGGGGAATACAACATTCCAGTAGCTCAATGGCTAGTGCATTGGGAGAATCTCGCACCGGAGGACGCTACTTGGGAAGATGCCAAATTCATACAATCAACCTTCCCAGATTTCCATCCTTGAAGTCTGGAGTCAAGGAGGGAGCAATGTCAAGACCTGAAGGTGTTTCTGTCCTGTTACCTTCGTCAGTTATCCAACGGTCAGGAGTACTCGATACCCTTTTCGATCTATCCAACGGTTCTAGTGTAATAGGACAGGCTTAATCATGTTTTAGTGCTTTAATGATGCTTAACTGTAATGAATTGGTTAAACTCGTGGCTCTGCGGGGGACTCTATATAACCCCAGAGAGTGGGCGGATGGGTGGCACGAGAAACCCTAAAATCTAAATTTATCAATTTACTTTTCATGTTCTTCGTTTCCAGCTTCCAATTACCCAATTCCTTGTTGATTTCCCTATCAATTGCCTATTACTGTGCTGTATACCCTATCAGGTGCCTGACACCTCCTCCGACCTCACCGTATGCCCAGGTACCCATCCCCATCCCTCCCCTCCCCCCTTACCTCGCTCAGTCTGGAACCCAGGCCGGTAACGCGAATCGATTCAACAACCAGACTACAACGTGGTGGAGCCAGTGATCTACGAGGAGCTAGGGGAGCTAGGCGGCGGCAGGGATGTGCTGCAGTTTCGTGCCTTCATTGGAAAGAACAAGACCCACCCGCGGTTCGAACTCAGGGCCGTGCCCATGTTGCCGCGTTCCGACACCTCAAGGGCGCGGCCGCCGGGAGGCGCGAGGACGACGAGGCCAGCGTTGGTGACAAGATCGAATCCCTGCTGGAACACCATGGAAGAAGAGAGGGCTAGAAGAAGACACCCGAGCACATATAAATCCGTCCCTGGGAGCAAACAAGAATCCGTCCCTGGTAGGTACTCATTGGGTAGAACTATAGTGCATATTTACAAACGATGATCAGCTCAGTACATGATAAAATAAAGTTTTTCATGATAAAACTTTATTGCTGTATGACCCTTAGCTGTCCCTCAAGCAACGAAGCATGGATAATTAGGTACGGAGTACATGATAAAATAAAGTTTTTCATTGCTGTATTCTATCTGTTTTCTTCTTTCAAGGACGTAATTATTGCAATCTGATGTGTACAATCCCTCATCAGGAAATGCGAATGGATAACTAGGGACATGATTAACTACAAGGTTTCCATGTTGATGAAAGAGGTCGCTAATGAGATTTTACTGCAAATTTCTTGTGGCCATTTTTCAACTGAGACTGATTGAAATCGGCAAATCTGCGCAGGTATTATTGTGAAAACTGAGGCTCCTTATTAGATTCTAGAAATTTATTGCAACCATTTTGCAAATGAGATTTATTGAAATTAGAGTAGGCTTGATCTCTCATGTACCGAGTACTAATCTATATATGTCCACATGTGACCACAGCCAAGTCCTTCTGTTGTTCTTCTTCCAGCTCATTGTTAGTTAATCGTTTTTGTTGCATCTTCTGGATGAAGAAGGTACTAGATCCGCTACAACGTGAAAACACATGAGAGATGTGGAACTGTGTTCTTGCAAGAGTATATCGACCCGCATGAACAGATCATTACATTTCGTTGTTCTTGCTTTGACTTACAAACATATTCTGTATTTTTTGTGTCTACCATGTTTGTGAATCAATGGCAGTTCCAAATGGTTAACTAAATATTTCCTTCAGCAAGTGCTGGTGGCGGAGTTGGCAATTATCTTAAAGCTCAGACCGCTAACTCTTCTAATGCCACTGTAAATGACGGTGCAGCAGATGATTCAAGTAAGAAGAGTAAAGCGAAGGTGTTGATCTTAGGATTTTAATTTCCCTTTAAAGCTCACATAATATAAGTAGTTGAAATTGGCCTCCAATGCCCCATGTCATGATCATAAGTTGATCTGAAATGAATTAAATTAGCCCTGGAACACTGATCTGTCATGCTTTCATGATCTACTAGGCATCTAAACCTTATGACCGTAAAACCATATATTTGTCTCATTTTATTTTCATTCTCTGTTCGTATTGAGTGCCGTATGTATACCATGTATTTAGTTTCAGAGGGATGCCAAGGTAAAAATTGAGCAGCAAATTATTTCCAGCGCAACACATGATTCTGGAATCTACAAACTTCGTTTAATATTCCATGTGACCTGTAAGTAGTATTCTGTCCTTTTAATACTTACCATATGCTATTTTCATGCATATTTCTTCCCTCATCTGCTGATTTAAATGACTGAAAGCAAAGTAATGTCTATATATGCAGGAGTCAGCAAACTATCAACCACGATATATTGGAGGTATTGTGGTGTGCCCACCACCGCAGGGGTTTCCCAGTATGTCTAGACTCACGGGGCCCAGAAGCTTAGTATAGTCTGGTTAGGTCTAGCTTGCGCACAGGTGGCGTGCGTGTGGTGTTGAGTGTGTGTGGAGTGAGTTGTGCGTGAGTTCAGATACTACAGCTGTTCTGTAAAAGACCAGGAATTCTCAAAAAAAAAAAAACATCTTAACTTTTTGCTGCACTATATATCAGTATCCATAATTCACTTTTATAAACAGCGCCGTTGAAATCGTACTTGGGTAAGACAGCGCCGTTGAAAAGAAAAAAAAACATTACTTGGGTAAGACAGCGAGTTGAATTCACTATATATCAGTATCCAGAATTCACTTTTATATTGGAGCCTATCAGCATGTAGTGTGCGAGACTGGCAGCCTGCAATCGTACTTGGGTAAGACAGCGCCGTTGAAAAGAAAAAAACAGTAATCGTGCGTCTGAAATCCCGTGCCGAAATTACAGTATCCTTGTTTTTATAAACATGACGAAAATATCTATGCACTGGTTTAATCCCCATTAAAGGGGGTTGGGGAATTAGAATCTTTGTCTGTAAGATCAAAATGTAATATTTTTTGTATGGGACAAGCATCACTGGTCTAACTGGTGCCAGAAGTGCATCGAGATTGCTTAGAAATTTCATAAAAAGTTGTATTGTCCAAATATTCTCAAGTATTGTGTGGTCTTATTTTTTATTCGTTGTTTATAATGTTTCTCTTCAGTACTTCTATTTTTATGGACAGGGCGTTGTGATCCTTTACATAATTTTTTAATTTATTTTAGGAGGCAAATCAGCCAGTCAGATCATTCTAAACCAAAACCATATACTTGAGATTCAAAGTTGAACCGACTACATGGCTAACACACCTAAGAAAAATAGTCTAGCATACTACATCCATCCAAACTGTAATGCGCTACCAGATTACTTACCAATATATCAGTCCCTTTATGCAGACTTTCATGTTTATATCTCTACATATTATGCAACGTGCGCCGTCATGATCTAGTTGAAGGTAAAAACACGGAACAATCCCCTCCTCCCCCCACCCACCCAAAAAAATACTAACAACATACAAGGATTAGGATGTATAAATCCCAGACCTATGTAGCTTCCAAACCATTTTGTTATGGTCATTATTAAGCACCAAACAGTGGTAATTTGCTCCAAAGTTCTCCACTTCATCATCAACTTTTTATCAAAGCATCTCCTAAAGGAGAGTTTGAGTTGTTGTCAATCCCAAAATCTGATAAATGGTTTGGGCTTTGTTGATCACATATTATATACAGATCAAAAGATTGAGCAGCCAAGCTAAACACTTTCTCCGCTGATATAATCGACTCAGGCAATCCTTTTGTGGTTTCCCAATACAGAAAAAGATTTTTCCTCTAACAAATAATGTAGCGAGATCAAATCACTTTCTAGTTTAGCTAACGAACAATTGCGGTTCTGAGAGAGAAACCAAAATGGTCGACGCGTAATACTGTTTTCTTTTGAGAGAGACACGTTCACGCGTAAATACTGTTATGCGCTCGCGTCACCGTGTGACGTCTCACTCGCCCCAAGTGGCATGTTAGCTCAAATATACTCCATGAACGATCAACGCTAATTGTCTCATCGGCATCGATCGCAATCACCATCGATCTCCGGAGCTACCCTGCTCGTTGGACAGAATGGCGTTCGCCGCCATGACCGTGATGGTGCCCGACTACGTGCTCGACGAGCGGGGTTTGGAGTTCGAGGCTCGCACCCGCCGGCACAGCACTAGCGGTGCCTTCTTCGCCAGGGCGCGGCCAGAGCCGGACGCTGCCGCCGACGGCGTGAGGAGTGGCGGATGCTTCTCTTGCTTTGACCCGGCATCGAGCGAGGCCATAGCTGGCCTGGCGGGAGAGACGAGGGAGGATTGCTGCTCGGTGTGCCTCGAGGACTTTGACGAGGAGGGCGGTGATGTCGAGCTCAGGACGCGCTGCCCTCCGCCGACGACCAGCGCGTCCTGGTGGACCAACAGCAGGCCGGCGCCGGAGCTGGTGCTAGAACGAACTGACAACTGATTTCTGTTCTCTGCTACCGTTTGTTCTAATGTGTAATTCTAATCATGCTGGCTATCTGAGGGCAACGATTTTCTTGGACTCCTTCAGTTCAGAGCCATGATGCGACTTATTAAGAAATGTAGAAATTGGTTACATGAACAACACTCTCTGTTCTACATCCTTCACGTGCCAATCTCAGCACGAGCACCGTTACGCTAGATCTAAATACATAGGAAAAATCATTTGCAAAAATGTACAGAACCTATGAACAATTACCAGCTGAACCAAAAATTGCCATCAGATCTTGCTCCATGTTGTATAAACGGAGCAATCACTGCGCATCTTCAGTGAAGGCCCTGTAGATGAAGTCCCTGAAGCGCTTGCAGTACTGCTTGGGGTCGACGGCGGATATGGAGTTGGGGTCGTAGAGCTGCGACTTGTAGGCGTGCTCCAGCTTCTTGCTGATGTCGTAGTCCTGCAGGATGTCGATGATGCCGAAGAAGAGGACCACCTCCCGGAACTCCCCCGTGGGGTCGCCGATGAGGGGCGACTCGCTCTCCGGGTTCCGCACCACGTTCTCCACCCTCGACTGCATGGCGATCCCCAGTTTCGCTCCCGATTTCCTGCAAGGGTCATGCTATGTTGTCAGACTTGGAAGCTTTCTTCAGTTGACAGCATTGATCTTTCAGTTGGTAGTTTTCTTTTGTTCGACAGCATCTTTCAGTAGTTAGTTACTACGTAGTAAGCAGTTAAGCGCTGCCTATTTGTTCAGGAACAGGGCGATACCATGTTCAACTGAAGAAGTGCATCACATTGCTTTACCTTTCCGATACAGGTCTGGTTGTGTTACATCGATCAAAACTTGAACACAATATTTTCATGCATATTAAAATAAAAATTGTACCGACCCGCCGTATATTGCATTTGAGAATGTACCTATTTTGTTCAGAATCTTCAGCAGCACCGCTGTCAGCATTACCGCAATCTGTAACAGGATAGAGAAAAGATTATTTTCCAGGCCATCTGGATATAAAATACATATATTTCATGGGGTATCATGTGTTTACGTCGATCTTTGAAGTGAATGCCGACTAAAAGACTATAATCCATGATCCTCTCCTGCTCTAGCAACTCGCAATCTTTATCCACTTGCCTGGTAATTAAGAAACATAAACCATAACACAAGGACGGTTAAGTCATATTTGCCATTCTCTTGCTAGGACTCCCTATTGGATGATTTAGCACATATAGTACTAGCATTACGTCGTAACTGTAACCGGATAAATGTATATACAGTTAGGAGGATGTTGATGTAAACATACCTGCAGAAGTCCTGGAACCAAGACCCTCCTAACCGGAAAACAAAATTGAGATCAAGATCCTTCAAAGTGGTGTGCTCATCAATTTGATCAAGGGGTTTGTCCGTCATGCGACCTTGCGAAGATCCTTTCAAATCGAAACGCCGATCAATTGCATAGTGAGAGCAGAAGAGATTCCCCATTATGACAAACCGAACCTGAATGAAATAGCAACAAAACCTGAGCATATACTCAGGCATATATCATCCTTGATGGTCATTTTTGACGAATTCATCAACTGTTCAACGCATCCTAACCTTTTTCTGAATACCTCCTGTGATTTTAACACAGTGCAGGCCGAAGAACTTGGTCACTAGAGTGTGCTCGAAAGCTCGGACATGTTTATAATAGGCCGGAAGCATCCTAAGAAGCACCTGGTCATAATAACAAAAACCACAAATTCAATCTTTACAATTTTTTTGGTAAAGGGAATATATACTTAATTGTATATTAACATGTTGAGGAGTGAAGTAATTAATCAAAGGAACTTACCTTGACTTCAGCTTTCTTCATTGTCTTTATCATGTACTTGTCATCGTTGGTGAGGTAGAAGAAGCTTCCACTTTTCCCAGGAGACGAAAGCTCCCGAAGCGCGTCATCACCGCAAATGGAGATCATGTAGTCTGCGGGGTCGACATCAAAGAGCTTGCGCAGAGTCCTGGTGTAAAATCACACAAGATCAAAAACCATAACATCAT
This sequence comes from Poa pratensis, assembly GCA_947311845.1. Taxonomy (NCBI): domain Eukaryota; kingdom Viridiplantae; phylum Streptophyta; class Magnoliopsida; order Poales; family Poaceae; genus Poa; species Poa pratensis. The sequence continues at coordinate 51,955,989 of CAMZMU010000020.1, forward strand.
GAGATCAATCTCTTCCTAATGCAAGAGCAGCAAACCGGCAGAAATGGTTGAGTACTTTTTCAAGATCATGATCACAACAGTAACATTATTCGGGTCCGGGTTCTAATTTCCTGTGAAACTAGCGAAAGTTTCTGAAATTTCAGTCATTCAAGTATGTACAGTGACACATGGATTCTGATAGAAAATTTGGATGAAAATTATTTCAGTGGCGCACGAATTCAGGTATCATCAGATTTGTCAAATTTCCTCAGGTTTTGGTTGGACTGCAGTCAAAAAATTTCACCTAATAGTATACATAAGTTTCAGTGTTGTGCCGAATATTCCTGAAACCGGAATTCGCAGCCATTTCGGACCTGAAAACCAACGGGCAGTAGTCCTTCCACCGGAAATCGCAGGATTGGTGAGGCGGCGTGTGCTTCGATCCTTCAGGAGGAAACCTTGTCCACACCTTCTCATTGGGATCAAACGCCCTTGATTTGAGATCCAGTGTGTTTGGCGCAGAATGCCTCCCCACAGCATGCCTGGTGGAGCTCCAAAGAAAGTGAATTCATGGTGATCATTTCCTGTCAGTGCAATGGCAGCTGGAAGCAGAGACAGATTCAATTCATGGCCATTGTTTGGCCGGCGCACCTGATGCCAAGCTGGAGGTTGAGCATGAGCTCGTAGTTCTTGTGCCCCTTGGATATGGTCTCCCCCTGCTTCTTAGCCGGCTTCAGCGGGGCGCGTATGCACGAGGTCGCCCGCAGCCACGCCCTCTCCACTGATGCCGCCCTGGCCTGGGCATCCTCGCCACCGCCGGCCTGGGTCTGGGTCTGCGTCTTCGTCTGGGCCTGGAGCGGCGCCTCCTCGTCCTCAGCAATCTTGTCCATGTCCGACAAGCTGCTCATTCTGTGCGCGCTCGACCTCCTCCCCTGGATTTGCTCGGGCTCCGGCGGCCGCCATACCGGCTCCTTCAGCACGGCCTCCACCCCGGGCCACGTCACTATCTTCTGCGACGGCAGCAGCGACGCCGACTTCCCCTCCGTCACCTCCAGCTCCTCTAGCAGCTTCGTGATCGCCTCCCTGGGCTCCCGCGGCGGCATGGGCACCGCCGGCCCGCCGGACGGCGGATAGTAGACGCCACCCGTGGCGTTCGTCTCGCCGGACTCCTGCTCCTGGCACCAGACGCCGATATGCATGCCTCCGTCGGCCCAACGAAACGTGCCCTGTCCCTTGGGCTTGGCGTCCTCCCACGCGCCGTCGTACCGGTCGCCGTCCGCCCATATCACGGTGCCACACCCATGCATCTCGCCGGCCTTCCACGTGCCGATGTACTCATGCCCGTACCGCCAGATATAGCGGCCGTGCCCGTCCTGCCGCCCGTCGCGCCAGTGGCCGTCGTAGACGTCGCCGTTGGCGTACGCCTGCGTGCCGCGGCCGTGCCGGAAGTTGTTGGCCCAATGGCCCCCGAACGTGTCCCCGAACTCGCCGATGTAGGTGCCGTGTCCATGCATGTAGCCGCCGGCGAGGTCGCCCTCGTAGGTGGCGCCGGAGGGCCAGGAGAACTTGCCACGCCCGGACGCGCGCCCCCGGCGCCACGAGCCCTCGTACATGCTGCCGTCCGTCCACAAAAACTTGCCGGAGCCGTGGGGGAGGTCCCCGCTCACGCTACCTTGGTAGATGTCGCCGCTGGGGAGCAGCTGCTCCGAGTGGCTGACCGAGCCCGCGGACTCGTTGTCTTCCTCCTCCTCGTCCTCCTCATCCTCCTCCTCGTCAGCGTCGTCGTCGTCTTCATTGTCCTCGGTGGCTGTGCCGTCGCCGATATTTTCGACGACGTCATATCCGTAGATGGTGTTGGAAGAGGCGACCACGGAGAGGGCGACGGCGGGATCGCCGTTGATCAGGGCGGGGCCGGTGGCGGGAAATACGGAGCTGCCACGGCGGATGGCCATGGTGGTGTTGAGCTTGCGGATTCCCGCCTCCCACAGCCGGCTCGCCGGTGCCGGGATCTGGTTCATCTTGCCCCCGTCATGGTGGCGTACGTGACGTGAACGAGATCGAGGCTGTCAGTTAGATCGATTAAAGAAGAATGTCCGCGCGGGGCAACAAGCTAGGTGAGAAGGACGTCGACGGAGGAAGCCATGGCGTTGCGTTGCATGGCGCGCGAGAGTTTTGGGTGAGGACGCCGGAGAGGGAAATAAACGTTGAAGGATGAGAGGAGTTGTCGGGGAGGGAGCCCACATGGAGGAGAGCTCGACATTTGGAGGGAGCCCCGGCGGTCCATTTTCAAGCGTTTGCACCAGATAATCCTTCTTTTGTTGGCAACTACTCCCTCCTTGTCAAATATAGTGCATATGAAATTTATTCAGATAAAACCGTGCAAACATTGATCAAGTTCATAGAGAAAAAGACATCTGGAACTGGAATACCAAATCAATAAAATAGGTTTCATCACGAAGTATATTTTCATACAATATACATTTGATATTATAGACATAGATCTCAATAAACTTGGTCAAAATTAGTGAATTTTGACACGCGGACATGTGCATGACTAATTCTACATTTTAGATGTCAAGTATGAAAAATATTTAACAGTTTTGCTACACCATTTTCTGAATATTTTAGAAATATGTCATTTTCTCGATATAAGGGTTTTGATCATTTCATTTATTGACATTTTCTAAGTAATGAATTTTTAAAGTTCAACACAAATTCTTAAAAAAACACAAGACTTAGAAAATGTCAATAGAATGAAATGAGTGAAACCCTTATATTGAGAAAATGACTTTTTTAAAGTTCAACATAAATTCTATTGACACGTGCGTGTAGACGCGAAGCCCTCGAGAGCTCACATGCTTTTAGGTCTCCTCGCCTCCCGTCGATGCTGCTGCCGATCTGCCCCGCCTCTATGGCTCTACCATGGAGGCGTGGTGGGTCTCAGCCCTCGTCGGCGGGAGGGCTCCATTTCTTGGCAGTGACATCTCTTTCAATAAGGTCTCCCTGGATTCAGTCACATCTTGGCAGCGACGTTGAGAAACTTGTGTGAGTGGTGTGTTTCTTAAGGACTTCTCTTGCGGTGGCGATCTCTGGCCCTTTAAGGAGTTTCAACGGCGGTTCATCCTTCTTCTTCAGCTCCGAGACGGATGTGATATTCTTGACCCATTCAGCGGCTTCCTGTCCACAACCAACAACGTCAGGTTGACTCAGGGAGGAGCGGCAGCGGCGACGCGCCTTCGACGATCTGGATGTTGAAGACCAAGGGCATCTCAAGGATCTCGTCATATTTTTCTTTTTCGTTGAGATGTTTTGTACTATTCGGTGTTTCTTTTAATGTCAGGGTCCTTTTCGCATTTTTTTCTGTTGACACTTTCTCAAGTCTAAATTTATTTGTAAAAGACTAAAAGTGCAAATTAATTTAACTCGAAGTACAATCTGAAAATTTTCAACTTTTTTCATTGAAACGATATCTCACTTTTCAGAACCGATTCAGATCAAACATATATCAATTGTTTTAAGAAAAATGGACCAACCAGGACTAGCCCTTGGTCGCTTAATTTTGTAAAAGAATTACCCCTTTGTGAGAATTCCAGAAAATCGCCCCCGACAGGATTCAAACTCAGCTTGCTAGGTTAAGCCACAACTACTTTTGCCACTGGATCTCTGCCCTGTTCTAATATCAATTGTTTTAGATGTATACGGGGTTACATACCCTTGAATGCTCACAACATCCATGCATGGCCATGGAGCGAGGGATTGACGTCTCTGTCACGTGTCTTTTCATTTACACCCTCAAACGCGTCTACCTTTTATTTAAATCTTAAAAAAACCTATTCACAAGGATTGACCCCTTCTTGGCTGATTTAGAAATGGGTATTTCTTGGTCGAGATTGATACTTGCCTAATTCAAGATCTTCTTATCGTGTTGTGCTTGTACGAATAAATTTCACTTATCAAAATGCATACTCCTGGTGTAATGTTCAAATCTTTTGAATAATAAAGCTATCGGAAAATAATTCACATATCACAACCGGCCGACCTCTATGATATCTTTTGAAATACTATGCTTTCCAATCATAATAAACTTTCTAAACTATTTTTCTACTCTTCAATCATAATAAACTTTATATACTATTTTTCTACTCTCTCCATTCTTGTTTAGAGGTCATTAATTTTGCCAATATAGTATTAATTGTGTTACACAAAGGTTACACCATTAGAAAATATAATATCAGAAGTTTCTGGTGGTATACTTTTGTAGCATATACCTCATATTACATTATCAAATTTACTATCTTAGGGAACACGTAGGACCTATAAAACTGAATGGAGGGAGTATTTATTATGTGTGCTTGTAGGATCTACTTTGAATACTCACTATTCAACTACCACAATAGTTATGGCATAAAGATATAAACCTAATTAATCTTATCTCTAGGGCATATCTCCAACAATAACAAATTTTATTGATTTTGTAGAATACATTTATGTACCCGTAGATTTTTTTGAGACTTATTTTTGTAAAAGTTAGGCTCTCGGGTAGATTCGGTCTTGTAACACCCATGAACAACTTGGTGATGTTGGACGACCTTGACACATCTCGGATCACCGCACAAAACTGAGTGTTTGTTTGGATCTTGCATGATGCATTGACAATGCATCTTGATGGACCGCCTGATAACCCCCAAGAGCAAGGGATCACTGTAGCACCTCTCAATGTGGAAGTAAGGTATCGATCCGCAGGAGCAAGAAGGAAAAGTTATCTATTCCCTACAACTAAAGTGTCACAAGTTTTAGTTGATTATGCACTAAACAAGTTTAGAGAACAAGATGGTTGGTTTGATGGATGTAAAAGTGTCCCAATCCTCTTCTTTGCAAGAGGACAAGACAAAGGTAGTAGCAAGTGAAAGCTCTCAAAGAGAGAAAGCCCAATCCTCTATGTAGCAAGAGGACAAGCTCAAGTGTGTGTTTCTTATAGGAACAATGGACATGGTTCATGGGTTCACTTAATCCTCTCTCTCTCATCTACGGTGATCATCATGTTATAGATAAAGTACACACAATTGTCATGTTTTAATGGTAGCTTTTTATGACGGCTATATGTCCTAAAACACATAGTTGAAAGAAATACTCATTTGTGTTGCTAGGTCACCCCTCGTAAGGCTAGCGTGGTTTCTCTCACTCCCACATCATACTCTTTCTTTTTACCCCCAGATAAAGGATGTTGGGCGGTACTGTGTCACTCAATACCTATGCCGTGTCACATCGGCCATCCCGTACCCACATACATCATACTTCAAAGTATGACAAATCACAAAAGCTCCAACACAACGGTAAATGCATAACAAATCATCTCACACCACAATATTCACCACAAAGGTATTACATAGATGACCGTAATCATGTTTGCAGCTCATACGGTACTAATTAGTGAAGCTCAAGAGAGAGGAGAGATACAAAAGTTACCACCACAAACCCTAGTCCAGGGGTGGACTACTCCCCCTTCATCATGGTGATGATGGTGGAGAAGTTCTTGCTGTAGATGTTGATGATGAACACGCCGGAGGGGGGTGGAGCCCTCCGGAGGTGATTCCGGCGGCGTTTCCCCCCTCCGATCTTCTCCGGCGGCAGCCTTCTGCTCTCTGTTTCGTGGTTTTGTGTTTCTCCGCCGCCTCCTTTCGCGAAACGCCAGGGGACCTTTTTTATAGGCGTTTTTAGGTCAAGACGAGTCGGTGGAGAAAGATCGACGGCCACGGAGCTCCGAGGGGGAAACGAGGGGCCCACGCGGCCAGGATTTTAGGCCGCGTGGGACCCTCCCATTTCCAGCCTGTTGGGCTTCTGGTCTTCAATTTAAGCCCATTGCGTTCGTCTCGAAAATTCTGAACCGTGCTCTTTGACCTTGCCCTTTTTGGAGTCCCGAAGCTCCCGGAAAGTCTGAAACACTAAAAAAGACGTTTTCTGGAAAAACAGGGTTAATTCCAAATAAATGGGAAAACTATGAATATTCCCAAAATCATTATAAAACATTGATATAACCCTTATATGATGCAAATATGATTGGAATATAAGCAAAAAGTGCAAAGTTCATGTATGCATTTTACATGCATCAACATCCCCAAGCTTAATCCATGCTCGTCCTCGAGTATGAAGATGATAAAACTAACATGGACTTTGCAATTTAATACTTAACAATGAATATCAAAGATGATTACTATTGCTACATATAGTCAAATGATTCATTCTTCAAAGGAGTAGCAATATGCAAATAGTTTATGAAGTGATATCAAGTATTCAAGCAAGGATGTTCATTGATAGTTCACAAAGTGTAACATAACAAGTAATATGGAACACATGTATGCATAATGATAAGTAGACATCCTACAATGGTCATAGAGTGTAGATGAAAATCTGAATATGATAGGTGTACACTTTGGAAAGATGTATATGTGAGTAGAGGTAAAGCATGCATAAGTTTCATCAACTCCAAACTCTTCTACTTAAGTTAATGATTGCAATGTGGTAATCTTGGTGTCAAGCTCTCATTCCCCTATCATAGCATCTTGAATGATTAAGTTAAAGTGAAAGCAAATATGAGTAGTGTGCTTGACAAAAAGGGTTGAATGTCTCATGCCCCTTGAATACAAGTACTTACACCATGTTACTCAACTTGGGAAACAAAGCAAGTTCAATTATATCATTGTAAGTAATAATAGTATCATCAAGAGCGTCAACTGGGGTACCTCTTGTCCCAGATATGGAACAAGCCCATATCAAAATGACAAGACAAACAAACAAATGAACAATCTCAACACCCTTTTTATTTACCATTGGAATAGTTTTTTATTGCAAGGTGTATCACAGATTCACCATAGTATGTAAGTAAATTTCCACCATGAATGATGCATGGCTTAGATTAGCGGCCCAGGCGTCTCTCTAACCATTTATACAAACTCATTTAAACTCACTCATTTCCACATTTATTTCACATGATAAGCATCCATAGACAAAAGCACATGATATCAACTAAATGAGATGAAGAGCATGTTGAAAGCTTGCCATGTGACAGCACATATGGGCTAACTCCAACCCAACATTCATCAAGCCACAAACATCATAATCTTAATCACAATGGGTCAAGTTTTATTATGCAAATAAAAAATGTGCATCAAGTTCGTGAGAGCTATATAACCAACTTTTCCATTGCAATCAATAACATAAACATTTTCATTCAGAGGTAAGATAACACAAAAACATGTTAAACATACTCGGAATAGCATAAGCAATAGGTAGATATGGTGGACTCACTGGAATAACTTTGGTTGAAGGTGTTGGAAACAAGTTTTTGCTTGTTGGAGTTTTTGGGCTAGCAAAAGGGAGAAAGTTGACCATCTAGATGCATGCATGAGTGTCCATAGAACTAACTAATCCATGTTAAACCAAGTAAAATAACAATCAGCACCAAAACATGAATAAGTGATAGCTCTACAAAAAGAATTTGCAAACTATTACTCATAAACAAGCTCATGAATCATGCAACTATATGTATCATTAAAAATCAAGTCAAACATCCCTTTTCCCAATCTTATAAAAGCATCCAACATATTTCAACCCATATTTCCAGTAGCTCTCTCATATATAATGATAGTGTGGTGGTCTCTCAAGACTCAAACAAAACAAAAAAGACGCTCCAAGTTTATGCGATAAAGTGTTTCGATCGAAAAACAGAAGTTGGACGTGTGCAAACCGAGAGTGTGTAGGTCCAGCGGGGTTGTCTTCACATCCCCAAGCTTATGGTCTTCACCATCCTTGGATAGCTCTTGGTGCATCTCCTCCAATCCCTGTGAAAAAACTTCAAAACACCGTTTCTCCCATCTCTTTTCTGTGGGGTGCATTAATAGTGATAAACAAATAGGTTCCTTGCTGCATATAATCCTTGAACAAAAATTCATATGAATGTCCAGAAAGTGTATAATGTTGTATGCCTACTCATAAACTCAATTGGATCAAAAAGATTCAACTTAAAAGCTCAAAGCATGCATCAAACAAAATGGGACAGAATCTGTCCAGAAAAACAGCAGCAGCAAAACGTATTTTTCTACCCTACCAAACTTTCTCGAAAAATTCCGAAAAATTCATGCATACAGAGGATGAAAAGTTGCAACTACAGTTCAAATATGAGCTCATTCGGAGTTACAGAATAAGAATTAAAAATCATACCGTGCACTGACTCGTGCAGGAATAAAATCTCCGAACGCTATAAGCAACTTTTCAAACCAAAAGGGTAAAACTTGGCACTTTATTAAAACTCCAGAACTAAACTAGACACAAAGTCTCTTGTTACAGCAAGAGGACACAAAGAAAATCACACACAAAAATAACCGGGTTGCCTCCCGCAAAGCGCTTTCTTTATAGCCATATAGCTAGGCTTGATAGTTTTAATGATGCTCCATAGGAATAAGAGTTGAATATAAAAGAGCATCAAGAAGCAAATATCAAACACATTTAAGTCTAACCCACTTCCTATGCATTGGGATCTTGTAAGAAAATAAATCAATAAAGCACAAAGTGACTAGCATAGGAAGGCAAAGCAAGTGCAACTTCAAAATTTTCAACAAAAAGAGAGAGACTTAATATTTTTGGTATATGAAGTCATGTCTCCCTCTCTCATAAAAACTTTCAGTAGCATCATTGATAAAACCCACAATATAACCATCACATAGAGCATTCTTATCATGATCCACATGCATAAAAGTATCATTACTCTCCACATAAGCATAAACAGTTTCATTAGTAATAGTGGGAGTAAAAATATCACATCCATCAATGTAATCATCATAAATAGGAGGCATAGAATAATCAAAATGATTTTTATCCTCAATAGTAGATGGACTGAAAATATCATATTCATCATTGTAAACATCATATATAGGAGGCATATCATAATCAACATAAACTATATCCTCAATAGTGGGTGGACTGAAAATATCATATTCATCATCATAAATGGGAGACATAGTATCATCAAACAAGTCAAAGAACCTCCCCAAGCTTAGATGATTGCAAGATATAAAATAAGAAGAGACCTCCCCAAGCTTAGTCTAGTGCACACAAGAATAGAAACTTAAGCGCTACGCTCCCCGGCAACGGCGCCAGAAAAGTACTTGATAACCCCCAAGAGCAAGGGATCACTGTAGCACCTCTCAATGTGGAAGTAAGGTATCGATCCGCAGGAGCAAGAAGGAAAAGTTATCTATTCCCTACAACTAAAGTGTCACAAGTTTTAGTTGATTATGCACTAAACAAGTTTAGAGAACAAGATGGTTGGTTTGATGGATGTAAAAGTGTCCCAATCCTCTTCTTTGCAAGAGGACAAGACAAAGGTAGTAGCAAGTGAAAGCTCTCAAAGAGAGAAAGCCCAATCCTCTATGTAGCAAGAGGACAAGCTCAAGTGTGTGTTTCTTATAGGAACAATGGACATGGTTCATGGGTTCACTTAATCCTCTCTCTCTCTCATCTACGGTGATCATCATGTTATAGATAAAGTACACACAATTGTCATGTTTTAATGGTAGCTTTTTATGACGGCTATATGTCCTAAAACACATAGTTGAAAGAAATACTCATTTGTGTTGCTAGGTCACCCCTCGTAAGGCTAGCGTGGTTTCTCTCACTCCCACATCATACTCTTTCTTTTTACCCCCAGATAAAGGATGTTGGGCGGTACTGTGTCACTCAATACCTATGCCGTGTCACATCGGCCATCCCGTACCCACATACATCATACTTCAAAGTATGACAAATCACAAAAGCTCCAACACAACGGTAAATGCATAACAAATCATCTCACACCACAATATTCACCACAAAGGTATTACATAGATGACCGTAATCATGTTTGCAGCTCATACGGTACTAATTAGTGAAGCTCAAGAGAGAGGAGAGATACAAAAGTTACCACCACAAACCCTAGTCCAGGGGGTGGACTACTCCCCCTTCATCATGGTGATGATGGTGGAGAAGTTCTTGCTGTAGATGTTGATGATGAACACGCCGGAGGGGGGTGGAGCCCTCCGGAGGTGATTCCGGCGGCGTTTCCCCCCTCCGATCTTCTCCGGCGGCAGCCTTCTGCTCTCTGTTTCGTGGTTTTGTGTTTCTCCGCCGCCTCCTTTCGCGAAACGCCAGGGACCTTTTTATAGGCGTTTTTAGGTCAAGACGAAGTCGGTGGAGAAAGATCGACGGCCACGGAGCTCCGAGGGGGAAACGGCAGCCCACGCGGCCAGGATTTTAGGCCGCGTGGGACCCTCCATTTCCAGCTGTTGGGCTTCTGGTCTTCAATTTAAGCCCATTGCGTTCGTCTCGAAAATTCTGAACCGTGCTCTTTGACCTTGCCCTTTTTGGAGTCCCGAAGCTCCCGGAAAGTCTGAAACACTAAAAAAGACGTTTTCTGGAAAACAGGGTTAATTCCAAATAAATGGGAAAACTATGAAGTATTCCCAAAATCATTATAAAACATTGATATAACCCTTATATGATGCAAATATGATTGGAATATAAGTAAAATAATGCAAAGTTCATGTATGCATTTTACATGCATCACCGCCTTAGGTTCATACTCAACCAAATTCCTCAACCATGATGTTAATTCAAAAGACATCAAATCCAAAACAGAACAAAAGCCTTGTATTGGGCATGGTCCATGCAAAGATTTCTCACATGGATCACCTAGAGAAACTCTAGGAGCTCCCACAACAATTTTTGGGGGTTGAGGCCGAAAAATCAGGTATAGCAAGGTCTCTACTCTTTTTCTATCAGTGTAGTGATGTCTACGAACGCTTCTATTCCTGTAGACAGTGTTGGGCCTCCATGTGCAGAGGTTTGTAGAACAGCAGCAAGTTTCCCTTCAGTGAACAACCCAAGGTTTATCGAACTTAGGGAGGTAGAGGTCAATGATATCCCTCTCAAGCAACCCTGCAATTAAGATACAAGAAGTCTCTTGTGTCCCCAACGCACCCAATACACTTGTCAGATGTATAGGTGCACTAGTTCGGCGAAGAGATAGTGAAATACAAGTGGTATGGATGATTACAAGTAGTAATTGTAATCTGTAGTAACAATGGCAGCAAGCAAACATGCAGCAGAACTGAGAGTAAACGGTATTTTCAATGCTTGGAAGCAAGGCCTAGGGATCCTACTTTCACTAGCTAGTGGACACTCTCAACATTAATAACATAATTGAACACATAGATACTTTCTCTTTACATGCTACTCTGAACTATTCTCCCATTGGATCAAGAATACTACGTGTAGGGCTATAACAACACTCCCTAAAGTCTGAGTAAACAAACACCACAATAGCAACATCCAACACAAGAACACAAATGATAAGTATCACTTTAATCTATTAATGAAGCCACACACATCACCCACACTGTCACCTTGATAACGTGTTCTTACATGACTCCAAAGATCACAATGATAAAACCACTAGAGTGTAGCATGTTCATAACAATGAGGGGAAAACATCTATAGATTCAACTAGATTACAATGCTCATGATCACAATAAGATCACACCATGGGAGAGAAAGATGAACCACATAGCTACCAGTAGAGCCCTCAGGCTCGATGGAGAACTACTCCCTCCTCATCATGGGAGGCAGCAACGGTGATGAAGATGGCTCCGGGGGCACTTCCCCGTCTCAGTAGGGTGCGAGAATAGAGACTTCTGTCCCCCAAATTAGGGTTTCGGATGGCGGCGGAGCACGGAGATGTATTTGGGAGTATCGTCGATTGATTTAGGGTTTTCGGGACGGAGGCAATAAATAGGAGAAAGTGCGGCTCCGTTAGGTTCTCGAGGTGGCCACGCCAGGGGTGGGCGCCACCCCTCCAGGCCGTGCCGAGGGTTGGCGTGGGCTCCTCGTGGCCCATCTCGACCTCCCTTTTGGCTCACCGAGTCTTCTGGTAAAATAGGCACGCACGTTGATTTTCGTCCAATTCCGAGAACTTTGGTTTTTGGACCTTTTCTGCAATGCACAGACATAATAAACAGGAACTGACACTATGGCATCTTGTTAATAGGTTAGTGCCTGTGCTAGGCTAGTGACACCATCGGTCTAGCACACCTAAACTCTTTACTCTTCTTGATCTTATAATATCATCCTCCTCTCTTAACACTTGAAAACTTCCTTCACATTAAAACTCAACATAATTCTCATTAGCAGGTTAGTGCATCAAAACAATAATCTCACTTGGTTCTGTAAAGATACAATCAAGAACTCATTCTGACATTAGCTAATGTATACCAGGTCTTTGTAGCACCTTTCCACAAAAACAAACCACAAAGAAAATACGTATAAGAAGCAATGCAAAAATGAAGACAGAATTTGTCAAAAACAGAACAGTCCGTAAAGACGGATTTTTCCGAGGCACTTAAGTTGCTCAAATCGAAAAATGCTAGTCGTACGAAAGTTGCGTACATATCTCAGGAACACGCACAAAACATTGGAGATCAAAACGATGTTTTCTGATTTTCTACCGAAAGAAACGGTGACATCCAGAAATCTGTTCCTGTGCTGTAATCCAAATCTAGGTACCATCTTGTCATAAGAGACTTTTCTTGGCACAACAAAACAACAAATAAAAGATACAAAGATGTTGTTACAGAAGTAAACATGCTCCTTGACTCAACAAAATAAATAACATGGGTTGTCTCCCACAAGCGCTTTTCTTTAAAGCCTTTTAGCTAGTCATGATAATCTTAATGATGCTCTCATAGAAATAAGAGTTGAATATAAGAGAGCATCAAGAAGCAAATATCAAACACATTTAAGTCTAACCCACTTCCTATGCAAAGGAATCTTGTAAGAAAACAAATTATTGAAGCAAGAAGCTACTAGCATAGGAAGCCAAAACAAGTGTAACTTGAAAAATTTCAACAAAAAGAGAAGAGAGTTAATATTATTGTGATATATGAATCAATGTCTCCCTCTCTCATCATGACCAGTAGGTCTTAAAGTAACCATCAAATAAAAACAAATCAAGAGAAATATCAAATCTTTCATAAAAAAGAGAGGTGTTTTAGTAACATGAAAATTTCTACAACCATATTTTCCTCTCTCATAACAATTTCCAGTAGCATCATGAACAAAATTAACAATATAGCTATCACATAAAACATTCTTACCATGATCCACATGCATAAATGTATCATTACTCTCCACATAAGCATAATCAATTTTATTAGTGATAGTGGGAGTAAAACTATCACAACCATCATTGTAATCATCATAAATTGCAGGCATAGTATAATCATAATAAACTTTATCCTCCATAGTAGGTGGCACCAAAATACCACTATCATTATAATCATCATAAATTGGAGGCAAAGTATCATCAAAGAAAATTTTCTCCTCAAAACTTGGGGGACTAAAAATATCATATTCATCAAAACCAGCTTCCCCAAGCTTAGACTTTTCCATAGCATTAGCAATAATGGTGTTCAAAGAATTTATAGTAATAACATTGCTACCATCATGCAAGTAATTTTCCATAGGTTTTTTAATTTTCTCTTCAAACACATCATGTCCTAACTCAAGATAAATTTCATAGAGCTCTCTAATTTTTTTTGTTTTCCATTAAGCCTAACTAGTGAAATAAAAACAAGAAACAAAAACATATAACTGCAGAATCTAAAGAAGATAGCTTCGAGCACTCACACGCCGGCAACAGTGCTAGGAAATAGCTTAGTAGATGGAGGATGTGAGTACCTTTTACCTTACCTCCCCGGCAACGGCGCCAGAAAAGAGCTTGATGTCTACGAACGCTTCTATTCCTGTAGACAGTGTTGGGCCTCCAAGTGCAGAGGTTTGTAGAACAGCAGCAAGTTTCCCTTAAGTGAACAACCCAAGGTTTATCGAACTCAGGGAGGTAGAGGTCAAAGATATCCCTCTCAAGCAACCCTGCAATTAAGATACAAGAAGTCTCTTGTGTCCCCAACGCACCCAATACACTTGTCAGATGTATAGGTGCACTAGTTCGGCGAAGAGATAGTGAAATACAAGTGGTATGGATGATTACAAGTAGTAATTGCAATCTGTAGTAACAATGGCAGCAAGCAAACATGCAGCAGAACTGAGAATAAACGGTGTTTTCAATGCTTGGAAGTAAGGCCTATGGATCCTACTTTCACTAGCTAGTGGACACTCTCAACATTAATAACATAATTAAACACATAGATACTTCCTCTTTACATGCTACTCTGAACTATTCTCCCATTGGATCAAGAATACTACGTGTAGGGCTATAACATCACTCCCTAAAGTCTGAGTAAACAAACACCACAATAGCAACATCCAACACAAGAACACAAATGATAAGTATCACTTTAATCTATTAATGAAGCCACACACATCACCCACACTGTCACCTTGATAACGTGTTCTTACATGACTCCAAAGATCACAATGATAAAACCACTAGAGTGTAGCATGTTCATAACAATGAGGGAAAAACATCTATAGATTCAACTAGATTACAATGCTCATGATCACAATAAGATCACACCATGGGAGAGAGAGATGAACCACATAGCTACCAGTAGAGCCCTCAGCCTCGATGGAGAACTACTCCCTCCTCATCATGGGAGGCAGCAACGGTGATGAAGATGGCTCCGGGGGCGATGAAGATGGCTCCGGGGGCATTTCCCCGTCCCGGCAGGGTGCCAGAACAGAGACTTCTGTCCCCCGAATTAGGGTTTCGGATGGCGGCGGAGCACGGAGATGTATTCGGGAGTATCGTCGATTGATTTAGGGTTTTCTGGACGGAGGCAATAAATAGGCGAAAGGGCGGCTCCGGAAGGTTCTCGAGGTGGCCACACCAGGGGTGGGCGCCACCCCCCTCCAGGCCGCGCCAAGGGTTGGCGTGGGCTCCTCGTGGCCCATCTCGACCTCCCCTTTTGGCTCACGGAGTCTTCTGGTAAAATAGGCACGCATGATGATTTTCGTCCAATTCCGAGAACTTTGGTTTTTGGACCTTTTCTGTAATGCACAGACATAATAAACAGGAACTGGCACTGTGGCATCTTGTTAATAGGTTAGTTCCAGAAAATGCATAATAATGATATGAAGTGTATGTAAAACATGTAGCAATATGTATAAAACAAGCATGTAACATCAAAAATTATAGATACATTTGAGACGTATCATGTAGCTAGGCACAAATTGTTTTCTTATTTTTCCTAATTTTTTTCCACGAACCACAATTGGTTCTTTTTTTTGGTTCTTGGAATGTTTGTTTTACTCTTAAAAGGGCATGCTCTCATGTTATTTTGTAGCATCTCGCAGTTCAATAATACTTATGAACCGATGTTCATAACATGTGTACTTCCAATACTTTCTCTAGGAATATTTCAATGTATCTGTGGCTAAATAACTAACCAAGAATGTATGCAAGCAATGCAATGATATTTCTCATCGTGGGATAGCAAACGTGTCCTCCAATTTCTCAAAAAGAAGTTTTTTTTGAGAAGTCACCGGGGGGGACAAGATCCCCACCTGAATTTTATTTCAGCAGCAGATTACAAGGTCACGCACGGCGTGAAGAGAGGAACGTACACCACAAGTCGGCGTGTTCATTTTGATCCGGTCTTTTGCACCGGTTAACCCAAAGAATTAAGTCTGAGACAATGTTACCAATAGTTACAGAGGCATTTTGGTCAATGGCCCTAAACACTTTGGCATTCCTTGCGTCCCAAATCTTCCAGCAGATGGCGAGGGCGATGGAAGGCCAAACGTCGCGTGGTAATCCGTCCGGTAGAGGGGAGGTCCATAAGTCCGTGAACTGTACAAAGGAGGGGGCGATGCCAATCCTTGTCCAGACAGCGCGAGCGGCGAAACATGTGAAGAAGAGGTGCTCGCGGTCGTCGACAGGGTGGCTGCATCGAGGGCAGGTAGCATAGTCAAGTATCGTCTTCTTGTGGAGGTTGGCGCGGGTGTTCAGCCTGTCAAAATGGAGCAGCCATCCAAAGATCTTGATTTTTTGTGGAGTGAAGGAGTCCCAAATGTTGGTGAGCTTAGTGTCCTGCAGCTGGGAGGAGAGGGCAGCGTATGCGCCCCGAGAAGTGAACCTGGAGCCATCCATCAGCCGCCTGTCGTCGGCATTGTTGTTCAGCGAGACCCCCTGCAACAAAAGAGACAGCGACCGTAGCTCATAGCTCGCGGCCGAGGTTAGCCTGTTTCTCAGGTTAGTTTCGATCCCGTCCTGCAGCACCGAGGCGACAAGGTCAAATTGTTTTAGGTGGTGTGAGAAAATGGCGGGGAAGGCAGTGGCAAGGGGCACAGGGAGGAGCCATCTACCAAGCCAGAAGTAAGTGGATCGGCCATCGCCGACCTTGCATTGTGAGATTTGGCGAAGTATGTGGACGTTATTTTTTACAATGGAGGCTAGAAATGTGGAGTGGGATGTTTGATGCATAGGGTAGGGTGAGTGATGGAGTATCCAAGTTTTCCACGGCAAATCAGCAGAATGCAGGAATTTGTAAGCAAATTTCAACAGTAGGCACTCGTTTTGTATCTCAAGATTTTTAACACCTAAACCACCTGCAGCTTTGGGTGACTTTGTCCCAAGCAACAAGACATTGTGCACCCGTGCAGGTATCCTCTGCGGCCCAAAAGAAGGAACGTCTTTTTTTTTGTTATATTTGGCTATATCTTGTTTAGCGAGGGGGAAGCAGGACATAATGTACGTGGGGAGACTATCGAGAACAGAAGTCATGAGAGCTAGCCTCCCTCCTTTGTTGAGGAGATTTGCTTGCCAACCAGCTAGATATTTTTCTGCGTTGGAGAAAAGGGGAATGATGTCAGTAGAACTTATTTTGTGAGAAGAGAGTGGAAGTCCGAGGTAGGTTTGGGGGAAGGAGGAAATAGTAGTTCCGAGCGTTTGAGCAATGTCAGTGGCTGTTTGATGTTCTAGGTGGATAGGGATGAAGGTGGATTTGCTATAGTTGATATTGAGGCCAGTTGCTAGGGCAAAATCCAGGAGGACTTGTTTTAGGTTGTGGGCAGCCGAGGAAGTGGCTTTGACCATAATCAGAGTGTCCTCTGCGTATTGAAGGACAACCGGGGGGAGGTTAGGGCAAAGAGGGTGGTCGAGGAGGCTAGCAGTAGATGCGTGGATGATCATTTGGGGAAGAAGGTCAGCAATTGTGTTGAACAGGTATGGGGAGAGAGGGTCGCCCTGGCGCAAACCATTTTTGCAGTTGATCCAGGTACCAGGAACATCATTTAGCAGGATTGCGGTTTTACCTGTGCGTAAAATGTCCAGGAGCCAGTCACACCATTTTGGTGGGAAGCCTCTGTGGCGAAGGATAGTGATGAGAGCATCCCAGTTAACGGAGTCGAAGGCTTTCCTAAAGTCTAGTTTAATGACTATTGTGGGTGCTTTCCTTTTGTGACAACAATTAAGCAGGTACGCATCGTAGACAAAGTTCTCCGAGATCGATCTACCTGAAAGGAACCTGGTCTTGATTTACAAGGAGGGGTATAAGAGGTTTGAGTCTGTTTGTGAGAACTTTGGCAATGGCTTTGATTGAGCAGTTTTGCAGAGAAATAGGTCTGAAGGCGTCAGGGGTGCGGTTACCGTCTTTTTTTGGGAGCAGGATGATGTGAGCCCGGTTAATGGCAGAGGTGTCAGTTTTTTGCGCATGAAAATCTCTGAAAAGGTCGAAGACTAGATTTTTAACCGTGTTACAGTATTTTCTATAGAAGGCAGGGCCAAAGCCGTCAGGGCCCGGACTAGCAAGAGTGTTCATACCATGGAAAGCATCTACAATTTCTTGTTCCGTGAAGGGGGCGTCTAAGTGACGAAGCTGGGGGCGAGGGGAAGGGTAGATGTCCTGAAGAGAGAAGTTCCAGGAGCTAGCAGAGGCGGATCCAAGCAGCGATCTGAAGTAGTCATTGAGTGCCACCGATTTTTGGTCGTGGTTGGAGATTTCAACGTTGTTGATTTCAAGGATAGAGATTTTATTGTGTCGGAGGCGGCTGGAGGCGGAGGCATGGAAGTAGCGTGTGTTCTCGTCTGCTTCGATTGTGGCACAAACTTTCCCACGTTGTTTCCAACACGCCACCTTTTCACGAATAGTGCGTTGGAGAACGGCGATAAGCACTTTCTGAAGGGTAAATTCATGCGGCGAGAGGCATCTAATCTCCTCTAATGTGTCCAGAATGGAGATAATAGTTTTGCAATTGTTTTCATGGATGTTAATGGGAGCGATCGTTTTCTTCCAAAGTTTTAGTTCTGTTCTAGTTCGTTTGAGCGCGGCAACAAGGGTGGACGCAGCGTTTGAACCTCGGTGGACCGAGGCCCAAGCATTTTGGACCTTAGCTGAGCAAGAGGCCCAGTTAGCCCATGAGGATTCAAAGCGAAAGGTGGCGGGGCGTGGTATACCGGTTTGGACTGAGACGATGATGGGAACGTGATCGAAGACGAAGCGGGTGATGGAGGAGACAGAGGAGTTGGGGAAGATAAGGTCCCAGTCTAGGTTAATGAAAACGCGATCCAGTTTTTCGAGGGTCGGAAGGGCCCTATTATTAGTCCAAGTATAAGCGCGATCAAGAAGGGGCAGCTCAATTAGGGAAAGGATGTCAATAGCGTCATTGAAAAGGTCGGCTTCGTTTTGTCGAAACGAGTCATTGTTCTTGTCCGAGGGTGAGCGCATGAGATTGAAGTCACCGAGGATCAGCCAAGATGAGTCCGGAGGAGGCGTGATAGATTGAAGTTCAAGAAGGAAAACTTCCTTTAGATTGTGATCGGTTGGGGCGTAGATGTTCGTGATGTGAAGTGGTTTATGTTATAAACGATAGCAAAGAAACGACGAAGTGCGGAACGATCAAACCAATGGGGACACGAGATTTTAACGTGGAAAACCCCTCCAACAATGGAGGAGATAAAACCACGGGCGCCAGCCAGCAAAACTTCACTATAATCGGGTGAGGTTACAAACGCCGTGGGTTTTCAATGTATGCCTTACCCCAACCGGCGGCTTACAAGATGAATATATGGTGGCATAAAAACCTAGGTCGGCTGCAGTCCGACCTGGAAACGATCCGTACCGCTCCGCTCTCCTTCGTCATAAGTTGGCCTTCATCAGTATAGAATTTGGATCATCATAAAACAACAGTTTAGTAGTTGCAAGACAGGTGACTACGAATGTGTGAGTGAAGTCGGTATGAGATTGTGAGATGAGGGAAAATTGGTTGGACGCGAAGGCGTTGATCATGCCTCCGGCCGAGCCAAGGGCGGGTTTGAAGTGGAAGGCATCGAGGGAGGAAGGAAGGAAGGATTTGGCTTTAAATTTATTAATACTTTCTAATTTAGTTTCCTGAAGGAAAACAGCGTTAGGTTTAATGGTGACTAACTCAGAGAGAACATCACCGCATTTTAGAAAGGAAAAGTATAGTAGTCACCCGGGGGATCCGAGCTTCCATCCTCCGGGTCCCCCACCAACCACGTGTCCCCTCTTTTCTGTCCACAATCCCGCTTTTGCTACGGTAGCAAAAAAATATCCCGATTTTTGCTACATGTAGCAAAAACTTTTCAGTCCAAAAAATAGTCCCCTAGAGCCCGTTTTTGCTACGGTAGCAAAAAAAAAAATCTCATTTTTTGCCACATGTAGCAATATAACTTTATTTTTGCTATTATTGTTATCTGGTTTTGCTACAATAGATCAAAAAATTTGCTACTATATATCTCCGGCGAGGTGTCCGGCGATGTCTCCGGCGAGAGTCTCCGGCGATGTCTCCGGCGAAGTTGATTTTGCTACAATAGATCAAAAATTTTGCTACTATTGTTATCTGGTTTTGCTACAATAGATCAAAAAAATTGCTACTATATCTCCGGCGAGTTCTTCGGCGATGTCTCCGGCGAGAGTCTCCGGCGATGTCTCCGGCGAAGTTGATTTTGCTACAATCGAACTTTTTTGTTGCTACAATAGCATAAACTTTTTGCTACCACGTGTCCGGCGAGGTATCCGGTGAGGTCTCCGGCGAGGCCAGAATTTTCCTTTCATGTTCTGTGTACGAACCGTTTTTTGCTACAATGCAGCAAAAGTGGGACGATTTTGCTACAATAGCAACTTTTTGTTGCTACAAAATCTCCGGCGAGGTCTCCGGCGAAGTCAGTCTTTTATTTTTCTGTATTTCTGAGCGAACCGTTTTTTGCTACATAGGAGCAAAAGTGGGCGATTATTTGCTACACCGTAGCAAAAGCGGGATTTAGTGGGATTTGGTGGTCAGACACAGGGACAGGTGTCAGCAGGAGGACCCGGGGGATTTTTCTCCGAGATCCCCCGGGGGACGCCTAGTTCTCTCCTTTTCCCTACGCCCAAAACCCCAATTTCCTCCCAGTAAAACAAAAGGAAAGAAATGAACCAATTCATCGCCCCCAGCAATCATCCCTCACGATGGATTCGGCGGAGAGCTCCGCCGCCTCCAACGCCGCCGCCGCAATGGCCGTCGACGACTACTACGACGACGCCCCCGAGGTCGGCGGCTGCATATCGTCCATGGTCGACTTCGGCGGCGCGGAGAGCCAGCGCCTGTTCCTGGCGCGCCGCACCGCTCTGCAGATGCTGCGGGACCGCGGGTACAGCGTGCCGGAGGCCGAGCTCGCCCGCACCCTCCCGGAGTTCCGCGCGTGGTGGTCTGAGTTACCCGAGATCGAGCGCCTCTCCTTCTCCGCCACCCTCGCCTCCGACGTCTCCAACAAGGTGCTTCGTTTTCCCCACCCCTTTCCCATTTTTGTGTGGGGATAATACGTATACTCTAACTATGGGGTTAACGCAGGCGCGAATTGTGTTCTGCCCACCTGAGCCCGTCAAAATCGCAGCTATCCGGGAGGTGTTTGCCCGAGTCAAAGAAGAGAACTTGTCTGGCCTGATTCTGGTATTGCAGGGCAAAATAACATCTAGGGCTAGAGAGTCTATCAAGGAATTGTTCAAGTATAAAGTGGATGTATTCCAGGTTAGTCTCCTTCGATTTTTTGATAAGACTTCTAAAATTGAAATACTGCATTGCGTAAATTTTAGGGGTCGTGTTTGGAGTTTCAGATGCGTTTTTGTTGTCATGTTGAGTGTGTTAGTGGGTAGTGATTGTTGTTAATGGTCGGTTGAAATACTTTGCCATCTTTTGGCTTTCTTTCCCTCTAATATAGCACATGCAGCTCTTCTGCATGGTTCTAATTTTTTTTTTGAAATACTGCATTGCACATTAAGTTCTGCAAGTAAAGGACATCAGTGGCTCTTTGTATTTTAGCTTGCAAGAATAAAGTCATTTCATCAAGAAAAAGCAAGTAACTTTGTTCAGATTTGGTTCATTTAATATTGATACCCACCATAATGATGTACACTCATACTACTTAGCATCAGAGTACAACATATATATTTCTGCTAGTTATGTGTTTTCCTCAAAATTTTATTCATAGTTTCATGACTTGGAGTCATACATAGTTGATGTTTTTACTGGTTTGTACTGTATATTAACATTCTACAGTTTACATGCTCAAATTGATGCGCTATGCTCTCCAATGTAGATCACAGAGTTGCTGGTGAACATGACTAACCATGTCCTGAAGCCCAAGCATGAAGTGCTGAGTGCAGCAGAAAAGGCCAAGCTCCTGAAGGAGTACAATGTGGTGGATTCACAGGTATTTGTCTATAGTTCGCTGACAATACTGTATAATTTTTTTCCAATGTGAATTATGTGACGCTGTTGCTAAAATTACATCTGTGATACTATTAAGAAAATAGAAAAGGTGTGGTGGAGATTCATCTATTCAGTATTAAGATATCTCAAACGGTAGATATTACAGGATCAGATCGAGTGGACTCTTTGAATACGGCCAAAACAAAAGGGTAATACAACTACTGTACTTCTTAAGGAAACGGAGAACATGTGCAACTAGAGACGGAAAATTAGGATTTCATATAAAATCCAACAGCGACTGTGAAATAAGGATTCTGACCAAAGGAACACATACCAACACACATGTTCCTTTCGTGAAGTTGTATGAGATGGGTAAACAAAATACAACGAGAAATTTCTATATATTCACAGCAAAGCACAAATTGGTATAGTGAGCTAACCATTTTTTCTATGTTAATTTTTCTGTAACGGTTATCTATGCGGTATCAGCTTATATAACATTATATGATATGAGCTTCTGATGATTGACCACCGCACAAATTTTAGTAAATTAAGTAAGTCGAACTTCACATTACTAATGAAATATATACTGCAATCAAGAGGAATGTGCAGTTTAAGCAACCTGCTACTGCAATCCTTTCCAACTTACAGTTATTTTCATCTCTACATGACAAATATTAATTTCCTGAAGTCTTACCAAATTGGGACACTACCGTGAGAGACAAAGCATAAATCCGGCTCGCCAGAAAATAAAGCCGGGAAACGAAAAGGCTAAAGAGAAAGCCCCAAGAAAAACACAACCTCATCGAACTGGGCACCAAAAATCCGTGAGACACTGGTCTCACAAGCATGCCGCTGTTCGGCTGGATGGATGGAGTGGCCGAAGCACGATTACTGCGACCATCAAACAATGACCACCCAAGGAGTTGAAAATAAATTTGACCAGTGTTTTGCATGTTTGGTCAGAAACATTAACCAAAGCTACCAAGGAGTTGATGACAACAGGTAGAATACAAATTTAAGACGATAATAGCCACCACGTTTGTCTATACATGATGACATTTCTTCATCGTTGAACGTGATGAAGGACCAGATCTTAACAATGTAGATGAGCTAGAATTTTAATGGAGTTCTCTAATAAATGTGACTCTTATTGGGTGGACACTGTTGGTATTCTTCCACCGAACCAGTTTGGATCAATTCCTTGAGTTCGCCAAGTGGATTGTGCCGAATTGACGGTCCAAATCGGAGGTTAATGTACTCCTTGAAATTTTTCCAATTAGGTTCACCTTCATCACGCTCCAATTGGAAGTACCACTGCTGGGCTATGCCCGTGAGATGGTAAGAGGCCAGCCAAACCTTCTCACTTTCGGGTGTCTTTTGCCCACGAAAAAATTGATCACAGTGTTGGATCCAACCCAAGGGGTCCTCTGTTCCATCAAATCGAGGAAATTCTAGGTCGTGACCTCCTACCTGGAACAGCTCCAGTCTCAGTTCGACCGTATCGCTATGCCCACAGACTCAAAGATGAACTCGAGCGACAATGCGGGGAGATGCTTCGGCAAGGCATTATCAGGAAAAGCAACTCGCCTTACTCGTCTCCCGTCCTTCTTGTTAAAAAACAAGATGATGAAAAACCAGGTGATGCGTGGCGCTTTTGTGTTGACTTCCGTGCCGTCAACGATAAGACAATCAAGGACAAGTTCCCTATTCCGGTTGTGGACGAACTCATTGATGAACTTCGTGGATCCAAGTTCTTCACCAAGCTTGATTTGCGCTCAGGATATCATCAAGTGCGTATGCATCCCCCAGACATTGAGAAGACGGCGTTCCGCACACATGAAGGACTGTTTGAGTTTCTTGTCATGCCTTTTGGCCTGACGAACGCTCCAGCCACCTTTCAGGCCTTGATGAACGATATCCTTCGTCCATACCTGCGACGTTTTGTGCTCGTGTTCTTTGATGATATTCTGATATTTAGTCCTTCTTGGTCTGAGCATATCCGACATGTTCATGCTGTGCTACGTCTCCTTCGGCAACACAAGTTATTTCTCAAACGGTCAAAGTGCTTTTTCGGGGAAACACAGGTGGCCTACTTGGGGCACATCATCTCAGCTGAAGGCGTGGCCATGGACAAGTCCAAGGTGCAGGCAGTACATACTTGGCCATTACCACGCTCTGTCAAGGCGCTTCGCGGCTTTCTTGGGTTGGCAGGCTACTATCGCAAGTTCATCAAGAATTTTGGTGCCATTGCTGAGCCACTAACTCGTCTCCTGAAAAAGGAAGCCTTTGCCTGGACAAGTGAGGCTACCAAGGCCTTCCAAGCACTACAACTGGCCCTCTCAACAGCACCGGTGCTTCAGCTTCCAGATTTCAGCTCAGACTTTATTGTCGAATGTGATGCCTCTGGAACTGGTATTGGTGCAGTGCTTCACCAAGGCAGTGGCCCCATCGCTTTTTTCAGTCGTGCCATGGCTCCTCGTCACCAATTCATTGCAGCTTATGAGCGTGAACTCATTGGATTGGTGCAAGCTGTCCGTCATTGGAGGCCATATCTTTGGGGACATCGATTTGTGGTCCGTACCGACCATTATAGCTTGAAATTTCTTCTTGACCAGCGTTTGTCTACAATACCTCAACATCGTTGGGTCAGCAAGCTTTTTGGCTATGACTTCTCAGTTGAATTCAAGCCTGGCCGCATGAACATTGTTGCCGACGCACTCTCACGACACGATTCAGAGGAGCAAACATCACTGGCCTTGGCATGCGCAATTTCAACACCTCAATTTGCCCTATTCGACCAGCTCCGGCAAGAGACATTAACCCCTGACTCTGATTTGGCTAAACTTCATTACCAGATCACAGGTGGTAGTCTGGGTGATCCATGGAGCATTGTCGATGGCCTTGTCCTCCACAAGAGTCGAATATACATACCAGCATCTTCATCTGTGTTGCATGATGTCCTCAATTTAGCGCATGCTGCAGGCCATGAGGGTACCCAGAAAACCTTGCACCGTCTACGAACTGATTTCCATGTTCCCCAAGCACGGTTGCTCGTGAAGGAATTTGTCCGCACATGTGCTACATGTCAACGAAACAAATCTGAGCAACTACATCCAGCCGGTCTACTTCAGCCATTACCCGTTCCTGTTCGCATTTGGGATGATATTGCTATGGATTTCATTGAGGCCCTTCCACGTGTGCATGGAAAGACAGTTATTCTCACAATTGTGGATCGCTTCTCCAAATATGCACACTTTATACCACTAGCACATCCCTATACAGCAAGTTCTGTGGCACGTGTATTTTTTGATGAGGTGGTTCGTCTCCATGGAATTCCGTCATCCATTGTGAGTGACCGTGATCCGATATTCACCAGCAAGTTCTGGTCTGAGTTATTTCGTCTCTCAGGGTCACAACTGAATTTGAGTTCTGCTTTCCATCCTCAGTCCGATGGCCAGTCTGAAGCAACCAACAAAATCATCACCATGTATCTCCGTTGTCTTACCGGCGATAGACCGAGAGAGTGGACTCGTTGGTTACCATGGGCAGAGTATTGCTATAATACATCATATCAGACGTCCCTCAAAGAAACACCATTTAAGGTGGTATATGGCCGTGATCCACCCACATTACGGCCGTATGTAGCAGGAACATCGCCTCTACCGGCTGTGGATCAAATGATTACAGAGCGCGACCAATTTATTGCTGAAATTCGGGAGCGTCTTCTTCTTGCCCAGCAACATCATAAACATCACTATGACTTGAAGCATCGTGAGCTCAGTTTGGAAGTTGGCCAGTGGACTTGGCTTCGACTTCATCACCGACAAGCTGCTACTATGGTGGATACTTTGAACAAGAAACTCGCTCCACGTTTTATGGGCCATATGAAGTAACTGAGAAGATTGGCGATGTAGCGTATCGTCTGAAACTCCCTGCTCGTGCTCGAATCCATGACGTGTTCCACTTGAGTTTGCTAAAGCCTTACCGAGGGGAGCCGCCATCTTCTCCACCATCCTTGCCGGAGTTACATCATGGTAGAGTTATCCCTTCTCCACGCCAAGTGCTGAAAGCTCGCCTTAGCCGTGGTGTTAGGGAGATTTTGGTGCAATGGGCTGATCTACCAGATTCTGAAGCATCCTGGGAGCCCTTAGCGCAGTTTAAGGAGAAATTTCCATCGTTTCAGCTCGAGGACGAGCTGTTTTCCGAGGAGGGAAGAGATGTCATGGTCGGACTGCATTATAAGAGACGTGTACGTCCAGCTTCTGTAGGCATTAATTAGGTAGTTGTTTGGCTTTACGTTTGGAGTCTGTTTTGTGTTAGGAAAGAGTTTAATAGGAAAGAGTCCAGTCCGAGTCTGTCTCATGGTTGTAACTCCTTTATAAGGAGAGGGTCGTAATCAATAAAGGGGTACGAATAGAGTTATCAATCTGTCTCCTACCTCGTGCTTCTCTCCTACCCAGCGCCCCTCTCTATGCGCTTGCTGTTCTAGATATCCCTGCATCCTACAACGGCTAGCCGGCGGCGAGGCTACCGGCCGAAGCCGCTCGTTCACCACGACTATCACCTGAGATCTGGTACTGGTCGTGACATAAAATGTCTTTACAACTGTATAGTGGAAAGAATTTATGTTTTATGAGTATAACATTAATTTCTACTCCCTCCGATCCTTAAAGGTTGTCGTCAACGGCGAGTCCAGGAATTTTTTGCAGAGCGGGCTCAAACTTGACGAAGACTAACATGTCATTGTATGCCGTTGCCACAGGAAGAATGAGAGCCAACTCAATGAGACGATACACCAATGGGAAAGATGTGTGTTTTTTTGTTTGAACCATCAACTCATGTTCAGGTTGAGGTGCAGTATGAAAAGGGAGGCTGTCGTTGATTGCAACATGCTCAGGTTCAGGTTTAGTGCTACCAATAGAACTAGGTGTATAATAGCTAAGCATCCTACCATGCTTTCTCTTCATTTTAACAAATCTGAAAATACATTACACATAGATAAATTAACTGGAGGCTGGATCTAGACAGCTAGTACACATAGATAAATTACAGAGATATAGCTAAGGATGCTCACGATTTGGATGCGCCCAAACTTCTCGCCGGATTTGGCTGCTAGGGTTCGCCGTCCGCGGCTGGGTGCGTCCGCCGTCCACGCATCGCCTTCTGTTGGTGCAGTCGTGCGGGCGTGCGGCGCTCCGCCGGCTCCCCAACCCCTCCTTCGAGGCGTCGGTGCCGTGGCTCCTCTGTCGCCGGCTCGCCGCCTCACCGGTCGTGGCCGCTCTGCTTGTGTTGCGTGCTGCCGTGCTGGAGGATGGGGATGAAGAGATGCGCTGCTGGCTGTTCGATACGATGCGTTCGTGTTGGGCTGGAAACTGGAACCCTGGAAGCCTGCTCAGCTGCTAATGGGCCTGATGACTAGTAGTGAAAAAAAAAATTACATTTTGGGAGGGCAGGCTCAAGCCTGTTAAAGCCCCCTGTTGGACTCGCCTTTGGTTGTCGTGACCTGCTTAGGAATTTGTACTAGCTTAGTGTGTTTTCACGAGAATTATTTCTGACCGGAGGTAGTAGTATATAATTTTTGAGAATTAATTATAGATACAAATTAGCATTTGGGCATATATATTCTTTGAATAAAAATACAGCTCTATTTTGAGAGAAGCTACCGTGGCCTGTATAGTAAGAAGGGCATGTGCAATATTGCATTTATACTTGGGGGTTGAGGTTGAAGGAACATAACACAAGGTTTAGACAAAAAGCATGATTGTTGAGATTTATTTCTTGGTGGAAAAATTATCGCAACCACGTTATGACGAGTGAAAGATAGAAGAGTCACATCATTACACAAGTATTTTATATTTTTTGTGGATGGGCCATCAGTCCAGTGGTAGGAGCGCAGTGGCGCTTTCCTTCCGGCGTGTGTTAGAGACCCGGTGGAAGCGATTTATTTCGTGGGTTTCACGCATAGCCTCACACCCTTCTCTTTAGTTAAAAACCGCAGGGGCTTACACAAGTATTTTCTTTTGCATGTGGGCTATATTTATCACTAAATATATTACTATAATATTTGTACCATTAAAATAGTACTACGTTGATTTAAAGCTAATATGGCAGTATATTTAATGGAAGGATTTGTATCGAACACCATCATATTTTCTTTACACGTGCTTTTGACTTAAACTCCACCTTTATTTTTTTTGATATATCACAAAGCCAATGTAGCAGAGAACAGAAGAGAAGTTAGCGACAAGAATAAAACAATTGGCAATGAAACGATACCAAATGTAACTACATAATAAATCTAGTCGCACAAATGAGCGGGTCAGCCAGTTAGTTTATTCTTAATTAGGGTGACTATCCACTGGGCTCTCTCGTGGGTAATGTACTTGTGATTATATTAACCGACAAACACATATGAAGCGGAAGTATACAGTCAAAATATGTTCTTATTTGGATATAAAATCTTGAATTGAAATATGCTTCATCGCATGATATTTCATAATAGAGATTGTGGGGGAGGCCACATTTTTCTGTATTTTCCTGTGGACTCTTGACATGCCTATCGCATTTGTTATTAGCTTTCTTGCCTTGGATTTTTAATTCTAGTATAGCTACCCTGATTTACCATAAATTGTTTCTACATCAGTTTGTTGAAATTGGTGTTTATATCTTTCAGTTGCCTCGCATGCTCGAGACCGACGCTGTTGCTCGCTACTATGGCCTTAGCAAGGGAACTGTGGTCAAATTCACATATGACAGCGAGCTCACCTTCGACCATGTGTCGTACCGATGTATTTTCTGATGGATATGTGTCTGCTTCTATGGATGAAGGTTGTTGTGAGCTGTTAGCCAAAACCACCTCGCGGCTAATTTACTAGCGTACCATGTTGTCCTCTGTTTTTTTATTTCTCTTCTTTTTCGTGGAACTATGTTGTCCTCTCTTAGGCCTCATCAGAATGTAGCTATTTAGAAAACTTGAACTATTCCCCAGGCTAACTTATCTACTCGTCAGTTTCAGATGTTGGAAAATCTTGGATATGATGTTTGAAATGGCCTGTGGTCACTGCATCTGCTTGTCTTTCAAAGTTGACCATATACTCTTGCTGCCGCTGTTCTTTGTGTGTTTGTCACTGCTGTTGGAGTGTTGGTGTTGTCGGTGTCTTTCTTTGTTTTTGTTCATGTTTATAGTGCTCCTTTGTGAAAGCTTTTCATAATTATTTTTTTAGGTTTCAGCATCTGGTCCTCATACCGGAGAAAAAATTTACCCGAAGATACTATTTCAACTCTAACCCTGAAATAAACTTACAGCTTACTCTCAGGCGGTGGAAATGAATTCATTATTACGAAGGGAATTTTTGAACACGTGAAAAACAAATCTATCCGTTGGATTCAAGATAGATTCGTGAAGTCGTGCTGCTACTTTGGAATCAAGGGTAAGATGGGGATGCCGAGAGGATCTCGTCTCCACGTCTAGCGAATTCATCCAGTTCTTGCACCATCTTGACGAAGCTTCGGAGGCTTCTGTCCGACGGCCCGCCGGCGGCCACCGCCTCCCGCGCCATCTCCTTCCAAGCCCGCACGTTCACCGCGATAGCCTTGGCCATCTCACCACCGCCCACCACCAGCTCGACGCACCTCACCAGCTCCGAGCCTTTCAGCACCCCATCGGCGTCGCGGTCCGCCCGCACGCCCACGCCCCACTCCTCCTCCAGAAGGTGCGCGTTCACCGGCTGGTCTGTCCAGCTCGGCGCCGCCACGACCGGCACGCCGCACGCCACCGCCTCCAGCGTGGAGCTCCACCCGCAATGCGTCACGAAGCATGCCACCGACGGGTGCGACAGCACGCGCACCTGGTCGCACCACTCCACCACCATGCCCTCCGCCGTCGTCGCCGCTTCCTCGAGGAGGAGGCGATCCACCTCCGGCGAGCGCCCCTCCCGACGCACCACCCATAGGTACGGCCGCGCCAGGCGCCGCAGGCCGAGTAGGATCTCCTCCACCTCCCGCTCGCTGTACGTCAGCAGGCTCCCTGTCGACACGTACACCACCGAGCTCGCCGGCCGTGCGTCCAGCCACGCCATGTACCCCTTCTTCTCGTCCTGCGCGAACAGGTGGACCCTCTCGTCTTCTTTTCCGACTCCGGGGAGATGAACGGCGGGCGCGCCGACGGCGAAGACGCCGGCGCCGAGGTACGGCCGGATCGCCGCCAGAGCAGTGGCCTCCGTGCATCGAACGTGTTCACCAGCACTATCATCTCCTCGTCGTCCATTTGCTCGAACAGCTGGCGGAACCCTTGGAGGATTAGCTTGGAGAGCGCGTTCCCGCCGCCAGTGCACTCGTCAACAATGAAGGACGGCATGTCGCGGATCCTGAGCGGCCGGCGGAGGCCCGGCAGCGCCGCGTCGTACGCCGGGTCACCGGCGTGGGAGGCGATGGCCTCACTGTGGCCGTGGAAGTAGTGGTAGTAGGCGACGAGCGCTGTAGCCGGCTGGATCCAGTACATGGCGAGCGGAAGCCCGTGCGCACGCGCGACCTCGACCACCGCCGGCATGTTGATCGTGCAGACCACGCAGGTCACCGGCCGGCCGGCGGCCGCGAGGCGGCTCAGCACGTCAGAGAGGCTGTCGACAGAAGCTCTGCGGCGGCGCGCCGTTTCCTCGTCCGAGCCGGTGGGCCAGCTGCCGTCGTCCTGGCCGTCGGAGAAGGGGGTGTAGGAGATGACGCCGTCGCTGATGATCTCCTCCACGTCGCCAGAGGAGGAAGGGAACATGCGGCGGTGGCCAAAGATCTGCACCGAGAGCGTCGCCGTGACGCCGTCGATGCCCGCGAGACGGCGGGCCAGGGAGCGCGCCGGGTTGAGGTGGCCCTGGATGCCGAACGCCACCACGAGGAAGTTGCAGCGGCCGCTGCCGTCCTCTCCGCGGTTATCTGCTGCTGCTTCGGCCATCACTCTGTATGTTGGTGTCTGGCCGACGCTCACGCGAGAGAAGATGATTCTAGCTTCTCAGCTCGATCGAGATTATAGCATCTAAATTTGAGAAGCTCGTGTCGCATTAGCGTCCAAACTAGCGAAAGGTTCGTCCTGAAATCCCAATGAGCGTGGCTACGAATTTGTATCGTATTCACGAGGTGAGTGGATGTTGTTTCGGTCGACACGGCCGGCGAGAAACGGCCGGCCTAATTAAAAGGTTCTGTTAGGGTTTAATCGTTTTTTTTTCTAACAAACCCGTCGTCAAAGAGAAAAAGGAAAAGCCCTCTTCTCCGTCTCCGTTCCACAATCAACGGTCCCCTGCGCTCGGCGCTGTATTTAGATTTTTTAAGTTGGAGTTTGGAGGAACACACCGGCGCTTCTCTTCAAGCTTGATATTCGAAAAGCTTTGACTCCATCCGTTGGGAGTATCTCCTCGATCTTCTTCAACGCCACGGTTTCCCAAGTCGCTTTCAGAATTGGATCGCCGCGCCTTGTCGTCCACCTCCTCCCGTGTCCTTCTTAATGGGGTGGCCGGCCTCCCCATGGCCCATGGACGCGGGCTCCGGCAAGGGGACCCTCTCTCGCCGCTTCTCTTCGTCATCGCAATTGATCCCCTCACGCAACTTCTTGAATTGGCAACTCGAAATGGGCTCCTTCACAAGCTTCGTGGCGCGGTAGCATCTTGAGGACCTCCTTGTATGCGGATGATGCGGCAATCTTTGTGGCCCCAATCAAGGAAGATATCATAAACCTTTCCGGTATCCTCACGGGCATCGGTGAGGTGACCGGTTTGTGCACAAATTTTCAAAAAAGCTCTGTGGTTCCTATTAGATGTGGCCTCATTGATCTTGATGACGTCCTTGGCGGCCTCCCGGTGGTGCGCACCTCCTTCCCCTTGTGGTATCTTGGTCTTCCTCTTTCGGTGTGGCGCTCAAGAGGGTGGATTTTCAACACCTAGAAGACAAAGTTGCCGGAAAGTTCCCACTTGGCATGGCAACCTCATCACCGCCATCAGCCGCTCCACTCTTGTCAAGTCGGTTCTTACCTCCCAAGCTATTCACCATTTGACGCCTCTCACGGTGCCCCCGGGCACTTTTGAGTATCTCAACAAGGTGGAACGCGCTTTTCTTTGGGCGGGGAAGGACAAGGTCACTGGTGCCCAATGCAAAGTTAATTGGGAGACCATTTGTCGCCCTCTTAATCTTGGTGGACTTGGGGTACGTGACAACATCAAATTCGCTAGGGCTCTCCGGTTGCGATGGCCTTGGTTCGAATGGCGCGATAGGGAAAAGATTTGGGTAGGCACCGACAACCCTTGTAACAAAGAAGATATGGACCTTTTCTATGCCTCAACAACAATCACCACTAGTACAGAACGACACATCGGATACCCCTCTATGGCAACGACAAGAGTTAGACGACGGAAGAATGAGTTCCACGCGCTTCCGCGAGTGCGCGCGCTAGTCGGTCGATGGGCCCGACACAATGGTAACGGAGGCGGAAAACAGCTCCGTTGCTCATATATGGGCAACGGAGGAAAAAATATCTCCGTTGCTGATATGCCCACATCAGAAACGGAGATCGGGCTATCTCTGTTTCCCATGTGAATGCCCATTAAGCGGTGCCGGTATTAATATCTCCCACTCCAGTGTATCTCACTCTCACTCTCACTCTCCCAGGTCCTAACCCTAGCCGCACACTCTCTCCACCTACTTCACTCCATCGATGGCGAACCCCTCCGGCGCCGACGGAAGTCAGGATGAAGCATCTTCCTCCTCCCACCCTCCGAGGCGCAGCCCGGATCTCCCCTACAACTGGGGCGAGATCCCCGGCGACCGCGCTCGCGAGTTCCTGCGGAGCCGTCAAATCCCCTCCGGATCCACGGCGGCGGCGGCCCCCGACGCCCGGATCTCGTCCTCCTCGGACGATGAGGACTCGGATCTGGAGGTCGGTCCCCTCCTCTCTCGCGCCGCCTTTGAGCGCGAGCGCGCCGACGGTGTCATTCGGGCGTCTGCGATGCAGAGAGCTATCTGCATCTCCGCCGCCGAGCACGCGATAGAAGCCGCCGAGGAGGCGTTGTTCCAGACGCAGCTCCGGGCGGCCATAGACCGGTCTCTTCTCCCTGGCCAGGGCCCTGGGCCAGATGCGGCGGCGGCAGCGGCGTAGGAGGAGGATGAGGAGGAGGAGGACGCTCCGATGTTGGAGGAGGATGAGGTCTCCTCTGATGTCTGCTCTGAAAGTGGATGCGGCGCCAACGCCTGGGACGCAATCCGCGAGGGAAAGCAACCCCGCCTCGTCTAAGGTAAATGACCGCTCTTTTTACTATGTATTTGCTCTGTTAGAGTATTTATTTAGCTTGGTTTGCTCTGTTTTGTAGCTCTGTTTAGCTATGTATTTGCTCTGTTAGCTACTTAATTATTTAGATCGGTTTGCTCTGTTAGTTAGCTCTGTTCAGCTATGTATTTGCTATGTTAGCTACTTATTTAGCTCGGTTTGCTCTGTTAGTTAGCTATGTTCAGCTATGTATTTGCTCTGTTAGCTACTTAATTATTTAGATCGGTTTGCTTGTTAGTTAGCTCTGTTCAGCTATGTGTTTGCTATGTTAGCTACTTATTTAGCTCGGTTTGCTCTGTTAGCTGCTTATCCACTACATTTTGCTTTGTTTACTGCTTATTGGCTCTGTTTATTAGCTTTGTTTGCTGTTTTTAACAAAGAATATTCGTTGTGTCAAGGGCTTGGTGGATGCTTGGTGACGATGTTGCTGCCGTGAAGACCTAGGAGCGGGGCTCCGTACACGGTGCCGTCACCAGGAGCAGTACATTTTGTGCAGCAGGATGAAGACAGTAGATGTTCATCTGGCGGCCGTGAAGACATAGGAGCGGAGCTCCAGCCACGCGCACCGATGAACTTTTGTAAAGCAGGGCGTACAGGAATACGGTGACGACCGGACGGCCGTCTAGTCGCATGGAGTGGGGCTCCATCGACGGCACAGCCCGTCACCGTGTTTTTTTTGTTTTCCTTTAACCCTTATTAGAAACGGTTATTAGCAAAACTCCGTGTCTAATGTGAAACATATCAGTGACGATCTAATATAAAAACCGTTGCCCATGTTAGGGGCAACGGTTTATCAACTCCGTGGCCATTGAGCTCTTCACATCAGTATCGGGGGCGGGGACACGGACCCTTTCTCCGTTTTCGATGAGCATTTGGGCCCGTTTCCGATGTGTCGTTCTGTACTAGTGCACGGTGGGCGATGGAAGCTTGGCCTCCTTTGGGAGGCCCCTTGGCTCCATGGCATTAAGCCTAAAGCCATTGCCCCTCTCATCTTTGCCTCCTCCAAATCCAAAAAGTGGAGTGTCAAAAAGGCTTTGGTCAACAATGCTTGGGTTCACAAAATTACCTTAGATGAGGAGTTCTCTCATGACCACCTTGCACAATATGTGGACCTTCGGATTCAACTCCAAGATGTTCTACTTGATGAAAACGTGGAAAACCAAATCATTTGGAACCTCACTACCAATGGCGAATACACCGCGGCTTCGGCTTACAAGGCGCAATTCTTCAGGGCCGAATCCTCAAACTTCAAGAGTATGGTTTGGAAGGTTTGCCCCCCCCCCCCCCGAAGGTCAAGTTCTTTGCATGGCTTGCTCTCCAAAATAGGCATTGGACATCCGACCGCTTGGCTAACCGTGGGTGGCAAATTTGTGGTCTTTGTCCTCTTTGCAAGAGAGCACCGGAGACTATGCCCCATCTCCTCTTTGGATGTCGGTACACCCCTCGTCTTTGGGGCCTCATCAAGGATTGGCTTGGCATTCATGCTTTGGATCCAAGCCAATGGGCGGACCTCTCACTCTCCTCTTGGTGGCTAAAGATGACGGGAAGAATTGCCCCAAACCGCAAAGCTATGGCATCGGTCACGTTGCTCACGTCTTGGGTGATTTGGAATTAGCGCAATGCATGGGTTTTCCGCAACAAGCATGCGCCTACCATGGTTCTACTAGACAAGATCAAAGCCGACGCTCGCCTTTGGGTGATTGCGGGTGCAAAGAGGTTGGGTGAAATTGTGCCGGGAGAGTAATCCGATTGTAATATTATTGGGAGGGGACCAGCGAGACCTCTTTGTTTCTCTCGGTCCGGGATATAAAATACTCTCTATCTTAATAAATCGATAGGGGCAAAGCTTTTGCCCCCCTTTTGGAAAAAAAACGGTGGCCATGGCACTTGTGCGAAACATGAAAAAGGTTTTAACATCTCCTCGTTCACCTCGTCGGCGGCGACCTTGTTGGTGGTGTTGAGAAGGGCGGAGAATAATCTGCTCGCTGCTCCACTGGAGTGGTGGATCTCGTTTTGTCTGTGTGTTACAAAGTTTGGTGTCTAAAGATTCGAGTCGGTTCAATAGTTCAGTGGCGACGATTTAGGAGCATGTATATAAAGACTTCCGACGCTCATCAACAAAGTCAAACCGAATCGTTAGGAGAGCGGAGACATCATCGCGTCGATGGCTCTAGCGGCTGTAGTGGTCATTAGGCAGTACAAGGATCTCAGTATAATTTATCTCCTCCAGGCGATCTAGCAGATCGCATCTGGTCTTCGTCCCTCCCACCGGCAAAGCTCCCTCCCGCCTCCAACAACCCTTGGGCCCGGAGGTGCGGTGGACTGCAGCCCCTCGCCGGCGGGAAGGTTTCCGTTCCCTTTTTTCGGTCTTCGAGTGTCTTTTTCGAGATGGTGTGGCGGCGGCGACATCCTGAAAGTAGAATAAGGTCCTCCCCGTCCATCCTCGCTCCGGAGATGCGTCTAGTATCAACGGAGGGCATGTGGAGTTGTGTGTCCGACGGATCTTCTCGGATCTAGTCCTTTTTTTGTGTTCGTTCGTGTGGTTGTAGGTCTGGTGATGAGGGGTTAACTCATCAAATCCCATGGTTAAGGACCTAGGGTTGAGATTATGGGGAGAGAACGTGGTTGTACTGCTAGTTTCGTCGGCTGACAAGCAGAGGCAAAGATTTACCCAGGTTCAGGCCTCCGGAGAGTAACACCCTACTTCCTGCTTATCTGGTATTGATCGTGTGAGATTATGCGGTTACAGGGAAGCTGCGACGAGATGTCAATCTCGCTAGGGCTTTTGGTGGTTCGAGTATTGCCTGTCCAGGATCGGCGGCCCTCTCAGCCTTTATATAAGAGGCTGGGTCTCGGGAGTCCGTAACCGACCCTGTTTACATGTAAGGAAAGTTTAAACCGACTATGCCTATGCCTAATATTGGAGGGTACTCCATCTTATTGGGCCTTTCGTCATGGGCTTCATGTAGGCTCTCGATAACTGGACCTTAGTCGACACGTGCACCAGGTACCCTTATGGTAGGGTACCCGAGATGTATATCCTTGTCAGTAGCCCCGAGTACTTGTCTGACTCGAAGAATCGGGCATGGACTCATTCGTAAGTGCACGTCATATGCTTTGTACTTGTATGTTGTAATTGGAATTCCTGTATGAATAGCACATGTTGGCTATGTCGAGTATTTCATCGACTTTGGATTTTTGCTTATGATAATCAAGGGATAATAGCTTAGTAGGCCCGGTACACTCGACGGATCGGGACCAGTTAACTGCACATTCGGGTAAAACCTTACTAGCTTTCAATCAAATTCGAGTCCCCGGACTCGAACTTGGAACAGACTGGTCAGACTCGACTAGGCCGCGGAGGTCTTACTGAATCGATCTGCAGTATAACTCTGAAATTTACCCAACGCGTCTGTCGGTATTTTTCATCATGTCTGCTGACACGGAAAGTTTTAAGGATTAACGTTGCTGGAACGGTTCTTAGCCCAGCTCGAAAGTTCGGTAGGTCTTACCTTTGCACTACGCATGCAGCATCCGAGGTCATTTGCGGCGGACGCAGCTCGGGAAATTTTCGAGTATGATTTTGCATCAAATTTTGCATATGAACTGAGTCGAGTCTTTTGTCGACTGATACATTGTCATTATTCTATTGGGTGTGCGGCAGCGCTCCCGATGGGAGTAGCCCCGAGATTGTGCTTTATTGCTTGCAATGGAGGATAATTTCAAATCTTTTTATCCCATATATGCTTAGTCGAAGAAATTTTTTGATATGCTCCCGATGAGTAATATGCCTTACTTGAAGGAACGGTCGAGTGACCAATTGTGCCTTAATATTTCTTTTTCACACCTGAACCAAGCAAGACAGTCGATTGATCAATCTGCGTCGGGCGGACTCGAATGCTTTTCTGAACAGGGCGCTTGCAATGACGTCAGGGATGACGTTTGTGGCGACTGCGCTGCCTGACACACGGTGGCGTGCGTTATGCTGTGATAGATGGGACGTGACACGCCTGTGGGCCCACGATGCAGTGCTGACCAAGGGCGGTGCCGTTTGGACTGGATTTGACCGCTCAGGCACGATTTTTCGGGAATATGATGACAGTTCCTAGATTCCCGTGCGTAGTGGGCGGAGTGGCCGGCGACGGTTGCTCTCCATGGCCGCCACGTGTACGGCTAGATATGCTACTTTGCCCACGATCTCGCATGAACGGTGCGGATTCTTTTGTGTTGAGGTTAAAAGGGTGCGGCGGAGTAAATAATGTTTTTACTTGCCATTTGTTCTCCGCCGCCGCTTCTTCTTCTTCCTCCTAGCGCATTGCCATAGCCCAACAGCTAAGCTTTTGCCACCCACCATTACGATGACGAAACCCGCGACCCTGAAGGGTAGGAGTGCCGCGAACGCGTCGGCAGACAGCGCCGCTGGAGCCGCTGCCAGCGGTTTGAAGAGGGACAAGGGCTCGTGGACCAAGACCACCTGCAGCAAGCGGATGCTCACCGGCCTGCGGAACGACGGGCTGATTCCGGCGGACCCATCGCAGGTTCGCATCCCCGGCGCCGAGGTAATCCCGCGCCAGGCCCCAATGAGCGGGTCTGTTTTGTGGATTTTGTGATCAGGGCTTCTCCTTCCCTGTTCATAATTTTCTTCGTGCACTGATGCACGTTTATGGAGTGCAATTGCATGATTTTACCCCCAATGGGATTTTGCACATTGCGTGTTTCTTCGTTCTTTGCGAGTGCTTCTTGGCGCCGCGCCCCACTTCGGGCTGTTTCGCCGCATCTTCAACGTCAAGCGCCAGCACAGTGTCAAGGGACCTGGTGGTTTTGGAGTACAGACTCGACCGGACGTCGAGTACTTCAAGATCAACTTTCTGGAGTCTGTGCAAGGATGGCGCCAAAAGTGGTTCTACATCAAGGATGTGACCATAGGCACCCAAGCGTTCGGAGTCGAAGCCGAAGAGGCTGACATTCTGATGGAGAAGGTGCTGAAACTTCAGACCAATGTTGGTCGGGAGGTTACGGGCATCCATTTGCTGGCCACTTTTTCCAAGAGGCGAGTGCAGCCTCTCCGAGCCCGAGCTCATGCCATGTGGGCATACAGTGGGGTTTCTGATCCAACCCGCTCACGCGCAGTGGAGCTCTCTGATGGGGAAGCAGAGAAGTTGGTAAGAAGCCTTACCAAACTGACTGATGAAGAGCCTTGCGAGATGAACTCGCATGTGCCACCTTATGAAACCAGCAACCCTCTACCAGAGGTAACAGTCGATACTATATGCAAATTGATATGTTATGCATGTGTGATGTTAATTCCTTTGTTGTTTCTGTGTGCAGGGACACAGAATGTATGAGTCGATGCCGCCTTTGCCAGAGGGCGGCCTGATACGTCTCAAACGTATCTATAATTTTTGATGTTCCATGCTTGTTTTATACCAATTGCTACATGTTTTGCATCTACTTTATATCACTTTTATACATTTTTTGGGACTAACCTATTAACAAGATGCCGAAGTGCCAGTTCCTGTTTTCTGCTGTTTTTGTATTCCAGAAAAGCTAGTCTGGAAATATTCTCGGAATTGGACGAAACTTCACGGGGGTCCCTATTTTTCCAGAACTCACCTGACGGAGCGAAGGAGCAACAGAGGAGGGCCACCAGGGCCCACACGCCACTAGGGCGCGGCCCCCCCTGCCCGCCCTAGGGTGGTGTGGGCCCCTCGGGGGTCGTCAGCCGCCGCCCTTTCGCCTACTTATTCCCCCCGACGCGAAAACCCTAAGTGCCTGAGCAAATATCCACGAAAAGTTCCAGAGACGCCGCCGCCGTCAACCCTAGCTCGGGAGGGTTCAGAACCTCTTCCCGGCACCCTGCCGGAGAGGGGAATCGTCACCGGAGGCTTCTACATCGCCATGCCTGCCTCCGGAGTGATGCGTGAGTAGTTCATCCTTGGACTACGGGTCCATAGCAGTAGCTAGATGGTTGTCTCTCCACTTTGTGCCATCATGTTTAGATCTTGTGAGCTGCCCTACATGATCAAGATCATATTATTGTAATGCTACATGTTGTGTTTGCTGGGATCCGATGAATATTGAATATATGTCAAGTTGATTATCAATCTATCTTATATGTTATTTAAGATCTTGCATGCTTTCCGTTACTCGTAGATGCTTTGGCCAAGTAGATGCTTGTAACTCCAAGAGAGAGTATTTATGCTAGATAGTGGGTTCATGCTCCGTTTAACCTGGGACAGTGACAGAAAGTTCTAAGGTTGTGGATGTGCTGTTGCCACTAGGGATAACCTAACGATGCTATGTCCACGGGCATATGTGTTTGTTTACATTACGCACTTTACTTAATGCAATTATCCGTTGCTTGCAACTTAATACCAACGGGGGACTCGGATGACAACCCGGCGGTGGATTATTAGTCATAGATGCTGTTGGATAACGGTCTATGTATTTGTCGTAATGCCCAATTAAATATCATAGTAGTCACATGTCATGTATATGCATTGTCATGCGCTCACTATTTGTCAATTGCCCAGCTGTAATTTGTTCACCCAACATGTTAGTTATCTTTTATGGAGAGACACCACTAGTGAACTGTGGACCCCGGTCCATTCTTTTACACTGATTAAACAACCACAAACTGCAAACTGTTCCTTTTTCATTCTCTGCAATTTAATACTCATTTTCCACACCATACGTTTAATCCTTTGTTTTCAGCAAGCCAGTGAGATTGACAACCTCACTGTTTCGTTGGGGCAAAGTAGTTTGATTGTGTTGTGTGCAGATTCCACGTTGGTGATCGTACGGCGCGCCACAACCTTCTGAAGAGTTGCTGCTCCTACTGGTTCGATAACCTTGGTTTCTTTCTGAGGGAAAACTTGCTGCTGACTGCATCATACCTTCCTCTTGGGGTCTCCCAACGAACGTGTGTTTCACGTCATCAAGCTCTTTTTCTGGCGCCGTTGCCGGGGAGACAGCAGTCTTCTGCAAGGGGAGTTTCACGCTTCCAATCTCTTTACTTTGTTTTTGTCTTGCTTAGTTTATTTTATTTTATCTTGTTTGCTTTCAATTATCAAAAACACAAAAAAATTAGTTACTTGCATTTAGTTTATTTTCAGTTTTGTTTTCTGTTAGTTATCATGTCTAGCCCTGTTCCAGTAGTAATGTCACCTGAAGAAGAGATCTTCACTTTCAAGCAAGGGAGTGAGGAGAGTTTTAAAGATGCTTGGTCTAGAATATTTGAGTCCTATGCTAAAACTGAACCTAAAATGACTTTAAGCCTGCTTCTTAGTAGCTTTTATTTTGGTCTTGTTCTTTGCTACAGATATGCTTTAGATGCTGTGGTAGGAGGAGATTTCCTTCGTTGATGGGGATCAAGCTTTTAATGCTATAAAAAATTGATTACAATTTCTAGCCCTCCAATCACTAAAATTGATTTGGCTTTGACAAGCATAAGTGATAGACTTAAGCTCTTGAAACAAATATATCTGGTCTAAAAGAAGGGTATAATCAGATTCGTGAACATTATGATAATGTGCCAGTAAATTTTGAACCATCGGGATGGATTCCCTCAGTAAAAGTTGTTATAAATGGTGAAACTTTTCATTCTCGCTGTGATATTATGTCTGAATTTGTTTAATGCCCAAGGAAATTTATGATTCCTTAAATCTTTGGGAGCTTTCCAAATGCGAAGATTGTATAACTTTGGGTGATAATACTATTAAATTACCAAGGAGTAGCCGAAGGAGTATTTACAAAACTCTTAGGGATAACAATATCTATTGATTATCTTGTCATTGAATGTGCAGGAGTAGGACAAATTACGCTTGGAAGATCTCTGTTGAAACGCTTTGGAGCAATAATAGATGGGCCAAGGCACTATGAATTTCGCCTCTTCACCTATGTGTAACCAAGTATTTCCTAAAGATAAAGGTAAAGGTAAGAGAGCTAAGCGTAAGATTGTTGATGCTTCTTCACTTGGTAATACTTGATGCATGCTTTGTGCCTAGCTAAAAGGCGTTAAAGAAAAGCGCTTATGGGAGGCAACCCATTTTTTTTTCTGCAATTTTTCTTTTATTGAGTCAAGGAGTGTTTACTTCTGTAGCAACTCCTTTGTATCTTTATTTTCTCGCATTGTTGTGCCAAGAGTAGCCTCTAATGTTAAGATGATGCTTAATTTTGATTGCTGCGCAGAAACAGATTTTTGCTGTTCACTGTACGAAATTCCTAAAATCACCAGATTGTTAATTAAATCTGAAATTTTTGTGCGTAATCTTTATGAATGTCTGAAACTTTCATTAGTTCAGAGTTTCTCGATCTGAGCGTCGTAAGTGCCTGAAAAAATTCGTCTTTGCGGACTGTTCTGTTTTAGACAGATTATGCCTTTTTATTTTGCATTCTCTCTTTTACTAGTGTTGAGTGAAATTCTTTTTTGGGTGGAAGAGCTTCACATAACATCAGTGGCTGTAGCTAATGTTTAAAGTAACAAATCATATTGCGTCTTTATAGAACATGTGAATTTTTGATTATGCACTAACCCTCTAATGAGATCTACTTTGAGTTTGGTGTGACGGAAGTTTTCAAGGGTCAAGAGAGAAGGATGATATAATAGGATCAAGAAGAGTGAAGAGCTTAAGCTTGGGGAGGCTCCCATGGATCTCCCCAGCATATTTCAAGAAGACTCAAGCGTCTAAGCTTGGGGATGCCCAAGGCATCCCCTTCTTCATCGTCAAAATTATCAGGTCATCTCTAGTGAAACTATATTTTAATTCTTTCACATCATATGTGCTTTTCTTGGAGCGTCTGTGTGCTTTTATTTTCAGTATTGCACTTTTATTTTCAATAAAGCTTGACTGGACCCTAGCATTCTTGATTGGGAGAGAGACACGCTCCGCTTTTTCATGAGAATACTCCTATTCTTCACTTATATTTGTTGAGTATTCATATCTAGCGCTGTTCAGCTTTTAGCTCTTGTTTTCATGTATCTCTTGTCAGAGCTATTAGCTTTCTTTTGTAGAAAGTACTCTCTTGCTTCACTTATATTTGTTTGGAGAGTTGATGAAATAAATTGATTGGTGTTTGGTTGGTTCAGAAAATGTTGCATGTGGTAATTGGTATAAGGAAAAACTTGCTTAATCTTGTAGATCACTAATGGATAACTTGATGCTTGTCAATTGTTTTGAGTTAACAAGTAGATCATGATTAAATTGTGCATCACATGAGTTAAGCCTATTAGTGAAGAACTACCGTAAAGCTTGTTGAAAATTTGGTTTGCATCGGTGGTATCTCTAAGGTCTAGATATTTTCTAATAACAGGGTTTGGTTAACAAGGAAGACGGTATGAAGTCTTATAACGTTTGCAATATGTTTGTCATATAAAACTTGGTGTACGGGTTGATATTCTTGTTTGCTTACATAACCTTGCTAGCCTAAACTCTGTACTGAGAGGGAATGCTTCTCGTGCATCCAAATCCTTGAGCCAAAATCCATGCCATTTGTGTCCACCATAACTACCTATATGTGGTATTTCCTTGCCACTCCAAGTAAATTTTTCATGTGCTACCTTTAAATTATTCAAAATGTTATTATTCCCTTTTTGTGTCAATGTTTACTAGCTCATGAGGAATTAGTGTGGTTATTCTTTATTCTATTTGTTGAATGGACTTTTACACCTGGACTAGTGGCATATACATCCGCTTATCCAATAACTTGCAAAAAGAGCTGGCAACGGGGTGCCCAGTCCCAATTAATTACAACTTTAACCAATTAATTCTCTTCACACTTTTGCCCTGATTCATCAGTAAGCAATGACAAACAGTGAAATACCTGAATGTGTGTAAACCAAAGAGAAAGAGGGATGATCTGCCTTGCTGGTAGAAATAACGTCCTTCATGGGAGCCGCTCTTAAAAGTCCGTTCGACAGGTAGAATACTGTTCTCACCCGCTACCATTCGTTGACAATTAACAAACACCTCTCAAAAATAGATACTCCTCCATGGTATGTGATTGATGGAAGGCACCCGAGGATTCGGTTAGCCATGGCTTGTGTTAGCAAGGTTGGGAGGAGTATCAAATATTTTATGCAATCTCTATATGCTTTCAAAAACCTAAAAGCTCTAGCACATGATTTAATCCCTGCTTCCCTCTGCGAAGGGCCTTTCTTTTACTTTTATGTTGAGTCAGTTTTCCTATTCTTTCTGTCTTCCACAAGCAAACACTAGTGTCAACTTTGTTACAACATGCGTTATATGCAATGTATTGGACTTGTTATACTACTTTGTGTTGACAATATCCATGAGATAAATATGTTGAAAGTTGAAGCAAATGCTGAAACTAAATTCTTCCTTTGTGTTGATTAAATACCTTTTATTAGAAACTATTGCTTTATGAGTTAACACTTATGCAAAACTGTTTGATGCTTGTCTCGAAAGTACTATTCATGAAAACGTTTAGCTTGTGTGATTCAT
Source organism: Poa pratensis (assembly GCA_947311845.1). NCBI lineage: Eukaryota > Viridiplantae > Streptophyta > Magnoliopsida > Poales > Poaceae > Poa > Poa pratensis. Next base: position 51,999,429 of record CAMZMU010000020.1, read on the forward strand.
TGTTTACTCATTATCTATTTGGTAGCAAATTATAGACCATTGACTTGGATCACTTCATTCATTTACATGTGCCTTGCAATATTATATGATCAAGATTATGATGGTAGCATGTCACCTCAAAAATTATTTTGTTTTTATCGTTTACCTACTCGAGGACGAGTAGGAACTAAGCTTGGGGATGCTGATACGTCTCAAACGTATCTATAATTTTTGATGTTCCATGCTTGTTTTATACCAATTGCTACATGTTTTGCATCTACTTTATATCACTTTTATACATTTTTTGGGACTAACCTATTAACAAGATGCCGAAGTGCCAGTTCCTGTTTTCTGCTGTTTTTGTATTCCAGAAAAGCTAGTCTGGAAATATTCTCGGAATTGGACGAAACTACACGGGGGTCCCTATTTTTCCAGAACACCTGACGGAGCGAAGGAGCAGCAGAGGAGGGCCACCAGGCCCCACACGCACTAGGGCGCGGGCCCCCCTCTGCCGCGCCCTAGGGTGGTGTGGGCCCCTCGGGGGTCGCAGCCGCCGCCCTTTCGCCTACTTATTCCCCCCGACGCGAAAACCCTAAGTACCTGAGCAAATATCCACGAAAAGTTCCAGAGACGCCGCCGTCGTCAACCCTAGCTCGGGAGGGTTCAGAACCTCTTCCCGGCACCCTGCCGGAGAGGGGAATCGTCACCGGAGGCTTCTACATCGCCATGCCTGCCTCCGGAGTGATGCGTGAGTAGTTCATCCTTGGACTACGGGTCCATAGCAGTAGCTAGATGGTTGTCTCTCCACTTTGTGCCATCATGTTTAGATCTTGTGAGCTGCCCTACATGATCAAGATCATATTATTGTAATGCTACATGTTGTGTTTGCTGGGATCCGATGAATATTGAATATTATGTCAAGTTGATTATCAATCTATCTTATATGTTATTTAAGATCTTGCATGCTTTCCGTTACTCGTAGATGCTTTGGCCAAGTAGATGCTTGTAACTCCAAGAGAGAGTATTTATGCTAGATAGTGGGTTCATGTCTCCGTTTAACCTGGGACAGTGACAGAAAGTTCTAAGGTTGTGGATGTGCTGTTGCCACTAGGGATAACCTAACGATGCTATGTCCACGGGCATATGTGTTTGTTTACATTACGCACTTTACTTAATGCAATTATCCGTTGCTTGCAACTTAATACCAACGGGGGACTCGGATGACAACCCGGCGGTGGATTATTAGTCATAGATGCTGTTGGATAACGGTCTATGTATTTGTCGTAATGCCCAATTAAATATCATAGTAGTCAACATGTCATGTATATGCATTGTCATGCGCTCACTATTCGTCAATTGCCCAGCTGTAATTTGTTCACCCAACATGTTAGTTATCTTTTATGGAGAGACACCACTAGTGAACTGTGGACCCCGGTCCATTCTTTTACACTGATTAAACAACCACAAACTGCAAACTGTTCCTTTTTCATTCTCTGCAATTTAATACTCATTTTCCACACCATACGTTTAATCCTTTGTTTTCAGCAAGCCAGTGAGATTGACAACCTCACTGTTTCGTTGGGGCAAAGTAGTTTGATTGTGTTGTGTGCAGATTCCACGTTGTGATCGAGTACGGCGCCGCCAACAACCTTCTGAAGAGTTGCTGCTCCTACTGGTTCGATAACCTTGGTTTCTTTCTGAGGGAAAACTTGCTGCTGAACTGCATCATACCTTCCTCTTGGGGTCTCCCAACGAGCGTGTGATTCACCCATCACGGCCCAGTGCCGGACAATGAGCCACTCGAGGCGGGCTCTGATGATGAAGCGACCTCACTCGCGATCGCACATACGCCAGACGCTGAAGAAGGCGATGGTGAGGTGCAGGCCAAGCAGAAGCGGTCGCGCGAGGAAGAAGACACTGCTGACTCAGAGGAGAAGGAGGGAAACGAGACGGAGTCGACATTGGCGCCACTCGATGTTCCACTGATTCGCTCGCTTCCCCCACGACCACCGAAGAGATCACGCCCAAGCATGGGTGTGCTTGCACCTGGTCGAATGGTCGACCTTACTGAAGAGTAAGTATTATGTGCATTTTCTTTTTGACGGTTTATGAATGTTGCCAAGTTGTTTACTTAGCATGTGTGAAACAGCGTGTCCTCGGATGAGGATTTGCCACCGCCACCTCAGATGGAGAAGAGCAGTGCGGCGTTGACTACTCGAGTTTGCCACCAGAACAGCCGCCTACCGCTGCGACTCCGGCTGCCGCAGACGTGGCTACACCATCTGAGCCTAAGATTGCGGCTGACAAAGATGAGGCAGCAGCGACAGGTGTTCCTGCGTCGACTTCCTCCTTCTTAAATCATGTAAGCTTGTGCTTTTGTACCATAATTGAATCACAAGCGGGTGCTAAAGTTGTTCATAGACCCGATAAATCTGTTCTGAACTTGCTCATGCTGTGCTGTAGTCATTTGTACAAGAGCTACTGAAGGCTGGCTCCAAGTATGTACACATGGAGACAGAAGTCGCCACCTTGCAGCAGCAACTCGAGGATGCGAAGAGTAAGTATCTAGTAATGAGAACCCGAGTGTTTTGGATGTAACTATCTTTTGTAGCATGTTGAAAAAATGCTTATGTGTTTCGCAGAGTCAGCGACTGACGCTGCAGAAGAAATGGACAAAGCCACCCGTCGAGTTGCTGATCTGGAGAAGAGGCTGAAAGCGGCCGAAGTTAGAGAAGACCAGGCAATTGGTCGACTCTCTGCCGCCAGCACCACTTTGACGGGTACGCAATCTTGCCGTTGCATTAGATATTTGAAGTTTTTGTAATGTGCTGCTGAACATGGTGTTTACATGCTATGCTAGGTGCCATGGATGGCCCTACTGCTCCTGGCAAACAAAGCGTTGGCGCTTCACTTGATGAAAGTGTAGCCGTCGCGGAGGTTACCAACAGTAGGGCAGGGGAGATGCTGACGAAGGCGGCGAGTGCTTTGGGCGCCCTTCACAGCAGCTTCTTCCCAGATGATGAGCTTCCATCTTCGTTTGCAGAACTGGTGGAGCTGTTCAAGCCAGAAGGAACTGCCGTCGCTGATTTCTGTCGCGAGCAAATGGTAAGTGGTGCTCAGACTACTTTTCTCATGTTCCTCGCGCACGGAGTCGAGGCAGATTTTGACAAGGTCACGACGAAGTTCCCGAGGGGTCCTGGCGGCAAAACCGTCGGGTTAGGCACTTGGATGGAGGCTGCCCAAAAGTATGCTCAACAGCTTGTAACAACTGTTGAAGATAGGGCAGCCAAGGTTCAGGCGAAGAAGGCTTCTTCCAAGAAGTCGATGACTAGCGAGTGAACCTTCGTCGCCTAGTTTTAGGGATTTTTATTGTTTTGCTTTTGCTGTAAAAACATCGGACTTCGTATTTGTGCTTCATGAAATATGAACTCCAGTTATCGGGAGGCACAGCCCCGAGCTTTTTGCTTGATCTCTTCTGTTTCTCTTATGTTCTGAGTTATTCTGGATGTAGACCCGAGCTTCTAGAACATCGACTGGTCCAGGTGCGAGCGGCTCCACTCAGTCGCGTAGCGTGAATGACCAAAAAATCATCGACTTCCTTCAGCTCAAACTTTCCAAGGTGACAAGCGAGCTAAAGAAGACACAAGATGCATATGCGGAGTTGCAGTCGAGGCCATCCCCAACTACGGAGCGAGAGGCCTTTTTGCTTGAAGAGTTGGAGAAAGTGAACCTACAGCTTGAATGTAAGCTTTTTTGGAAGTTGAATTGTGAGCTCGACGCACAGGTCGACTGGGATAACAATTTTGCATTATTTTTGCCATAGGTGTTTGTTTTGACCAATTGAAGGAGGAGGCACGGCTACAGGACCGACTCGACGGTCAAGCGAGTAGCCCGGAATACGCTGCCCACCTCTTTTGGTCGACAGGGCGAGGAGTGCCATTTTGGTAAAGCTCCTGGATCGTGCGTGGCGAACTGCCATTCGACTGGAGAGCTGCAGGTTAGCTTTGTTTCGAGTCCACGAGGCTTTGTTTCCTTTGAATGAGCAACCACAAAGCCTTGCTGCATTGCTGAAGAAATTTCGAAAGGGAAAGGCGATCAAGAAATTTGTACGCGAGCAACTGATTAGCGGGGCTAACATTGCTCTTGCCTTTGTGCGGTCGCACCTTCCACACCTTGATTTGAAAAAGATTACGATGGGGCCTGCACCCGTACCAGGTGGTGGTCCTGTGCCAATGGAGGAGCACAACCAAGAGACACGGGTGGACGCATTGGTCCTAATCCATCATGTGCTAAAGGAGGAGGAGAAGTGGACCCAGCCAAAGGATGAACCTGTGGATTAAGGTTTTTATGCATAGGGGGCAGCCCCCGAGTGTAAATGTAATACGTGTAAGTATTATGAACTAAATAGTTGTTTCATCACAGCCCCCGAGCTTGTTGAGTGGGGGTGCATGAAGTAATTTACTGTAAACTTATGATTATCCAGCCCCCGAGTCCTTGGGTGCGGCTGAGAGTACTGCTTATGAGCTTTTTTGTGTTAGGACCCAGCCCCCGAGTATTCGAGTGCGTCTGGGTTGTTTGTTTTTGCGGGAGCGAGAGCTCGTATTTTGGATAGCGCAGCCCCCGAGTGCTCGGATGCGGCTAAGGTACGAGTTATGCGAATAGTAAACAGAAAGATAGGAGGAACATTTTGATTATATTCCACTTTTGAATGTTAAGCTGCAGGCCGCCTCATTAAAAACCTTCCAGTCCCCGTAGGTACCCTGGTAAGGAAAAGAGCGCGTCTGAAACCTGCAGCTATCCGACATATGTGCCTATTACATTGTGCGACTGAGCAATCTAAGCATAGAAACGGCGCAGCTGCGCAACGTTCCAAGGATTGTGCGAGAGTTCGCCTGTCTTCGCGTGCTTCAGTCTGTATGCTCCACCACCAACCTCGGTGATGATGAAGGTCCTTCCCATGGAGAAGCGAGTTTGTGCACCTTCTTTTGCTTCAGTCGAAGTACCAGGTCGCCAACCTCGAAGGACTGGTGCGCAGTCGACGGCTGTGGTAGTTGCGGAGGTCTTGCTGATAGACAGCTGTGCGTGCTAGCGCCGTGTCGCGTGCTTCTTCGAGCAAGTCGACTGCGTCTTCGAGTGCTTCATCTGCGCTTCTTCGTTGTATGCTTCGACTCTTGGTGCATTGAATCTTACATCTGATGGCAGGATTGCCTCTGCGCCGTAGACCATAAAAATGGGGTGAACTGTGTTGAAGCGTTAGGAGTTGTGCGTAGGCTCCATAGCACAGATGGGAGTTCTTCGACCCAAGCACCCGCGGCTCTTTTGAGTGGCACCAGGAGGCGTTTCTTGATTCCGCTCGTCACGAGTCCATTGGCTTTTTCGACTTGGCCATTGGACTGCGGGTGTGCCACGGATGCATAGTTGAGCGTGATCTGCTCTTTGCAGAAGGATCGGAACTCTTCAGCCGTGAAGTTTGTACCGTTATCAGTGATGATGCTGCTTGGTACACCAAAGCGGTATATGATGGATTTTATGAAATTGACTGCTGTAGTGGCAGTCGAACTTGTGATAGGGACTGCTTCAATCCACTTGGTGAACTTGTCGACCGCCACCAGAAGGTGAGTATGCCCTCCATGGGAGGATTTTTTGAGTGGCCCGACCATATCGAGCCCCCACTGGGCGAAGGGCCAGGCCAATGGTATTGTCTTCAACGCCGATGCGGGTGCGTGCGGCTTTGTGGCGAATTTTTGACAGCCGATGCACCTTTTGACTATGTCCTCCGCGTCTTTGAGTGCTGTGGGCCAGTAGAAGCCTGCGCGAAAGGCTTTGGCTACGAGTGATCGACTGCTGGCGTGATGCCCGCAGGTACCTGCATGAATATCACGAAGGATGGCCTGGCCATCTTCGAATGCTATGCATCGTTGGAACATACCTGATATGCTGCGCTTGTATAGTTCGCCGTTGATGACGGTGTATGCTTTAGATCGTCGAGTGACGCGTCTTGACTCTGTTATGTCTTCAGGTACCTCGCCGCGGAGTATGTATGCGAGGAAAGGTTGAGTCCAAGTTGGCTCAATGAGGAGTACCTCGACTGGCGGGTCCTCTGTGCTAGGTGCTTTGCTCTTGGCTGGTGCGGCTGATGTAGGAGATGTTCGTTTTTCTTGATGGACCTGTGCTCGATGCGCTCGAGGAAGACACCAGGTGGAACTGGTGCTTTGGTCGCGCCAATGTTGGCTAGCTTATCTGCTTCTTCATTGCTCTCACGCCCTATGTGCCGCAACTCGCAGCCTTCGAAGCTGCCCTCCATTAGTTGTACAGGTCACGGTAGGCGATCATGTTATCTGCGATTGCATCGCAGGCCTTCATTGTTTGCTGCACCACAGATTCGAGTCACCATAGATCATCAGTCGAGTGCACCCGAGGGCTTTGGCCATCCGCATGCCATGGATCAGGGCCTCGTACTCTTCGTTATTGGATGGTAACTCGAATCCCATCTGCAGGATATAGCGAAGCTTGTCGCCTTTTGGTGATATGAGGATGACACCTGCGCCTGCGCCTTCGTTCTTCTTTGAGCCGTCAAGTACATAGTCCATGAGTTGGACACATCTGGTGCTCCTGGCAACTGAGCTTCGATCCACTCGGTATGGAAGTCAGGTAAGACTTGTGCTTTGATGGCCTTCGGGTAATCATACTTGATATCTCGTGGTCCTAGCTCGATGAGCCATTTTGCGACTCGCCCAGTTGCGTTGGGGTTTGTGAGGATGTCCCGATCCCTGAGGTGCTGATTACAGTGATCGGGTGCTCTGCGAAGTAGTGCGTCAGCTTCCTTGAGGACATGAACACGGCGTAGGCCAGCTTTTGATAGTGCGGGTACCGCTGCTTTGATATGGAGAGCACTTCACTCAAGTAATAGACTGGGCGTTGTATGCTTTGGGCGTGTCCCTCCTCCCTGCGTTCGACTACCAGTACGGTGCTTACCACCCTGTTAGTTGCGGAGACATATAGGTATAGTGGCTCTCGTTCCCTTGGTGCGACGAGGATTGGAGGGCTTGTGAGGACTCGCTTGAGGTCCGTGAAGGCTGCTTCGGCTTCTGGCGTCCACTCGAATTTGTCTGCTTTCTTCATCAGTCGATAGAACGGGAGTGCTTTTTCGCCCAGTTTGCTGATGAATCGACTGAGTGCTGCCACTCGACCCGCTAATTTTTGCACGTCATGGAGCTTTGAAGGCCTTTGCATCGTCAAGATGGCCTGTATTTTCTCCGGGTCCGCCTCGATTCCACGAGCCGAGACTAGATACCCCAGGAGCTGCCCGGCTGGCACGCCGAACGTGCACTTCTTCGGGTTGAGCTTGATGTGGAAGCGTTTGAGGTTTGCGAACGTCTCTCGCAAGTCATCGAGTAGTGTGTTTTCCTCCCTTGTTGTGATGACGATGTCGTCTACGTAGACCTGGACGTTTCGCCCAATTTGCTTCTTGAGGCAGTCTTGCATCATGCGCTGGTAGGTTGCGCCTGCGTTCTTGAGCCCAAAGGCATTGTTGTGTAGCAGTAGACCCCGAGTGGGGTTATGAACGCCGTTTTCTCTTCATCCTCTTCCTTCATCCTTATCTGGTGGTAACCCGAGTAAGCATCCAGGAAGGACAAGCGAGCGCACCCGGCGGTGGAGTCGACGATCTGGTCGATTCGAGGTAGTGGAAAGTGATCCTTTGGACAGCATTTATTGAGTGCTGTGAAATCTACGCACATCCGAAGGATATCTGTGTGCTTCTTCTCTACGAGTACGGGGTTGGCCACCCATTGTGATTTCTTGATTTCTCTGATGAAACCTGCTGCGAGTAGTCTGTCGACTTCGGCTTCGACTGCGGTTCTTTTCGGGCCGGATATGCGGCGCATTGTTTGCTTGACTGGTTTAGCATCTGGAAATAATTGGAGAGAGTGCTCGGCGAATTCCCTGGGAATACCTGGCATGTCGGCTGGACACCACGCAAATATATCCCAGTTCTCACGGAGGAATTCGACGAGCGCGCTTTCCTATGCGATAGGCAGACTCGAAGAGACATTGACTGTCTTGGTCGGGTCAGTCGGGTGCACCTGATGCGACCTTGTGTCATTGGTGGCATTGAATGCTCTGTCGACTGCCACCTTCTTGTGCTCCGGCATAAGTGTTCGATCGTTGGAGACCGCTAGATCGGCGAGTGTTGCTTCCATGCCGAACATCTCAGAGATTTTGCTAAACTCTCGGTCGCAAGAGTCAGACTTTTGGAAGTTTCCTTTGACTGTGATTACTCCTTTTGGTCCAGGCATCTTTAGCTGGAGGTATGCGTAGTGTGGGACCGCCATGAATCGAGCGAACGTCGGGCGTCCAAGTATGGCATGGTATTGTGACTTCCAGTCGACAACTTCGAACTCAATCGACTCTGTCCTGAAGTGGTTTTGTCCCCGAACGTACGTCGAGTTGTATGGTGCCTTCTGGGCTTATTGCTTTGCCTGGGACGATACCGTGAAAGGTATTTGAGGATTTGGCAGGTTTTCGACTGACCTGTTCATTTTGCGGAGCGTATCTGCGAAGATGATGTTTATGCCGCTGCCACCATCCATGAAGACCTTGGACATGGCGTAGCCTCCAATTTGCGTCGAGTACCAGAGCAGAGTGCCCTGGACGAACGACCGATGGTGGGTGGTCCTCTCTGCTGAAGCTTATTGCGTTTCGGATCCCTTCAAGAATTCAGTTACAGCAGGAGGTGACATGACCGCCATGTTTACTTGTCGAGTGCGAAGTTTTTGCTCCCTGTTGGAAGGGCGACCTTTCTGTATCATGTACATCTGCCCTTGGGGCGGAGGGTACTGAGGTTCGTCCACCCGAGGTACGGGTTGTATGGCACCCGCGATATTTCCGCCTGCGGCAGGCTGTGGTGGTGGAGGTGGTGCCATCAGAACAGGCACATTGTTTGGCTGAGGCACAGGTGCAGGTGCGGGTGCGTGTGCGGCTGTTGCCTTTCTGAGTTGCACGTATTCAGATGCTAGTTGGTCGAATTCTCTGCAGTTTCTCATCGAGTGATTGGAGCGCAATTTTCCGTCTTCCCCTTGTACAGGTGGAATCTGCAATCAGCATCCATCTTGTCTCGAATGATCGCTCGTTTTGTGCGCCGGAGCGCGACTTGCGCCAATCTTTCTTCTTGTAGCTGTCACTGCGTGGTTGTGGTCTCGACTGTCCCGGATCATCTCGACTGTCCCGGCGATCATCTCGACTATCCCGTCGATCTTCTGACCGTCGGTCGCTTCTGTCTTGGTCATTGCGGGTGTGGAGAACCCAGCCGCCATGAATTCGGGTCTGTCGTCGTCGTAGTGACGTTTTGAACGTTTGCGCCTCCGGTCGTCTCTGTACGAGTCCCGCGGTGTCGACTGCCGCTATCATGATTGTCACGGGGTGAGGACCCGCGTGTGGTGCGTGCCATGTCTTCTCCGTCTGCCCACTCAGTCGCGATCTTCAGGAGGTTAGCCACAGAGGTTGGCTTTTGGCGACCAAGTGCTTCTTTGAAATCTCGCCTGGCGAGGCCCATGATGAAAGCATCCATGGCCATATCTTCTGAAATTACTCCAACTGAGTTGTGTATCTCAGTCCATCGTCGGATGTATGACCTCAACGTTTCGTCCGACCGTGAACGCAAGCTCTCAGTTCTTCGAACGTTTTTGGTCGCTCACATAGAGGCTCGAAGTTTTTGATGAAGTCTGCGCGGAAGTGATCCCACGAGTCGTATGTTGATGGAGGTAGAGCTTGAGCCAGTCGCGGGCTGTGCCTTCGAGCATGAGTCGTATGTATTGCATGGCTGTGATATTTGTGCCTCGCTGGCACGCGACAGCCAGTCTGTAGTCTTCCAGCCACCCTGAAGGTTCCTGTCGACCCGTGTATTTGGGTGTTCAGATGTAGTTTGAACCCTTTGGGCATCCGTGTCTCGCGGACGCGTCGAGTGAAGCACAGAGCTCCGTGTGGCTCAGGCTCCTGATCAGAGTACGAGTCGCTACTGTAAGATCTGCGTGATCTGCTTCTGGACCTGCGCCGCGTGAGCCGCTTCTTTCCTTCGAGTGGTGATGGCGACCACTGCGATTATGTTCTTCACGATGCGTGTCTACTATGGCACGGTCTCGACTCCCTCCTGGAGTTTTTGGGATTTGGCGTATGGCCTTCGCTGCTAAGGCGAGTGATTTGATCTGTTGGCGATGTAGTTTTGCATTGGGGTCATCAGCTGGAGGCTTGATTGCCTCTAGGTATGCTGCAGCGGTAAAGAGAGCACCCGCAGCTGTTTTCGGTACTGGTACTCCCTCCTCGTCGAATGTCATGAAAGAGTGGCCTAAGTTGCGGGTGAAAGGACAATGATGTCGCCTAGAGGGGGGGGGTGAATAGGCGATTAAAACTTTTCCGGTTAAAGGCTTGCTAATTGCGGAATAAAACTATGTGTTTAAATTAACAAGCCAACAACCTAAATATACTAGGCTCACCTATGTGCACCAACAACTTATGCTAAGCAAGACAAGCAATAAGGTGATAGCAATATAGAATACTTCAAGCACGAAGGCTATCACAATGTAAAGTGCATAAGTAAAAAGCTCGGTATAGAAATAACCGAAGCACGCGGAGACGATGATGTATTCCCGAGTTCCTCCTTGAAAGGGAGTACGTCTCGTTGGAGAGGTGTGAACCGACACAACGGTTCAACAACCACAAAGGTTTCACCCTCTTCTCCGATGAACCGCACCACAAAGGTTTGGTTCACCTTCCACTATCGGTATTCCTTCGAGGCGGAATCCGGAGCCTTACAACAACAATCCGAGGCACAACCCACAAAGGGATTGGGGGCTCCCGAACGGCTTTCAACAACAATCCGAGGCACAACCCACAATGGATTGGGGGCTCCCGAACGGCTTCAAGTGACCACACAAGGGTCCAACCACCACAAAGGCGTCTAGGGTCCAAGGACCCAAGAGTAACAAGTCCACACGCTTTCAACTTCCACGAATCCTCGTGGAGAGCACACCGATGCACCAAATGCAAAAGGCAAGAGCACAAGTGCTCAAGTCCTTCACTCTCAAATTCCAACAAAGCAACAAATGCTTATGGGGGAATAAGAGAGGAAGAACAAAGAGGAGAACCACTCAAGAACTCCAAGAACTAGATCCACTATGTTCCCCTCACTTAGAGGAGATATTGATTGGTGGAAATGTAGATCTAGGTCTTCTCCTTCAATCCTCCAAAGATCAAAGAGTTTGGGTGGAGGGATTGGGAGATATCAAGGAAATGAGCTTGCAACAATGGAGGAGAGAGAAAGCAAAGGTTGCTGGGCCAGCTCACTGGCTGGAGGAAGGTGGAGGGGTATTTATACCCCTCCCAGGAAAACTAGCCGTTGCAGCCAGAAAACACACCGGAGTCTCCGGCCCTAGTGACCGGAAACTCCGGTACAGGGCGGAAACTCCGGCCCCCTGGGGGCGGAAACTCCGGCTCCCACCAGGGGGTGAGCAACAAACAGACGAGGCAGCTCGGGCAAAACATTCCGGCCACAGAGGCCGGATACTCCGGACCAGGGGCGGAGACTCCGGCCCCCACCAGGGGCTGAACATGAAAAACACTCCCCGAGGAAAACCAAGGACCGGAGACTCCGGCCTGAAAGCAGTGAAACTGCAAAACCTGAAATGCAATAACTTTCTCGTATGAACTCCAAATCAGGTGAATCCAATTGCATTGGAAAGGTAACGACGAGTGTTATCACACAAAAACCTGGAAATATTAAGGGTCACAAATATAGAGGGGATACCACACATGGGAAGGTGTGGACCCTAACTCGAAGGTGGACCGGTAATATTTCCAACACGAAAACGCAACAAGTTTTCCAAATGAAATCCGTTTTCGAAGAACTTGGGGCTTGTCATGAAGATCACGACAAGCACCAAAACCCAACAAGGAGAAAAGCCAAATAAAAACCAAGAAAGATGATATGCCAAGTATGCAAAGGTTTGAGCTCTCCACAAAGATGCGATCAAGTTACTCACTTGAGAGCCCCTCTTGATAGTACGCCGTCTATCCTAAAACCCGGTCTCCCACTAACAACATGAGACCGGTAAAATAGAAAACCTATCAAGATCATACCTTTGCCTTGCGCATTCCACTTGAGCTCGATGATGACGATCTTGACTCTCTCAAGTTGGAACACCTTTCTCGATTGTGCTTGCTAGCACATGCTTGATGAAGACTTCTCCAAATGCTCCCCCATACTCCATTATGGGAAAGCCTCGCTAAGCTCCGTCTTCATGTCTCCTTTGCACTTCATCTTCTACACATGACCATTCTTCATATAAACCCTTAAATAGAGCATTGGTCATCATGCCATCTTCAAGAGTCCAACACATGAACTCCAATGGACAAGATCTATAAGAATATCTCAATGTAAACATTAGTCCATAAGGAGTGTCATTAATTACCAAAACCACACATGGGGGCAACCATGCACTTTCAGCGGGTGAGTGATGCCCTCTCATCTGCCGCGAGGTGTGACAGCCTTGATCTGGGTCTTGTGGCTGCTCGCCCGGTGGAGCTCAGGAGAGTTGTCTTCTTCGTGCACTCGACAAGCTAGCCTGCTTTTTACGTTCTTCGAGTGTTGCTCTGATCTGCTGCAGTCGAAGTGATTCCTGCCAGTTGAAGTACTGGAAGGTTAACATCTCCTCCCGTGTTGCGTCTGCTGGCATCATTGTGCACTCCTTGATAACTTTGTCTGCTTTTGCTGCCATCTCAGCAGTAATTATGAGATTTGTGACTCCATCCGGCATAGTAACTGTGCACGGAAATTCTGTAGGCCTGCGACTGGCTGCAGCATCAGATGATTCTGCAGCGAAGGCAACGTAGACCTGCTGGGGTATCACCCGAGGGTATGTGTATGTGTTTTCGAGTCCTGTCATGGACTCGACGTCGTCATCAAGGCTCATGTCGGAGTCGATATGCCCATCGAGTGGTCCGTCTGGACGGATCTCGCTGTTGATGTCTTCATCGCCTATGCTCACCTCGGTGTCGGCGAAGTTGTTATGGATCTCGCAGTCGAGATTGTTGTTGGTGCAGATCTCGGAGTCGACGTGGTTGTCGATATGAGTTTCGGGCTCATCGAAGTCGCTGAGGAGATCCCGCAGTCGAGGCTATCCTCGAGTGGAAAATTGAGCTCGGGATCGTTTGTGCGGTATGCTGATTCGGCCTCCTCACCTTGGAATTCTTCAATGAGCTCGTTGATCTCTCGAGTCGACATCGTTGTTGCAGACGAGCAGGCTTGGAGGATCGATGATGGTATGGACGCAGTTGATGGATCCGCAGTCGAAGGAGCCGCAACCGATGGAGCCTCGGGTGCGGAAGTCGCGAGTTGGCGTGGATCTGTCAAGTCCTGCACACCAAGCTTGTTTACGAAAAAATTGAACGAGCCAACGGTTAAACCCAAACCTGACTCGAGATCAGCGAACGTCTCCTGGAATTCTGGGGAGTGTGGCTCAAAGTCAATCAGAGGATCTGATGTGCTTTTTGCAGGTGAAGCTGGCGTGCTGCCGTTTGTTGAGTGAGTCGGCGAGTTGCCGTGCACCGCCCGAGTCGACGAGTTCTGGTTTGTTGATGCAGCCGGCGAGTTGCCGTTTGTAGATCCGATCGGCGAGTCGCCGTTTTCCGACGGAACCGAAGAAACCGCGAGTCCAGCACTATTCTTTCCCACAGACGGCGCCAATTGACGAGGGGTTAACTCATCAAATCCCATGGTTAAGGACCTAGGGTTGAGATTATGGGGAGAGAACGTGGTAGTACTGGCAGTTTCATCGGCTGACAAGCAGAGGCAAAGATTTACCCAGGTTCAGGCCTCCGGAGAGTAACACCCTACTTCCTGCTTGTCTGGTATTGATCGTGTGAGATTATGCGGTTACAGGGAAGCTCCGGCGAGATGTCAATCTCGCTAGGGCTTTTGGTGGTTCGAATATTGCCTTTCAGGATCGGCGGCCCTCCCAGCCTTTATATAAGAGGCTGGGTCTCGGGAGTCCGTAACCGACCCTGTTTACATGTAAGGAAAGTTTAAACCGACTATGCCTATGTCTAATCTTGGAGGGTACTCCATCTTGTTGGGCCTTTCGTCATGGGCTTCATGTAGGCTCTCGATAACTGGACCTTAGTTGACACGTGCACCAGGTACCCTTATGGTAGGGTACCCGAGATGTATATCCTTGTCAGTAGCCCCCGAGTACTTGTACTTCACTGCTTGTAGTCATCGCTAGGTGGTCTGAAGACCTATTTGTAATTTTCATTACTTTTGGAATTCTTTGTACTATTGATAATCAATAGATCGGTTGGCCTTTTCGCAAAAAAAGATCTCAGTATAATTTGGATTATGTTTGAAATGTGTTAATTCAATTAAACTTTAATAAAAAATTGCGAAACACAGTACAACGCAGTCGCTCACATACACGCGCATACACTCACCCATATGAACGCACGCACGCACACCCTACCCCTATGAGCACCTCCGAGAGACTGAGCCTGCAAATCAGGTCTTGAGATTGACGAAGTCACCACGGGCGCCTCGCTGTCGACGGGAACGTCGCCTCCCACTGAAGAATATATTCCGCCTAAACGAGAAACACCAGCGTTAAACCTGGGGTTTGAACTCTGGTTGGCTGGGGGTACAACCACCCTCCTAACCATCCTACCACAGGCAGGTTCTCTTAAACTTTTATAATTAATCCGGCTACTTCTCATCAGAACAAAAAGTTGTGCTGGTAGCTATAGCGTTAGCGTGACGCGCCGGCCGACAGCTTTATCCTCCTTTTTCCGTTTTTCGAAAGTCCAGTCGGTTCGCAACTTCCCCAAACAGGCAAGCAAACACCAGCACGGCCCTCCCAACTCGGCCAATCACGTACTGTACGTTCGTGTGGTCGTGTGCGCGTATGCGGCAAGGATAAGCCATCTTTTGTGGTTGATGTGTTGGGATATTGTTGCATCTGACCGAGCAGGCGGGGAACAGGGAGTAGGGTTTATGTTCCATCAAATGTATGGGTGGAATTTGTGATCACCAATACAACTGAGAATGATGTGGGTCCAATATAATCAGCTGGCTACATACCTCAATCATTTAAGCATATATCATGTCACACTGAGCACCTTCCCCTTATGGCATTATGCATGCCTTTGAGCCGTGCCACTAGGCCGATTTTCTCCTCCATGATAGATGTTGCATGGCAACGGCTCACCTCGGTGTCGAAAGTGTTCGTTGCACGCGTAGGGTGGGAGTTGGGAGAGATATTGATGAAGAGGTTAATGCAACATGACTCGACGACCGACTAAATGTTAGGGCTGATTTGGGTAGGGTGGGGACAGGTAAAAATGGGGAGGTATTGGACCAACTCCGGTGTACCATACAATGTGACTGCCGTTGCTAGGTGTTTGAGAGAAAAAGTGAACCAACAAGTTTGTTAGGTTGGTCGGTTCCAAGCCAACAACAAAGTAAAATACGACTCACTCTGCTTATGCGTGCTCTCCTCCATTTACAAATTATCCCACAATGGGTCTCTCGTGGGACATATATCTACCGCTAGCATGAAGCAGGAGAGAGCCAGAGTAATAACACAAGGAAAAAAAGAATCATTCTAGATTTTATTTATGTAGTCTCTCGTGGGACTAGCAACCAACCCTATACACTAGAGAAAACCACTAGCATCTTGAAGGATTCTGCTTTATGGTTTCTTTGATTCACATGATAGGAAAAACGCATGATCATAATGTCATGCCCGCTCCAATTCTACATGATTTCGTATCCATCATAATTTGTTTGATTTCACACGGGAAATATAAAGGAATCTGAAAAAGAGATTTGAATGGGTGCTAGATTTTCTATACAATCTAGTGAAAAGAATTCCTTAGAAATAGTTGCTATGGATACAATCAGACAAATCAAACAACCACCATAGAAAAGTTCTAAGAATTTAAGTCCTCCAATTTTTAATACAAATCCTACAAATCAAAGTGGCCCTATGTTTCCAATCCATTCATCATTGGATATGGTCTTAGTGGTGGACAATAACAATAAGGTAGAGGGACGAGCAAAAGGGGAAAATCTAAGAGTGAGAGGATACACCACACATGGATCTGAAAACATGTCAATAGGTAGAATACGAGCGGAGAATACTAGAGTTAAAAAGTAGAGAAGGTAGTCACTGAACTTAGGGACAAGAGAAAAGAATGATGGTGGGTAATTTTACCCTCTCGGATGGATGTTCATCTCAGAATATAATTTTTGTTATAAAAAGTTGCACCATTGGTTTATAATGGACAACAAAGAAGGAAGAAGACGAATAAATAGGGAGGAAGAAGAATAAAGAAGAGAAATAGAAAGGGGAGAAGGTGAGGGTATAGAATTCGATGACAAACACAACCCGAAATGGGTGGTGGCACTGCAAACAAACGATGAGCGAGGTGGTGAGCGGTTGAACGGGTAATATGTTTCTTGCCGAGGTTTTAGACATTGGTTCGATCATGTTGACGTCCCGGCTTGACGCCATCGAATAACGCATGTGGCGGGCTATCAATCGAGTAGGCGGAGGAAAGATGTGCCGTGACCCATGATGTGGAGCAAGAGAGGAAAGAAAATGGGGACAATGGAGGATTAGAGGGAGACGTTGACGCTGGTACACTTGCCAAGCAAAAAACGATTGTGTAAAAAATTGTGTTGATGCATTTTGGATGCTATTGGCCGGCCGAGCCAAACGAAAAAGGCTCATAGTTGGCAGTTTGCAGAAGATTACACGTCAGCGCTGACGTGGATTCACCACGCAGAGACCAAGTCGCGTTCGGCTGCGTGGAATCCTGGCCGTCCAATTCTCTCCCGACGTACAGAAAGAGACGAGGACTCATCTCTTTGCCAGTTGCCATCCCCAAAATCTCATCCAGAACGAAGAGAGAACCCGCGTGTCTCGCCGGAGCTAGGGTTTGATCGAGAGTCCGGCGGCCGACCGACCGATCGAGGGGGAGCGAAGATGATCGAGGTGGTGCTCAACGACCGTCTGGGGAAGAAGGTGCGCGTCAAGTGCAACGAGGACGACACCATCGGCGACCTCAAGAAGCTGGTGGCGGCGCAGACCGGACGCGGCCCGAGAAGATCCGCATCCAGAAGTGGTACACCATCTACAAGGACCACATCACCCTCGGAGACTACGAGATCCACGACGGCATGGGCCTCGAGCTCTACTACAACTAGCCTATCGCCACTCAGCCATGTAATTCAATATTCCCCTTCACTTTTATTCGTCGTTCCCTTTCCATCACTGAAATTGGATTATTATTATTATATGATCGGCTATCGTTAAATTAGAAGGGTATGATATGTTGGATTGGGTTCCTGAGATTGATCGATCGATTGATTTCTGGAGAGGGTTCGTTTTAGGGTGCCTTTGATTCTTATGTTTCGTTTACTGTCTGAATATGATTCCCTTTTGTTGATGGGATACGAATTATTTCAGGGTAAGCATCTCTAATAGCTATGCTAAGTTAGTGAGAGCAGGTAGCCTGTTTGAGCTTTTGCAGATAGTTGAATTCTTGAAATATGGCCATATTGTTGCCCTGAAGCTCGATGAACTAAGATTTAGGAACTCTGTTGGTACTCCTCGGTTTCTATCGAAGCGCTACTTTGCTGTTGAAAAGTCATATGCTTGCGCATGTTGTAGTAATGGTGGGTAGAGGATATGTTGAATGGTGAGGTTTAGCCTGCTACGTTTCTTGTCTATTCTTCTAGTGTGGGCAAGAATCCCAAGGATTACTTAGTGAGAACGTTGTGTTAGGAATTCTTTTATTGGTAGGTTCCAGGTCCTGGAGAAAGCCAAAATTTCCATCAATAATACTAATTCATGGGAATTTTGTAACCTTGAAATTTGTTCCTTGATTTGAGACAACCTTTGGTTTGATTGCTTCTGGTCGCTACTGAACATCACAGCTGTGACATTGGTTTGATTTAGTTCACAACTTAAAAGTAAGGTTACTTTGGTCATGCGATGTAGCTAGATAGTTAATTTTTAATCACACAACATTGTATACTTGCTATTTGATTAGAATTGGGTAGCTTATTTGTTCATATAATTAAATGTTGGATCGTCATCAAACCTTTCAAACAAATCGGTAGCTTGTTAATGTACCATGCTTGCACTTGATGATTCATTCTGCACATGGGGTTTTGTTACTTCTCTATGCTCTATGACTGAATAAAAGAACCAAAAATCCTCCATGCAACCACATCTTGAAATTATGCCCTTTTTTGCTTGCTTGCGGGTAGTGTACTCTGCCGAGGGTGATGACAAAGCTAGTTCTTCCGTTTGAATTTCCATTTCCATAATGTTTTCACCTCCACTAACCATATGCTCCATTGCACTGCAGGTTGGTATGAGTTCTCCTAGCTATGCCTACGATGATATCCCTTCCAGTTTCAGCGTCGTCAGAGCTCAGTGTGAGCTGATATCCAGCAAGCTACTATATAACTAGTGGAATACATGATTGTACCAGTGATGACTGTTGTCAGCTTGAATTTATGTGTCTTATTATCAACCCTTTGAATGTAATTGGCTGTTACTCTCAAGGCTATAAATAATATAAGCCGTGCTACTTGGGTTGTGATAATATCAGGGTTATCTTGTGTTATTATGTGAGGGCATTTGCTCTGCTTAATCTTTGCTGTGAACAGCTCTCGGTTTCTCCTTGTTTCCCTAGTAAGAATCTGCAGGTGATATTGGCTTTGTGGCGCCGAAGTTAGGCCATGTGTAGGTGGTCATCTGGTTTTTATATAATGATGAATGTGCTTAAACTGATTTTGGAGAGGGTTCGTTTTGGGGTGCCTTTGCTTCTTATGTTTCATTTACTGTCTGAATATGATTCACTGTTGTTTGTGGGATAAGAATTTCAGAGTAAACATATCTGATAGCTATGCTAAGTTAGTGAGAGCAGGTAGCCTGTTTGAGCTTTTGCACATAGTTGAATTCTTTATGACCCGAAGTTCGATGAACTAAAGATTGAGGAACTCTGTTTGTACTCCTGGGTTTCTGTTGAAGCGCTGCTTTGCTGTTAAAAAATCATATGCTTGTGTATGTTGTAGTAATAAGATAGGATCGGTGGTTACAGGATATGTTGAATCGTGAGGTTTAGACTGGTACGTTTCTTGTCTATCCTTCTAGTGTGGGCAAGAATCCTGAGCATTACTTGATACCGGTGTGTACTTGGATATTTATTTGTATTTGTTGGTAGGTTCCATGTCCTGGACAATGCAAGAGTCCAATCAATAGTATTGATGCAGTGGATCTTTTAACCTTGAAATCTGTTCCTTGATTAGAGATAACCTTGGTGTGATTGGTTCTGGTCACTACTGGAGTACTGGACATTACAGCTACAACCTTGTTTGATTTGATTCACTACTAAAAACTAAGGTTTCTTTTGTCATGCAATGTAGCTATAATTAATTTTTAACCACACAACATTAAATAACTTGTTATTTGATTAAAATTGGGTGGCTTATTTGTTCATATAATTAAATGTTGGATAGTCATGACTCATGAGATGCTTCGAACAAATCGGTAGTTTATTAGTGTATCATGCTTGCACTTGATGATTCATTCTGCACATGGGGTTTTGTTATTTCCCTATGCTCTATGACTGCGGATAAAAGAACCGAAAATCCTCCATGCAAGTTCATCTTGAAATTATGCCCTGTTTTGCTTGCTTGCGGGCAGCGTACTCTGCCGAGGGGTGAAGACAAAGCTAGTTCTTCCGTTTGAATTTCCATGTCCATAATGTTTTCACCTTTCTCGAGAAAACGCAATGGACCTTTGCGTTTCATTTCATTGGAAAGATAGAGTGTTTGTTTACAATCCTCCTAGGAGGCAAAGTCTCATATTACATGGCTTGGTGCACATCCCAGGTGGGTGGTAAAATGACTCTCAGGCCTAAGGCGCCTGCACGTGACCACATCTGGGCCTCCTCTTTGATCTTGGATATCAAGGTGTGTACGAGAGGCTGTGCTCCTTCTAAGACACAGTCGTTGCATAGTTTCCAAATCGAGGGCGATGGAGGCGAGGCCCTTGCGCATTGGCTTGGGCGTGTTGGTCTTGGTTTTGATCCACCACTCTGCGAGGGAATTCTCCTGGTTTGGTGCCGCGATTGGGACACGAAGCCAGGCGAGGATCTCGTGCCAGATTTGCCTCGTGAATGGACATTCCAAAAGGATGTGTCGCATTGTTTCAGGAGTCTGATCGCACAGGGGGCAGCAGGGGTGATGTGGTAGTCCTCGTCACGCCAAGCGGTCCACGGTCCAGCAGCGGTCGAGATTGGCCAGCCAGTGGAAGAATTTTACCCTCGGCGGCGCCCATGTCTTCCATGTGAGCTTCCAGGAGGAACAGGTGATCGACTCTTCGAACATGGCCTGGTAGGCGGATCTGGCAGTGTAGGTTCCGCTCGCCGTCCAGCTCCAGAGTAGCTGATCAGGCCTGTCCGTGAGGACGACTCCCTTGCGGTGCAGGTTGGTATGAGTTTCTCCTGGCTACGATGATATCTATTCCAGTCTCATTGTTGTCAGGGCTTATGTGTGAGCGGATATCCAGCGAGCTACTATATAACTAATACTCATGGAGTACATGATTGTACCAGTGATTGACTGTTGTCAGCTGGAACTTATGTGTCCTATTATCAACCCTTCGAATGCAATGGGCTGTTACTCTCAAGGCTATAAATAATATAAGCCGTGCTACTTTGGTTGTGATAATATCAGTGTTACCTCGTGTTGTTATGTGAGGGCATTTGCTCTGCTTAATCTTTGCTGTGAACAGCTCTCTGTTTCTCCTTGTTTCCCTAGTCAGATTCTGCAGGTGACATTGGCTTTGTGGCACCAAAGTTACGCCATGTGTAGGTGGTGATCTGGTTTTTATATAGGAGGAATGTGCTTAAGCTGTTTTAGATGTGAAAATTCTCTCATAATCTTGCCGGTAGTGATTGGTGAGGACGCCAGTATAGGTGGGCGTGGCTGGCAACCTGGAGGTGAACGTCAAGCTTGGCTAGAGCTGGATGACGATCAAAGCCCAGAGCTGGACGTCAAGCTTTGGGCCGGGCTATGATCAACCACGCAAAATATGATCAAACTCACCACGCGAGGTTACACCCAAGTTGATATCAACATACGTCCAAAACAAAAGTTGATATCAACATAAAATATATTTTATTCATATTTAGTAAGCATTGCCTAAAAGAGAAACTTGAAAGATACACTTGGAAATTCAGTAAGCATTACATAAAAGAGAAACTTGAAAACGCTTGGAAATTCAGTAAGCATTACATAAAAGAGGAACTTGAAAGAAACACTTAGAAACAAAACATAGACACTGAACTCCTAACTACACCAACGTGCGACAGCTCGACGGGACTCCTATTTGCGTGTAGCTACACCAACGTACGGCAGCTCGATGGTGCCCATGTAGAACTTGCCGTTATCTCTCTCCATTACCTCGGATGGTCTGACTTTCTTGGGTCCCCTCATCTCTTCGAGAATCTTCCCGTTAGCTCCAACCCTCACGGCGAGTATATGGCTATCGACGCCAAAGGGCCGCTCGTTCTTCTCGCCATGCAACGCCACCCAGTAACCACCTCTCCTGTCAGCCCTCACATTGTCAGGGTAGCCCGGCAAGTCGGCAAAGGGCTCTAATGTGCCTGCCTTGGAGCCGGTGATCCAGTACTTAAGTAGCTTGCACGGTCCAGTAGACGCGACCACGAGGTGAGTCCGGTCGTAACTGATGGCAACACCATTGGGGTACGCCATGCCGGCTTGGAGCACCGTGACATCTTCCGTCCGCGGGTCGTACATCATGAGGCGGCCCGTTGCGTCGCGTGTGTTTGTCACCAACTCATGCTGCGACCTGTCGTAGTTCATGGAGCTATCCGTGAAGTAGACTTGGCCGGTAATCTGGTCGACATCGACTCCGTTGGTGAAGCGGAGAGGCATGCCACCAATCTCATTGACCAGCACCGTGGCCTCCCCGCCACCGGGCCCGACCCGCATGAGCCCCTTGTAGGCGTCGGCCACGTATAGGTTTCCGGTCTTGTGGTGGAACTGCAGGCCGAGCGGCCGGCCACAGAGGGTCTCCGGGTTAATCTCCGGACTGAGCTTGGACGTCCTGCATGCCTCGGTGTTGAAGCTCGGACTGTAGTGTAGGTCGACCAACCGAGCTCGTCGCCGTTCCACTTGAGGACGCGGCCGTCGGAGACGCCGCTGTACGGACCGTGGCCTTGGCCGTCGAAGGCGACGCTCTCTGCCCCTCGAGATCCGCCTGGTAGTGGCATCCGCTGCGTCCTGGAGGCGTCGAAGCTAGCGACGGTGGACGCCATGGCAGCAGGCATGAAGAGCAGGACGATGATGACGATCGCGGTTGCTGCCTTGGCGAGGCGGCTCATGCTGCTGCCCATCGTTGTTCTTGATCTGTTGCTCTTTGGTGTCGATCGCGTTGGTGGCTAATTAAATCGAGTGTTTCCTGATGGATCGTGTGCTGTTTGCTTGCGATTGCTTGTTAGGCGTGGAGAGAAAGAGGTGGGCGCCCTGTACTCTTATACACGTCCTAGGTGATACCAGTTCCCGACTCGGAGGCCGGATTAGACTTCGACAAGGTGAGCAGGCCAAGAGCGACAAATCGGATTCAGATTCGATTCCGTCGGGTGAGTTTGAGTGTGTGACGGACCCGTCAGTACGTAGCAGATCACATCGCGATTGCTCCGAACACCAAATCGTGGTCGGTTCGGTTTTGTACTTCCCACAGCTCCGTCTCCTTGTACATTGCCGCCTCGCGCCGTTCCGAGTCCACCTCGCTCTGCGCCGCCACGTTCGAGCTTCAGATGCAGCTGGATGTCAATGCGTGGTTCAGTGTGTGTCCTCTACACTACTGTACATGTGTTGGAAGTTCAGCTCAGAGAGAAATGCTGCTGCTGGTGATGTACTATTTCTAAACTGCTGACGTCTGTGTGATTTTTTTATGCAGATTGTGTTAGCGTTTTATTTGGGCTTTGGATTCGATTTGCATCTGGGCCATAATGGGATCACCCTATCATCTTGACTGCCGCCGTCCCGTCCTGCTACGACGAGGACGACGAAGGCCACGTGGGGAATGGTCAATGGGAACGAACCATACTCGCTTAACAAAGCAACTCAAAATTCTTCCATATAAAAGCTTCTGCTAGGAGGAGAAAGAACTTTATCCACTGGAGGCTACTGCCAACACCGTCTCGGTAGACCAGACACTTCATGACAGCAGTCCATCAATTTTGAGGCTCTCAACTTTCAACCTGTTGAAGCTCTTGGGTTGGACAAGCCAATTTCTGAAGAAGAGGTGAAATCAGTAATCCTTGACATGCATCCAGAGGAGGCACCAGGGCCTGATGGTTTCACTGGCATCTTCTATCGCCTAGCTTGGGAGGTGATCAAACCTGACATCATGAAAGCCATTCAGATGCTTGAGAGCTCCAATAATCAGGGTATGTCACTTCTCAATAATCCTTTGCTTGTGATCCTCCCCAAGCTGCAAGGGGCAGTTCATCCTTCAGAATTCAGACCTATTAGTCTGGTACACAGCTTTGGCAAGCTATTCACAAAAATCTTGGCAAACAGGCTACAACCTGTCACCCTTGATGCCATCTCTGGTTGCTCCTTCACAGAATGCGTTTATAAAAGGGCGGTCCATACACGACAATTTTGTGTATGTTCAGGGTGTGACAAGAGCACTGAAACAAAAGAAGACCCCTGCTCTCATGCTCAAAATTGACAGGTGAATCGGTTGGATAGTGGCTTTGTTGGGTTTCTTGGGAATTTCTCATCAAATTTCTCATCAAATTGCTCATCAAATAGTGGCTTTGTTGGGTTTCTTGGGAATTTCTCATCAAATTGCTCAGGCATAGAGGGTTCAATGACAGGTGGATCGGTTGGATAGTGGCTTTGTTGGGTTCAACCTCCACAAGAATCATAGTTAATGGTCCGCTATCAGAGCCAATCGAGCACAGATGCGGTCTAAGGCAGGGCGATCCCCTATCCCCTCTCCTCTTCGTGTTGGTAATGGACTGCCTAGGAAGATTGATGGATAGAGCACAGGAGGACTTGATGCTACAACAGATTGGAAGCCAGATTCTTCGTTTCAGAGCTTCTTTATATGCTGATGACGTTGTAATCTTCTTGAGGCCGGAGCTGCACGACTTGCAGAATGCAGATCACCATTGAAATTCTGAAACTCTTTGGTTCAGCTACAGGGCTACACACAAATCTTGCAAAAAGCAGCATACTTCCAATCTGTTGTCATAACGTTGATTTGTCTTTTACGTCTACACCATCTGCTTGTCAGTTAGCTCAATTCCCATGCCAATATCTAGGTCTCCCCCTCTCGGACAAAAGGTTAAAGAGAAGTGATTTCCAAGTGTTGCTGGATAAATTCTTCAAAAAACTTGCCGGTTGGAAGGCTAAATGGATCTGCATGGCCGGTCGCCTTACCCTGGTCACTGCAGTACTGTCAGCCCTGCCGGCTTATCAACTAATGGCAGTTCTTCATCCTAAATGGCTTCTGAAGCAGCTTGACAAGCTCAGGCGAGCTTTCCTTTGGGCTGCTGAAGACAAAGTGTCGGGAGGAAAGTGTTTAATCAACAGGTCTAAGGTTTGTATGCCCAAGCACCTCGGTGGTCTGGGCATCCCAAATCTGCAAATGCAGAGCGTCGCTTTGCGAGCTAGATGGCTGTGGCAGAATGAAACAGACAGTTCTAAGCCTTGGTGTGGCCTGCCACCGCCAATTGACAACACTGTTAGTGCGGTTTTTCAGGTTTCCACTACTATAAATATTCATGATGGCCGTGCAACATCCTTTTGGAAAGCCACTGGTTGCAATCTACTCCTGTATGCAAGTTTCCAGCACTCTACAAGCAGGGCCGGTCTTGAAATTTCAGGGGCCCGGGGCGAGACCATAATTTGGGGCCCCTTAGAATGAGAGAAATGAGACGCAAATTTATAGGTGGTGTGCTAATAAGCATATATGTTTTGACTTGTCATTTAAAGGAAAAATAATATTTTTTCCAATAGGCCCCTTCTGCACTAATGTGTCCCTTGCTTTGTCAGCAAGATTAGCCTAATTTACCAGGTCATAAATATCCACACGAACTGGGTTCTCATCAACACTAGCATATTCCGATCGTAAAAAAATACACTAGCATATTCTGTAGAAAATAAGTTAAATATGTGCTCATGATCACTCACATGGTTATCAGCTGTGTTGATATCTACATTATCTACACTACTATTAAACAAGCAAACATCACTTTCGCTATGCGCACCCCCCAGAGCGCACACGGACCAATCACCACCGCACGATCAGGCCCACTGAAGACTGAACTCAATCTAACGGCAGTCATAACGTTATCCATCTACTCGGGTGCACTTAGTAATTAACTTTGACGGAACGTACTTCACCCCGGACGAAAAGTTCCGCGCCCCACGTCCGCCTTGATCGAAGGAAATCCTCGCAAAAAAAGAACCGCTCACAAATCACAATAGAATCCCACGCCGCCGCCGCCATCGTCCTCCAGATCCTGTCGCGCCGTCGCCATCGTCCTCCTACGACGCATCAGAATCCTAAACCTCGAACCGTCATCTTTCTCTCGCTCTGCCGCCACGCGCCCCTACTCGCCATCCATTCGCCGCGGTCGCTGGAGGCGCACCATCGGCCCACCAAGACCCATCAGGCCCTGCGCTGCCGCCGGAATAGTCGTCTTCGCTCCCGGCAATGCCGGAACCCAGGCTCTCCAAGCTTGAGGTTTGTGTGAGAATTGCTCCCTCACGCCATGGTCTCTTGCCTTTTTCTGTGAAGCCCGCCGGACTCGCCCTACAGGGCTGCCACGCCTCTCACTCCAGGACCATCTGTCTCCTGTGTAGGTCGCTGCTGCCGTTTCTCATTCCAAGAACGCGCCGCCACCCCCAGCACAGTCGCGCTGCCGTATCCAAGACTGCGGCGCATTCAAGACCTACATCGCCGCTGCATCCTCAAACAAGGTAGTCGGTCTTTGTCCTTTACCTTTTTTGTATGCATTAATAAAGATATATGATTGACCGATTAAAATTTGGTTACTTAAAGTCTTCTCTGAAAATGTGATTGCTGATGGTTCATTCATGTTCTGCAATGTGGATGGTTCATGCCAAAAGCTCAGTTCCTTCATAATCTGGGAGATGATTGTTAGCACTTGGAGATAGACATGTGTTTTCTACTGAACTGATAATGCAAGATTGGATATGGGTGTCTAATTTTTATTTCCTCTGCAGCTTCTGAAGAAACTAAAGTTTCGTTCAGGGAATGAAGGGAAAATAAAGGAAATACAATCATATACTGCTCCTTTGGAACTTAACAAAACTAGCAAGCATTGTACTCCGTTGCAATTTCTTCAAAACATAATGTACTAGCAAGCATTGTGTATTTGCGGAGAAATACAAGTTTTCCCAAAACGTAGAGCACGGGCTAATAGGGCGGCGGCACATGGAATCATCGAGCCAGCCGCCGCCAAGCCATGACGACAGCATCAACCATCGCTGTCCAAAGCGGACACACAGCCTCTACTAAGATTCATTTGTGTTCTAATCCCTGGAGAATTTCATGTGAGAGAATTAGACTTTATTACATCAACTTCTCTATCGTAAATTTGCATGGCTGTAATCTCATTTTTAGAATAAACCATGTAGATGTACTAATGTCTTTGTTTTTATTTGCTATTGATAAGTGTCGTGATCTGAAGGCCCTGGTAGAAAATCTTATCTTACTGCTCCCCCATTATCATAGAATTTCATTTCTAGGCAAACAAACTGAGTGCAGTAACCATGTCTAATATATGTGCCTTTTGTATTTTCTAACTTGTGGTTATATGTTTCTTGCGACATTCTGTGTTACAGGATTATGTTCCAAGTTCCAACTGTCTGCGATGACTTCAGTGCAAGCGTCATGGTCGACAGGAGCACCGCGAACTTGCGCTTGTGGGATACAGCAGATCTGCTTCTTCTTTTTTTCCTTTTGTCTAACACACACACATGAACATCCTTACTTCATTTAAGATGGAAACAAGCTGGCCCTAGACGGGAACTCATAAATTGCTGGACGCAGACCACAAAATGTATTACATGTTCAACGGGAGTTATTTCTCGGGTACATTTAGCGGATTTATTTTAAGCACATTCCTCCCCAGATTTGCCGCATGGTGTTCAGTGCTTGTCTGACGTTCCTTCTAATCAATGCAATCTGATTTAGTTTTTTTTCTTATTACCTGCAGACATTTGAGAAAGTTGTTTGTTATTGATCCGGCAGATTGCCTGCTCGCTATCTATGGAAATAATGCCCTAAGGGAGCTGTCTTCGCCTGGGAAGAGCCATTTATTTTACCTCACCCAAGATGGCCGATTCATAATTCTGATTTTTTCAACTGCATCAATCTACTCCTATACCTACTCTTTGACCGACTTCTAATTATTATCTGTACATATGAAAATATTTTAGATCTGGCATTTTAATTTTTTGCATGCTAATAAAGTATATGCTGCTTTTTTGAGTTTGCATACATATTAAAGTAAAAGCACCTCTGGGTTGATTTATGTTTAAGATTTACATACTGCTGGTGACAACCCCATGGTACCGGAACCCATGACCAAATCAAGCAGCTAGAGTTGTTACAGGAGGATGAAAGCTATTCTTGCAAGGATTGATTGCATAGAATTGTAATGCAGTAATTTAGCGTGGGATTTTTAATGTACCTGCTCTTATCCTTTCTACAATCTGATTCTATTACTTTGCAGGTCATGGCTTACACTGGGAATGGAGATGCTAAGAAGCTTTTCCATGTTTTTTTTTTTTTGAAAAAAAAGAAGCTTTTCCATGTTGCAGTGTCACTGTACCATACCAGATGAATGTAATTGTTGAAATATGCTTATAGACAGTTTGGACCGATCATAGGAGTCTGACCAACAGTCGCATAAGCTAACCTGTGTCTTTTCTGCTATGTTATCCCTAAAAAATCTGCTATTCTCCACTAATTCTACTGCACTTTGAGAACTGGTTAGGCAGAGGGTGCCCTGGATGATTGTATTTCATTTTCGTAACATTAGATGAAGCCAGAGTTTGTGAGAGTACCTGCTAACACATCACTAAGCCACATCTAATTATCATTGTTTTAAGACATTTTTATTTGATATATCTCACTACGGCCTGTTTTTTTCCCTGAACATATTGTTCAACACAGTGAAGCATATTCATCAATCTGAATTCTGAAATGTTGTAATATACATCCAAGTTCTTCCCGAAACCAAACCTGAAGCAAGAGAGAAAAGAACAAAAAATTGAATGTCTCAATTTATGTACCCTAGCCAAACTTCACAATGAGGCTCGAGTGGATAATGAAAGAGGATAAAGAAAACAAAAAAATCAAGTAATACACAAGCAATGAAGTTGGTTTTTCAAATAAATTTCATGAAAATGATACAAGGATAAATGTACCTTGAATTAAAAGGGGAAAATGAGAGACGTGCGTTGCACGTGCACACTAACTAGTCTTCTAAAAGGATCCCATCTTTCAGAACATTTCCCTCACAAGAATTATCACCAATTCGTCTACATGTGTTGAAGTGCTTGTGTTAATCTTTAAAAAGTTGCGCTTTCGGACAGAGGCTTCATAACGAAGCTACAAAGAAAAATTAGTAATCCAAATTAGGGCATAAACCTACAAAAGAATTAGGGAAGATAAAATTAATCAATACCTGCCGGCGGCGCGGCGCCTTGGACGATCCGGAATGCGGCGACGAAGTACGAAATCAGCCGACTCGCCGAGCTGCTGCGCTGTGGCGGGCGAGCAACGGCCGATGCAGGCGGCGATACGGATGTGTTTTCCGGTTTACCTATTAGACGCGAACAGCCGATGCGATCGAATGGCTCTGTGATGTAATGCTCGCAAGTCGCGACGTACAGGTACAGGACGCCCAGACTCTGATCGCGTATTGCCGCGTGCAGCTACGAGCGCAAGCCTCTAGGCCCAACTGATCAGCACCACGCAACCACGGCCTTTTTAAGCTAATTGATATTTCTTTTTTTTGCATACACGTAACTAACCCTAGTTACACATACACGGGAGGGGCCCCCAAAATTTCTGGACCCGGGGCGGCCGCCCCCCCCCCCTAGGACCGGCCCTGTCTACAAGCACTCACGCTCACGCATGAAAAACATATGCGTTCGTCAGGCAACCAGCAACAGGCATTGGATCATCCTAATCAAGCCAAATCCTTCTCTGCCGGTGTTGACTGAATATCTGAGGCTGTGGGAGCTGCTAGTTGCACAGGGACCTTTGGTTTTATATGATTCTCCGTGAGATGGACTGCTAATGGCATATACTCTGCTTCCTCTGCATACCTCGCCCAGTTTGTGGGCCGCATTCCTTCTACGGAAGTTTGGAAGACGAAGGCCACACCTAAATGCAGGTTGCATTTTTTTTTTTGAGTGTTCTCCGCCTAAGTTACAGAGTAAGGATCATCGGAATACAAAGCCCTTCAGGCGGATTTAGGAACAGACTCGCCGACCCTGACCCTCCGAGACGACGCTCCGAGCCAGGTTATGCACCTCCACATTCGAGCGTCGGCGTTCATGACAGAAGGTGAGCTCCTCGAACTCATTCTTGGCCTCCTGTATCTCGCGGACAATATGGGCATAAACCCCCATACTGCCCTCTTCGATGCTCTTGACTGCGTTCATGCAGTCACTCGCCACCCGCACACGCCGTGCGCCGATGTCCATTGCCAACGCTGTCGCCTCCCTGCACGCCAAAGCTTCGAGGGTTTCTGCTTCAGTGCGCCCCGGGAACATGACAGCTGATGCCCCCATGTACACTCCCGTCTCCGACCTTGCGATCGCCGCTACCGATCCTCTTCCCGTGTTTTTGCTGACCGCAGCATCCACGTTGATTTTGATCATCCCCGCCGGCGGAGGGATCCACTTCCTTTCAGGCTGTCGTGCAGTGTTACCTCGCTGCCTACTCCCTGGTTTGTTAGTTTGATTCAGGTCAACAATGAAGCTCTCCACGAAACAGTGCACCGATAGTGGGCTCTGGTATATCTGCTCGTGTATTGCCTTCCTCCGTGCATGCCAAAATTGGCCAGAGTGTCACAAAAACCCTAACTTGGTCGTCTTCCTTGAGAGTTTCTATCATTGTTGCCAGCCAAACCCGGGCGTCTCCGCCTGTAGTGTTACTCAGGTGTTCTGTAATATCTTCATCAACCAAAGCCCACACGCAGCGGGACATGGTACAATCCAATAGTGCATGCCGCCATGAATCATGGGCACCGCACAATTGGCAGGCGCTGTTCTCCGCCATCCTTCTCTGGTGTCGTACCGCATTGGTTGGTATCGATTGCTTCGCTAGCCTCCAGAGGAAAACCCTTACCTTGGAGGGAACCTTTATACCCCACAGGTTGCGCCATTGTTTCTGCACCTGTGCATCGTCCGAGGATGACGCTCGATGCTCAAGCCAGGCCTCTCTCCTGTCCCTCGTCGATACCAGCATGTTGTAAGCTGATCGGACCGAAAAGACTCCCTTCCTATCAGGTTGCCATGCCCAGAAATCCTCCAGTCTTCTTGTAGAGAGCGGAATTTGCAATATCGCCTCCACGTCCATCGGCAAGAAGAATCGTCTCAGCTTCCCCTCGTCCCATGTCGCCGAGGTTGCATCAATGAAAGCTGCCACCCGGGTCGGTGGTTCCGTAACCCGGCAATTTACTGGCCGCATCAAGCCCTCCCTTGGTATCCAGTGGTCATTAACAGGGTCGGTCTGCTCCCCTGTACCAATTCGGCGTATTAAGCCCTGCTTAAGCACCTGCACTCCTTCATGTATCGAACGCCAAACCTGCGAGGGCGCCGATCCCAGCGTGGACTGCAGTAGACTAGCTCCAGGATAGTAGCGTGCTCGTAGGATCCTTGCACTTAGTGTTTCTGGACGCTACAACAAACGCCGCCCCTGCCTTGCAAGGAGGGCTAAGTTGAATAGCTCAATATCCCTAAACCCTAGGCCCCCCATGTGCTTTGGTTTACACATCTCCTTCCACGACACCCAGCTCGGCTTCCTCTCTCCTTCTTTGCTTCCCCACCAAAACTTTCGCAGTAATGAATTTATGTGGAGACATAATCCTCTTGGCAGCTTAAAACATGCCATAGAGAAAATCGGGATGGCTTGCGCAACAGATTTTATAAGTATGTCCTTACCCCCTGCTGACAGCAACTTCTCCAGCCACCCTTGTATTTGAGCCCACACCCTGTCCTTCAGATATTTGAAGGCACTGTTCTTTGATCGTCCAACATCTGACGGCAACCCGAGGTACTTCTCATTGAGCGTCTCTGATATCACCTGAAGGATATTTTTGACCCCCTCTTTGATTACCTGCGGGCATCTCTTGCTGAAAAAGATAGATGATTTATCTCGGTTTATCCGCTGGCCACTAGCCATACAATACAAGTCCAATAACTCTTGGACTTTCCCTGCAATCTCCGTCTCCGCCTTCAACAGCAACAGGCTATCATCAGCAAAAAGGAGGTGGCTAACCGCCGGGGCCGTTGGCGCCACCTTTAGTCCACGGAGCTCCGATGAAAAACTGTGTTTTAAGAGGCACGAAAGGCCCTCTGCTGCTATCAAGAACAAATAAGGCGATATAGGGTCACCCTGCCGTATCCCTCTCGAGGGTATAAACTGATCCAACTTGCTTCCATTGAAGAGTACCTGGAAGGAGACTGTAGAAACCAGCCGCATCACCATTTGTACCCAACGCCTGTGGAAACCCAACTTGAGCATAATGGCTTCAAGATAGCTCCACTCCAGTCGGTCATATGCTTTCCTCATGTCCAATTTGAGCGCACAAAAGCGGTTTTTCTTTGCCCTATTCCGCTTCATAAAGTGTAAACACTCATAAGCAGCAACTATGCTATCCGTGATCAACCTCCCAGGCACAAACGCGGACTGTTCTTCAGAAATGATCTCAGGCAAACATGTCTTCAACCTGTTAGCCATTACTTTTGATGCTATTTTATATATGACGTTGCACAGACTTATCGGTCGAAATTGTCCAAGCTCCTCTGGGCATGCAACCTTCGGGATCAAAACTAGAAAGGTGTGATTGATCTCCCTCATATCCTCCTCTCCCTGGAGTGCCCGCAGCACTGCCATGGTCACCTCCTCCCCACACATGTCCCAATGAGTCTGGAAAAAATGCGCGGGAAAGCCGTCCGGGCCCGGAGCCTTAGTAGGGAACATTTGAAACAGCGCCTCCTTCACCTCTTTCTCTGAAAAAGGTTTCATCAAGTTGTTATTCATTTCCTCCGTGACTTTGGTAGGCACCACATCGATAACCTCCGCCATGTTCGTCACTCCTTCCGATCTGTACAGGTGATCATAGAAATCCCTTGTAATCTCGGCCATCTCCTGGTCTGCTTCTGTAAATTCACCATCCGGTCGTTTCAGTCTCCCAATCCGGTTCCTCTTCCTCCGTTTGCTCGCCCGCAAGTGAAAGAAACGAGTATTTTTGTCGCCCTCCGCTAACCATTGCACCCATGAGCGTTGGCGCCACATCACCTCCTCCCTCTGATATAGCTCCATCAAACGTTGCTGTATCTTTATCTCCTCATACGATGGTGCCTGACGTGTGACTTCTGATCGTAACACAGCGAGCCGATCAGTAAGTTGTTTTATTTCCCTTCGGACATGACCGAAGGTATTCGTGCCCCAGCTATCCAGCGAGCCTGAGACTCGGGCCAGCTTATCTCGAAGCTGTCCCAGTGTACTTGCCTTGCCATCTGCTTGCCACGCTTCAGCCAGGAAAGGTTTGAACTGATCATGTTTTTCCCACATCACTTCGTACCTGAATATTTTCATATCAGTATTTCTTCTCTCCCACGCCGTTTCTCGCCATCGAAGGAAGATCGTGCAATGGTCAGAAGATATGCCCGTCAGATGACGCACGGAAGCCAGCGGGAAATGGGCACTCCACGGCGCCGTTGCCACTGCTCTGTCGAGACGTACCCGACAATACGAGCCCCCAGCCACACGCTTCTCGTAGGTCCACCAGTTACCTTCATAGCCGAGATCAGCAAGCTCGCATACATCCAGGGCTTCCCGGAAGCCCTCAATTTGGCCCAGACTTCTCTCCGCCACGCCGTCATGTTCGTGCTGATGCAACACCTCATTGAAATCCCCTACGCACATCCAAGGCAACGACGATGCTGACTTGATGCGCGTCAACATGTCCCACGTGTTGTGCCTCTCCGAGGTTTGTGCCTCCCCGTACACACACGTCAATCTCCAAGGGTCATTATCCCCCTCGGTGATAATCACGTCCAAATGATACTTGGAATAAGGCATAACCTCAAGGTTTATATCATTATTCCAAAAAATGCCGAGTCCTCCACTCCGACCCGTACTACTTACAGCAAAAGCACAATAAAAACCTAGCCTTCTAACTAGTCCTTCAACCCGTAGCTTGTGTATTTGTGTTTCCACCACACATAGCACGGTAGGTTTAAAACGCTTCACTAGATCGTGAAGCTCGCGAACTGTCGCGTCACTTCCGAGCCCGTGACAGTTCCAGCATATGCAACTCATTGCTCCGGGCGGCGCTCCTCGGAGGAGCCCGCCTCAACAGTGTTTGTCTCTCCCATCCTCAGCCTCTTTGTCTCTGGCTTTGCTGGCGATACCGTCGCAGACTTGTTGGTGTTCTCAGGCTCCCTTAAGACAAGGTCAAGGTTTTTCCTAGCCGTTTTGGCGCTGCCGTCTTCCTTCATCTCCTGCCCATCCGTCATCTGCATGCGATCATGGCCTACAGACTTCCCCTGCAGGCTGTTTGGCGATTCGCCAGGTGGGCGCTTTCGCGAACCGTCAGTTCCACCTCCGGTGCGCCCCCTCCACGTACCCCCTTATTATTCTCACGGGGCGGCGCCTTGGCCTTGACACCCGAGGTCTGGGGGTGCCAGTCTCCACCGGTGCCAGCATCCACTTGCCATATTGCTTTGCACTCTCGTCATGTATGCCGTCACCGCATTCCGTGTCCACATGCCCCATCAAGCCACACACGTCACAGAATTTCGACGCCTTCTCATACAGCACCTGGAAGTTCATTCTCTCGTTCCCCTCCGGGTGTAAGCCCACAAACCTGGTGAGCGGCTTGTTCACATCCAGCTTTACCCTCACCCGCATGAAGCTGGTGCCACTCGCTCCCATAGCGTATAGATCAACACTCAGGACCTCCCCAATGCGCGCTGCCATGCTTCGCACAATGTCATCCTTCCTGAACAGCGGCGAGATCCCCCGGATTTGCACCCACGCGTGGATCCGGTTCAGAACAACGGACTTGGGGTCTGAAATCCCATCATACGGCTCCAGCATTACTCCCAGCTGCCTAAAGAACCAGGGACCCTCATGCATGGCCCTGTTCCAGTCCCCCAAACATGAAACCTGAAGAACAAACAGGTTGTCCTCCACCGGGCGTATCGACCACTTCCGCGCAAAACCCCACGCGACATCCATCTTCTGGAAGAAAGGTTGGTTCCCATAGTGTTTGGTCGTGTGCACCTTGACCACTGCCATCCAGCGCGCACTCTCCCGGAGGTTCATGAATTCCTCTCGCGGCAAGAGCACGTCATCCAATTCCTCATCCTTGAGTACCAGATTCTTCATCAGCTTCTGCAGATCTGCCGTCGGTTTAGGGCTCGACGACCCGCCCTCCCTCGGAAACTTCGCCGCCATCAAGGTTCCCGACCTAGATCGGAACCGATCCTGCCCCCGGTCTCCTCTTCCCTCCCCGCCAAGGCCAGGAAGACGTGCTGGACGTCCCCTTGATCAGCTCGAGCGATGGAGATGCGTCGGATGCAGATCAGAGCCGGAGAAGACCTATCGCCGTCGAGATCGCCAGCGACAGTCAAAACCCTAGGTGGCCTAGGTAGACGCTCGGCCAGAACGTTCCTGCCTTGCCAAATGCAGGTTGCATGGGTGGATTATTCAACAAAACAGATGTATGACTGCAGTATCCGGTGAAAACTCCTTTTGGGTGAAAACTTGAAAACTCTCCTCGTGGTCCATTAGATCGAAAATACACTGTGCAGATCAAAGGTGTAAGTAACCCCCTTCTTTTACCCTCCATCATGAGAACCATTGACCCCTTCGATTTCAAAAAAATCTTGTGCCGCCATGGAACAGCCCTCCGCCGGGCGCCTTTCCGTTTGCGGTTTGCCCTCACCCTCTGCCGGTCCTGGCCTTGAGCCCTCGCCTCCACCATCCTAGGCGGGGAGACCTTGCTCCCCAACCTCAGTGGTCCCTTGCCTCACGAGATCAGCGACCTGTCGCTACCCCGGCGCGACGGCGGCCTGGTGCTACCCCGACGCAACGGCGGTCTGGTGCTACCCCGAGGGTGGCTTGCCCTTTGGGCGGCTAATGTCCCGGGGAAGGCAAAGATCCACGTTTGGAGGTTGATCAAGAATGGGCTAGCGATCGGAGAGGAGCTCCATCGCAGGAAGGTATCAAATGCGTAGTGTGCAATCGAGAGGAATCTCTCCTCCACCGGTTTTGGCAATGCCCCCATTCGGTTGCAGCCTGGGACATGGCGAGGTCCATCTCTGGCTTCAGACTGCAGAAGCCGCCGGCCTCGATCAGAGGGCAACGAGGGTTGCATGCTTGGGTCCTGGATTGGATCGGCAGTTTGAAGGAACATGAGCTCGGCGTGAGTATCATGTTGATCTACCAACTCTGGCTCGCACGGAACGATGCCAGAGACGAGACAGCGATCGAAGACCCGCGAGACACGGCTAGACGGTCCATCTACCTAGTGGGTGAATGGAGGAGTCTGAAGACGGTGCCCCCAGCGGATTCACATGCGGTAATGGAGCACTGGCTCCCGCCGGACCAAGGCTGGCACAAGGTGAATGTCGATGGTTCCTTCTCCTCGTTGTCGGGTGCCGGAGAATGTGGTGTGGTTGTGCGCAACCACCATGGCGAGTTCGTGGCAGGATCTTGCCGTTTTTTGCCTTCCGTGACCGATGCCGAGCGAGCGGAGCTGGTGGCATGCAAGAGGGGCGTCCAGCTTGCTAAGGAACTCCGCATTGACAAGGTTTGTCTGGAGTCCGACTGTTTGAGTGCTGTGTCTAAGCTGAAGAATAATGCGTTGGACAGGTCAGTTCATGGACCTCTAGTGGAAGAAATAAAGGTGCTGCTGAAAGATTTCTCGGATTTTTCGGTGAGGCACGTGCGCCGATCCTGTAATGGAGTAGCGCATTTGTTAGCGAAGGAGGGCGGCAAGAATAATAGTTGTAATTCCTGGATGGTGATCCCTCCGGTTTCGATTGTAAACTCTTTAGCCTTTGATTGTGCCGGTTAATATATCGTAGCTGTTTAAATCTCAAAAAAAGACAGCCACGTCGCTTCCCCTCGCGTTATAAAGTTGTTGATTTGTCAAACTGGAACTGTCGAAAAACTCCATACAGTTTCAGTTCGTCAGCATGAATCGTGTCTGAACCGTTCTTACTCTTTGCCCCTGGAAATACCACTTGGATTATCAAATTGTTTCAGTTCGTCAGCATGAATCGTGTCAAACTGAGTTGCTGCCTTGACATGGCTATGGCTGAACTCTTTTGCGTGATGTTTGATTCAGTGTACTGAATAGCAAAAGGTGCTGTTCGAAATGACAGGTGTCTGCCTGGCTAATGCCTTCAATTGTTGTCCTAAATCCTAATCAACCATCTATTTAGGAAATGCAGCGCAAAGAGTTATCACAAATTACATTAGAATCTGTACGACAATATCACATGACACATTGATTCGGGCACAACAGCAGCAAATCGGCACATTCATACAGTACAAAAACAGAGGAACATCAAAATGTTGCAGAACGAAAGCTGGTCGCCGTTGCATGGGGAAAGCTCCACCTCCACGGCTGCAGGGTAGCCGTTGCGTGGGGGCAACTCCTGGTCGCCGTCGCGTGGGGGCTGCGCGAGGTCGCCGCCGCGTGAGGGCTAGGAAAGCACCACCGCGGAGAGATAGGTCTCCCGTCCAGGGCCGGCAGGGGGCGAGGGCTCCGAGGGGCGATTCTCCATGGCGGCACAAGTTCGAAGATCGAAGACGAACTGACGAACAGGTCAATTGTTTTCCTGATGGTGGGTAAGAGGAAGGGGGTTAACAGCAAAATATTGTTTAGGTGGCGGGCTAGATCCCACATTTGATCTGTTGTTAATCCAATGGGCCACGAGGAAAGTTTTCAAGTTTTCACTGAATAGCAGTTTTCACTGGATACTTCGCCGGATAACTTAGCTAAGAGGGGATGGCCTCACGATCCAATATGCCCTCTCTGCCATGTTATCCCGAGCTCACATTTTTGCATCCTGTTCCTACTCGCAACAGGTTTGGGCTGAGGTGTTGCTCAAGGTTGGCCTGCCTTCTATCGCCGGTCCATCACAGACAACTATAAACTTACAGGAATGACGGAGTTCTATCTCTAACTTGCTGCCACAGACGATTTCAGTTCTTAGATGGCGATCCACAGCGCTCTTGTGTTGGTGGATGTTATGGAAGGAGAGGAATAACCGCATCTTCAATAAGAAGGCTCGAAATCCACCGATGCTTGTAGACAAAATCATCTCAGAATTGGCCATTTGGAAATCTGCTGGAGTCCTGGGAACGGTGTGGCCGGCTGGGGAGTATTTGCCCTGTCTGAGCCCGTAGTTTCTTTCTTCTAGATTAGTTTGATGCCATTGAGGAATGCAACTGCTTCATATACGTATATGTTAGCAAAGAGAGTGATCAGCTTAAACAAAGCAATGGAAGTACGAGTGTATATGAGGCGCTGCAAATGAAAAATGGCTGCAGGACTTGGCCAACGGACTGAATTTCGGGATCAGCTCCTCGCACTTTTTAGACGCAGCAACCAATCAAGCTCATCAAAGTGGTACTTCAGAGAAGCGGTAAATGGCGGACACAATCTTCACCCTTAAGGGATCCTGTAGGAACACTCTTATCTAACCCAGGCTAAACAATATGAATTTTTGTCAATAAAAAAAAGGTTTGCAAATGTCAATTCGGATGTCTTCATATATAACAGATACAATTGCCATCATGATGATTTTGCTAGCAGATATTTCTTTACATATGCTCAATTGAGCTGGAAGACATGGAAACCTTCTTGTACTAGAGAACTATGAAAGTCGAAAAGCCTCTTCAAACAACAATCTTACGAACTTCATAAGTTAATGGGTGGAGTAACTCCTCGCATAGTTAAATGTGTGTACATACAACACTGTGGGACAAACAACCTCAGCTTGAGTGCCATTTGATATTGAGGTGGCTGCAATCCAAAAAGGATTTCACTCTGCTCAATGCAACTTCTCGGTGCTGCAACACTGAGTTCATTCCGGGCTCACTTCTCTTCCGTGTCATCTTCTTCGAGATATTCTTCCATCTCGATTCAAACTCACATGCTGCAAGAAAGACAAATCTGGTAAATAGGACATCTTGCCAGCTCAATTCTTGAACATGGAAATAGTCATTTTCTTTTATCGCCAAATTGCAATTTGGCAACTATTTATATTATAAAGTACCCATTTTGTCTTAAAATATCCATGGACTACAAATTCGAATTTGTTGACCATGTTAACATTTCAATCTCTCTTTTGGGAGAATTCTGGCTGTACTTTGCAGAAGTTGTTGATAAATAACAGTCTCACTTTGCCAAAAGAAAAGGTGAAAAGAGGGGGGAAATAATGGTAGTTTACACCAAAAGATTGATTAATCTGCAAACCATAATTCAATTATCATTAAACCAAATGAGGTAAGAAAGTAAGATAAGTGAACCACTCAGATTCATGTTGGTATTTTGTTAGGCATGGTTAAATAAACATAGTTTGACAGGGTAACTGAAAGTCCAAAGTAACAACTGAGTGCCAGCAAAAATTTAACTTACAAAACATAAAGCTACATAAAAAGTAAAAACTGGTATGCAATTTCTAGAAACATCTATGATTATGCAGTAAAAAGATGAGATTTTTACGTTACTAACCTTCACTTCTGTTGATGAATCCTTCAACAAGGCATGCGAGATTCCACGGCCTTCCAGCAGTGGCGGCTTTTGCACCACCTTTTAACTCCCCATTATGTTGTCGCAAGCTATAAAAATGATCATTTCAATAACAAGTAATATAACAAGTAATACAACTTAACACGCTCATTCTCTTACATGCATTTCAGAAGAAAAATATATAGGAGAGTTGTTTTCGTCAAAAAAGAAAAAGGAAAAAACCGGAGAGCGACTGGCGACATGCCGTAGTGGGGCGATATGCCGTTTTCCCCTTCCTCTGTTTTCTTTCACCAATTCATCTACCAGATCTGAAGCTCTGTTGATTCCCCTCCTTGTTCACTTCGCCTCAACCCAAGTTTTGGTTCTTTCTCACATCAATCGGTCCACATATTTCGCCAGTCGCCGTGGCTGTATTCCTTCCTCCGTTTTTTCCCCAATCGATCCAATCTCTTCCTTCGATCTTCAGTTGCTGATGATTCTCTGCTTTCCCTCCCTGATCTATCACGGTTCTTGATCTCTCAATCCAGTTTTTCGCCCTCACTCTCTGCCTTCTCTCTTTTCATTGCCGTCCAACAGTCTGTTTCTTGATCCATCTCAGCGTTTCTGGCCACTACCAAACTCGTCAACCCACTGATCTGTCCGATCTTCCCACTCCAAGCTGATTCACCTCCCCACTCCGCAGGGCAAATGAGTCTCCTAGCTTGGAATTGTCGTGGTTTGGGACAGCCACGGACAATTCAGGAGTTGATTCGCCTTGTGCGGATGTACAGCCCAAAAATTTTGTTCCTGTCCGAGATAAGGCAAAATAAGAGCGTCGTTGCAAATCTCTGCAGAAGATTAGGGTACGATTTCTACCTGCCTGTCTGTGCGAGTGGCAAGGGTGGTGGCTTAGCTTTGCTGTGGTGTAAGGATGTTTCTGTAGATTTGATAAACTATAGCCTACACCATATCGATGTAAAAGTCACTATCTCTTTTGGAATAAAATGGAGAGCCACTTTTGTGTATGGGGAAGCTAGAGCACAGGATAGACACCTCATGTGGAAGCTAATTAGAAGGATTAAAAACAGCTACTCTGAACCTTGGTTTATGGTTGGTGACTTTAACGAAGCAATGTGGCAAAAGGAACATTTCTCTGCTACAAGAAGAAATGAGTTCCAAATGCAACAATTCAGAGAGGTTTTGGGCCACTGCAATCTGCTGGACCTGGGGTACAAAGGAACTCCTTGGACCTACAACAACAAGCAGACTGGTATTGATAATGTCAGGGTGAGACTCGATAGAGCTGTGGCTCAACGTGAGTGGTCAATGCTCTTCCCAGATGCTAGTGTGGAGCATGTGGTGTCGTCCAGATCGGACCACTGCCCTCTGTTGATCCGGCTGGGCAGAGGTTTAAACAAGCACAAGAGCATACTGAAAAGGAGATACGAAATCATGTGGGAAAGAGAGGAGTCGCTGACTGCAGAAGTTGAATTAGCTTGGTCAAAAATCAAAAGCTCCAATGATCTAGAAGGTGTACAGACTAAACTATCCGAAACCATGTCAAACCTCCAAAGTTGGAGCAAAGACAAGTTTGGAGCAGTGGAGAAGGAGCTGAATTATCTCAGAAAGAAGCTGGAAAAATTGCTGCTTTCGTTCAGACCGGAAGACCAGGAGGAAATTGCAAATACACAGTCCAGAATGGATGAGCTTCTGATCAGAGAGGAACTCATGTGGCTGCAGAGGTCCAGAATTACGTGGTTAAAAGAAGGTGACAAGAACACAAAATTCTTCCACCGGAAAGCTTCAAATAGAACCAGGAAAAACAAAATAAAGAGTCTGAAGCGCACTGATGGTTCTCTTACTGAAGAACATGAGGAGATGAAGGATCTCGCGTCGTGCTTCTTCAAAGAGCTGTACAAGAAAGATAGGGATGTTAACCCTATGTCTGTTACTGAACTTATTCAGTCGTCAGTCACGGAGGAGATGAACAAGGACCTGTTAAGAGAGTACACTGACAAAGAAATTGGGGATGCCCTTTTTCAAATTGGCCCTTTAAAAGCTCCTGGCCCGGACGGCTTCCCGGCTAGGTTCTTCCAGAGGAATTGGGGCATTGTCAAGGAAGATGTGATAAAAGCGGTCAAACAATTTTTCCTTACCTGCAGTATGCCTAAAGGAATAAATGAGACTGTTATCGCCCTCATTCCTAAGTCTCCAGAAACAGAGGATCTTAAGAACTTTAGGCCAATTTCTCTATGCAATGTCATATACAAAGTGGTTTCCAAATGTATAGTTAACCGCCTGAGGCCTCTGTTGCAAAATCTAATTTCTGAAACTCAAAGTGCTTTTATCCCGGGCCGGCTGATCTCGGACAATGCTCTAATTGCCTTTGAATGCTTTTACCACATCCAAAAGAATAAGAAGGCTGATGATAGTTACTGTGCCTACAAGTTGGATTTAACAAAAGCTTATGACAGAGTGGACTGGACGTATCTAAGGTCAACCCTGTTAAAGTTTGGGTTCCATCCGAGGTGGGTGGAGCAAGTGATGGCTTGTGTTACTTCTGTGAGCTTTTCGGTGCGTGTGAATGGCGACCTGACAGAGAGTTTCAAGCCTACTAGAGGAATTAGACAGGGAGATCCCCTCTCCCCGTACCTTTTCCTCTTTGTGGCTGAAGGCTTATCCAAGATTTTACAGAGAGCTGTGTACAATCAGGAACTGAAGGAGCTGAGATGTTGCAGGGGAGCTCCGGGGATTTCTCACCTGCTATTCGCAGACGACAGTTTGCTCTTTTTTAAAGCATCAGGCCAACAAGCAAAGGTGGTTAGACAGGCTATCATGAGTTTTGAAAATGCTTCAGGACAACTCATAAGCCCGTCTAAATGTTCTATAATGTTCAGTGCTGTGTGCCCTGCGAAACCCAAAATGAGATAAAAAATACTCTTGGAATATCCCAGAGTACTTTTGAGGAAAAATATTTGGGTCTGCCAACTCCAGAAGGAAGAATGAAAGCAAAGCAGTTCCAGCCAATAAAGGACAGATTTCGTAAAAGACTAAATGTATGGGATGAGAAATACATGTCTATGGGAGGTAAAGAACCTCTGATTAAATCGGTTGCTCAAGCACTTCCTCTCTATGTGATGGGGATTTTCAAACTGCAGGCCTCCTTCCATGAAGATTATATGCAAATTATAAGAAACTTTTGGTGGGGTGAAGATGAAGCAAAGAGAAAAGTTCATTGGGCTTCATGGGAAACACTGACAAAACCAAAGCAACAAGGGGGTATGGGTTTCAGAGACTCTGCCTTATTCAACCAAGCACTCCTAGCGCGCCAAGCGTGGCGGCTCATTCAAAATCCTCAAAGTTTAGCTGCCTTGCTGATGAAAGCCATCTATTTCCCCAGAGGAAACCTGATTGACACTGTTTTTAGAGCTGATGCGTCCCCAACTTGGAAGGGCATCGAACATGGACTAGAACTTCTTAAGCAGGGCCTAGTCTGGAGAATTGGAGATGGTGACAATATTAGAATCTGGAGAGACAACTGGATCCCTAGGAATTTT
The DNA here is from genome assembly GCA_947311845.1 of Poa pratensis. NCBI lineage: Eukaryota > Viridiplantae > Streptophyta > Magnoliopsida > Poales > Poaceae > Poa > Poa pratensis. The sequence goes on from CAMZMU010000020.1 coordinate 52,042,097, forward strand.
GCTCTAAAACCTCGAGAAGGCAAAACTAGGGACAGACACAGGAAAGTTAAACAGCTAGTTGATGATGCTACTGGAAGCTGGAAAAAACAGCTTGTGCACAAAATCTTCTACCCTCATGATGCTGATATAATCCTTGAATTAGGCGCGCCTAGGCCAAGCAGAAAAGATTTTTTGGCTTGGCACTATGAGCGTAATGGGCTCTTCTCGGTGAAGAGTGCTTATAGATTGGCTTATAACCTGAAGAACAAGATCCAAGACAAAGCTGGATCGAGCTGGTTGGGGGATAACAACAGAAACCTTTGGAAAATGATTTGGAATGCTCCGGTACCTAGTAAAGTAAAAATCTTTGGGTGGAGAACCGCCTGTGACAATTTGGCGACTAAACAGAACAAATTCAAAAGAAAGTTGGAGCTAGACATGACCTGTTCTATCTGTGGGTGTAAAGCTGAATCTAGTTTCCATGCCACGGTGGAGTGCACTAAACCTAGGGCTCTTAGAGAAGAGCTGCGAAAGGTTTGGGATCTGCCACATGAATCTTTCTTCAAGTTCTCTGGGCCGGACTGGCTCCTTGTCATGTTGTCCAATTTAAGCAATGACAGAAGGGGTTTGGTATTGATGACCTTGTGGCGAAGCTGGCACCTGAGGAATGACGTAATACATGAGAAAGGTAATTGCACCATTGCTGCCTCGGTAAATTTCCTTGATCGATATCTGCAGGAACTAAATTTGAAAGGCAGAAGAGTTATTAGCGCAAAGGGTAAAGAACCTTTGGTTAGCCATTCAAACTCAGCTCTTATAGACGCATCTACAAGTACTGATTGGACTGACACTCCGAACATTAGAAATTGGACAGCTCCGGAAGTGGGATGGCTGAAAATAAATGTTGACGCCTCGGTCAACCCTGATATGGGCACCTGCTCCATTGGGTGTATCTGCAGAGACCACACTGGGAAGGTCATCTGGGCAAGGATTGAGGCAGAGGCGAAATGCCAGGATGTGATGGAAGCTGAAGCAAAGGCGTGCCTGCTGGGGCTTCAGTCTGTGCACGATAGGAATTTCTCGTCGATCATTCTGGAATCTGATTGCAGCTCGGTTGTTGAAGCAATTAAACGCAGAAACCAGGGGATGTCTAGACTCTGGAATTTATTTGAGGATGTTAAACAACTACAGGACAGCACGTTCCGTTTTGTAGTTGAGAAAATTGGAAGAGAGAGCAACAAGGCAGCCCACGCTCTAGCAGATGTTGCCAGAACTATTGGGAACAACTTTTTATGGGTTGGGCATGTCCACCCAGCTATAGTTCATTTTGTGGAGTCTGATGCTGTAAACTGTTCTGATCATATATGAAAAATCTCTCTTCCTCGCAAAAAAAAAAAAAAAAAACTTAACACGCTCATTTTTCATGTTGCCCGCACACTTTCTAACCTTTAAAAATTGTCAATTTTGAAGATGTTTTTCCTACAAAACTATAAGTATTATTCAGTCTTTAACAAAGGAGCCTACCGCTCGGTTATTGAGTCTTTTTACCTTTTCTGGGAATTACCAGCAATCGCCAAAATTGGTATTTGCAGTAGAATCTGAATCTTTCTCGAGCTATAACAAAGTTTCAATTTTGCGAGAGAACTTAACCAAATAGAGACATCAATTTATGTCAACTCACGCTCCAAGAGTCATCAGCCAACACACACAAAATATTTGAAGCAAGCATTTCCTACAAGGTTATAAGTCTGAGGATGAAAGATTTGAAATTTCTACAAGCCAACATACGTTTTCAGTCTTCTTTACCACAGGAGCCTATTACTCAGCGACCGGATCATTTTTTTTATGAGAAATCACGAGCAGTCGCCGAAATTGGTATTTGCAGTAGAATCGCTGAATCTTTCTCGGGCTAGAACAAAGATTGAAGTTTTTGCGAGAGGAATTCAACCAAATAAAGGCATAGATTTGGGTCAAATCACGGTCCAAGATTCATCAGCCAACTAACTTCTGCCTGAGGTTGCATCAGGCTAGAGACCAGGAGAGGGGGAAAGGAGGAGAGAAAGGAATCACCGGCGAGGGAAGTCCGTAGTGACGCCAACGTAAGTGCGCGGGACCTGGGAGGAGGCGATGAGGTAGACGCACCACGCTGCAGCCTCCTTTTTCTTCTTGGCGACCTCGGACGGTGGATCTCCAGACGCGGAAGCGGGGGAGGCCGACACCGAGGAGGGGGTGGCCTTGCAGGACTTGCGAGGGAGCGCGGTGCGAGGGATTTTGGTGGCCCGGAAGGTGGCGGAGAGGCTCATCTCTCACCTCGCCGGCGACGGGATCTCGGGGTGTCGGTCGACGGCGATGCGTTCATGGAGGAAATTTACGAATCGGAGTATAGGGGCAGTAGTTTTTTTTTTAGACAAATAAGGGCTGTAGTTAATAGGCCGTTGAGGGCTTCCTATGTTACCAGTTTAAAAAGGCATTTTTTACATGAAAAAAAGAGAGAAAAGCCTTGATAAATAACAAGTTTAAAAAGGTTAAATCCCTCAAGAAAAGTAAGAACAATAAGTATAGAAAAAATTGAAAAAGGGGAAATGTTACCAGTGAGCTATTCCCATAAGTCCACGTCAGGCCGACGATAAGATTTCTAGTATTTCCTTCGATCCACAAAAAGTGTCGCTAGTATAGGAATAAAGTTGTGCATGGCATGTTAATTCCATTCGACACTTTATACGGATCGGAGGGAGTATTTATAATGTAACTCATCTAGTACAAAATTTCTAGTACTAGGGAAGTATTCATGGACATGGGCAAAAAAAATGCAATGCATTTTCTTTTTCCTGCTGGATATTTCTCTTGTATATTTTTCATGCTTTTACATGCCAGACTGACCAGATGAAGCCATCTGGTTACATATTCTACATCAAATGGCGCACAAGACTGGTTCTGAACTTCTGATCACAAATGAAATTACTGATGCATATATAAATAAGTAAATAACAACGACCTATATGTCTTCATTGTTTCAGCTAAAATTACAATTCAGACAAGATGGAGAGAAAAAAGAGAGATGGACAGCGAGATCAAGCACGCTGTTTCTTCCCACTAGGCATATCGTCGTCATAATGCTCTTCGCCCCCATCTTTATCACCCTTCTTCCTCGCCAAGATCTTGTTGATCTTGTGGAGGTCGTTGCTCAGCTTCTGGTCCTTGTTCTGCTTCCTGGTTTTCCTACCATCCTGCATCTTCACCCCAAACTGGAACGCCGCCTTCGGCATAGCTTCCTTTTGATCATTGTATTTCGCCCACTCCTCTTCAGTCTCGAAGTCCCACCGGTGAAGACGGCCCTTCGCCTGCTCAGCGATTGACATGTTAGAATGGAATGCAGTCATGGAACGAAGAATAAGAACACACATATGAGTGGAGACTTTGGCACAGGAGATGAAAACATGGGAAGTGGAGAAATAGGCTTGTACTGCATGGTCAGCGCATAAACAATTTCACTTACCCGTCCACCCATATCCATCTTCGACAAATCATCTTCATCGTCACTCCCTGCAATCTCTTGATTATACCCCTGATAACCAGGATAACACTCAGAGTAACTATCTGAAATAAAATTTGGGTCTTTCTCCCGTGCATCTTTTTCCCTCAGATGCTTAAGCCTGTCATCATCACGTTTGAAAACAGAACCTAGACCCTTATCTTTGTCTGCTTGAGTCATCAACCTTGGGTCCTGGGATATAGTTGGGTCAGCTAATACATCATATCCCAGAGTACCCTGTTGCATGTACTGTTCTGGATAAGCCAACTGCTGTTCAGCATACTGATAGCCTGGCCACTCGCCTTGATATCCAGCAGCTGCCATTTGTGCTTGCATAGCAGCATCATAACCATCCTAACATCACAAGAGATAAACTATCAGCACATCTGAATTGAAGGAAAAATCATATGTTTTTTCTACAGAATGCTATCACATTAGTTTTGTACTCCCTCCATTCCTAAATGTAAGCCTTTCTAGCCTTTTTCTGCACAGTTCTCTGCAGAAAAAGGCTAGAAAGGCTTACATTTAGGAACGGAGGGAGTAGTGTAGCATACTGCAAATGTGGATTAATAACAGTATTTACTTTTCTAAGGAGATAATAATATTTACTATTCTTATACACATTCAACCTGAACTGCACCATTCAAACTTTACATGTATTCACTGAAACTGATGTCGCTGAACATAAGAAAAATTACCAATTGCGGCTGCCAAGCTTGAGCAGGCTCAGATGGTGGAATAGGGCCATACATAGGTTCGGTCAAATGGGCTGATTCTGATGGTTATGTGGGGATTCATCCATATCTTCGGAGATGGGGCTCTGACTCATTTCCTTAGTAGGAACAGTATAGTCAACACCATCACCAACGAATATGTCATCATCATCTTCTCTAACAATAGGGACAGATGGTTTTTGTTTCTCCTTTTCAATGAAGTTACTCTTTCGTGGGGGTGGGGGTGGAGGTGGTGGCATATCCTTTTCTGAATACTGTTTAAGAGCAGAACCATTTGTGTGTCGTCTTACTGCCTCATCATAATCACCGCCTGCCAAATTATTCTTCCCTGAAATATAACAATTATTTAAACCAATTGATTAATTGTGCTGATGGCAATGTTAAGATATAATTTGGGGATATAGCATATAACCGTCGCTAGTTTAACTACTGACATCTCGGCGTTGAAAAAGACCAGATTAGCATACATAACACAAGCACGAGAAGTAATCTTGAAAGAAGATTATAACAGAAACTGAACTAAAACTAAAGCATCTTGAAGAAAGTATTAATCTCACTTTTCTATGTCAATACAAGTAGGAACACTCCTCGTTCATCCCAACAAGTCACATTCGCATGTTTTCTTACGTCTTAACTGAAAACTTTCTTGTACTCATGTTCTTAGTTTCTCACTCTTAATACATTCTACTATGATACAGCGTTCACTCTCATTTTAAGCACATACCTTTTGTATCCTTCTCTTTTTCTTCTTCTTCAAGACCTTCCCTGATGATCCAAGTCTAAGGTATGACATGATTTTGGCAATTCTGTCAAGTACAGTACCATCCACGCTGACAGTAACCATTTCCTGTAGAAGCAAGATGACTGTTTGAACCAAAACTCCAAGTTGCAAGAAACAATGACAGTCACAATACCTCTGGAACAGGGCAATCAGCTTTGCTCCTATGGAGAGTTGTTGGGATATCATTGTTAAGTCCATCCTCCTGGTTGAAACAAGAAAATTGATTAGCCCAACATTATGTATACTTGTCAAAACAAACAAAATGGGAATAAAATAAGAACAATTAGCACATGGGAAATAAGCTAAATGGCCAATGGCAATATGTATTCCTTTTGACATCACAGCAGCAGCATCTTAATGACCAGACTGTATGCAGCCTGGTCATTTCTATTAAGGAAAAAGGGAAAGATTTTATAGTTTACACATCAAGCATATTATTCCTACAAGTGATGTGTACAGTGACCACCATTAAGTAATTAACCATAGGGAAGCACTAAACACAAGAATATTTAAAGACAGTACCATATTGTAAATAAATGCCATTCGGCCAGGAAGAAACATCTCGTTCGTCTTGATCATGCTTTGTTGTTGCCTTACAGTCCACTGGTAAACAGACTGCAATAAATGAAGAATGGTGATTAATATCCATTTTAAATTGCATGGGGTGTGTACAAACAAGTCATCCATTGATAACCAAAATGAATTATACCTTTGCAATTGCAGTGCGGAATGAGACTGACCGGTCTTCTTTTGTTTCCCTGCAAAAGAAAGTTAAAAAAATTAGAAATGCTCTCAACGTACTAAGAGCATCTGGAGTAAGGCGCAAGGTTATACTTAAGCAGGGTTCTCCACTACGGTTCCAGTCACAAAAAAAAAGAAATACATTATATTTCGTTTTATTCTAATACACGGTAGTGCTGGTGACTGCTGAAATTGATGTAGATGAAATGACATAATATTCAGCTGAGAAGATACTGTACAGCTACTCTAAAGCAACTGAGGTTGAAAAATAATAGGGCCCAAGTAAAGATCAATGGGCAGACCCAAAAATTCAATTGTGTGTAACAGCTTCAGGAAAATAGGCTGGTAAGGTTATGAAGAGACTAGTAGAGACTGGCAGAGCTTCATATAGGCCAGGGAGGGTGCTGGCCCCTCCCATCCCATTCCTTGAAAAATCCTTGGTAAAGCATACATGTTTAGCATACCAAAACATACGCTTTGTCGCGCAACATAGATTTAATAAACATGCATTAGCTCGAACCCCTCTTAGTTATTGCTGAAGCGCTGCTAGGAGACATAAATGTAAAATATTAATTACCACAGGCAGAGACAGAGCACGTGCACTCTGGAATGTCTCAGAATAAAAATAGAAAAGTGCATCAGCCTCTCTCATGAGACAAAGTAACCATTCCTAACAGAAAGAGGAAACTGCATCCCTCATGAGAAAACACTTGTCCAAGATCCCAACAGGAGGGTATTTGGTCTCTTTTCTCCCTGAAAGTATGTCAAGATCCAACTAAGAGCTAAGAAGAGGTTGTCCAGTTTGTTCTGCCATAGTGGAATCAGCTTAGTTATTATTAATTCACTTCTCCTACAAATGAAAATTATGCAAGTGACAGTCTTGTTGGCATATTTACAGGATCCTAAATGTACATTAGAATCCGGCAATTTGTGTAAACCCCTCAGTGTTACAGTAGCGGATATGAAAAAAGAACAATAAAATGTTATAGCACTTAAACGATACTGTGGAGGCAGGTACCTAGCTTTGGCGTCTTTCCCGTCCTCTGCATCAGGCTTCTTGTCGATTTCACTCCTTACTTTGTTTAGTAGAGCAAAGTCCAACCCTTTCACCAAATGAGTATGCTCCAGATCACCTATTAAAGCATAAAGTGGAAATGGCAAACTGGTCAGAATGATAGTTCTACAGAACAACGAGATAAGCGTTAGAGATTTAAGTTACCATTTCCACCACAAATGTCATGTTATCTTAGAAAATAGTATATCCTGCTAAATTTAAATACTTTTTCTTTTCAATTACAATAGGATTAAAAAGGATTAACTTTACAAATCAGATTTTTTCCAGACTAGAAACAACATGTAGCTACAGAATCACACATAAAATTGTTTTGATGACTGCATATTACTGATTGACCAGATCAATTATCAAGTAGATTTTGCTCTTTATACATTATTCACAAAAAAAAGAACTTCTGAAACTGTGGCAGGTTTACAGACATAAGCCATTTCCAAAAGTATGCGAATGTTTTTAACTACTCATTCCTATTAGCGGTCTCAAATTATCACGATTAAGACACTTCATGCACATCCTAGCACGGATGTGGATAGACTTATAGAGTACAAGAGAAAACACAGAGAGAGAAGACAAGCAGAACACACTTATTTTTACAAAAATAAATGAACATCACGACTGTACCAACCTCCAAGATATTTGCTTTTCTCAATTGAAATCTTTTGGGCATCTGCTAGCCTGTAACGAAAACAATTGCAGAAGTTAAATAGCAGACACATTGAGAGCAAAAAGGAAGTACCAGATATGTGAATCACGGGATTTGTTACCTCAAATCTGCTCCAGGAGGTGCCACAGCATGAAATGAACCAAGCTCTGTAGGTTCATAGTCTGGGTTTTGATCTTCACGACGCTCCTTCGCACGATCTCGATACCTCGGAGTATCCGGTTCTTCTTTTTTGCTCTCCTCTCTTCATGGGAAAATCAATGAGAATTAGGTCTGATGGAGCCTGAAAGAATCTAATAGCAGGGAAGGTATGTTTGAGGTAGTTGAGCATGTATCTGCTTTATCATGGCAGTTTCCTGTTTCTACATGATTACAAATTTCAAAAATTGGTACATGCACAGTCCCCCAAAGTGTGGGAGAATATGGATCCTAGAGATCTGCAGGACTCCATTCATTCAGCGGTCTCGCCATTTAATCGTGGTTCTACTACAGCACCAGCTCATGACACATTCATACGTAAAACCTGATTAGTAGGTTTATGCCACTTTCCCTCAAATTAGTACCAGAACCATAAGTACAGTTATGTCTGTAGGCTGCAGAAGTCCAACTAGGTGATAAAATTCGTTCTAATTCACAAGCTACATGTCATAAACATCAGCAAATCGCTAACCATGCTATGAAATAGTTGCAGCATTATCCATACCCCTCCTATACATTCGGTTCGATCACAAATTCTCTTCCACTAATCCTACATGTCTCTTCCACCCTTAACTATACGCATCAAAAATTCCGAGCACGCATAAAATCCCCATCATATACACTCGACCAAGCATGCTGGTGGGTAACAGCTGCGCAGAACAAACCGGAAAGAAAAGGTACAGGTAGGCAGACAGGGAGGCGGGACTCACTTCCGGCGCGCCATCTTCTCCTTGTAGTTACTCTTCTTCTTCTGAGTCGTCGACATCTTCTCTGGTCAAGCCGCGCCCCCTGGGACCCAAAGCCGGCGGATTACGGCTGCAACCCTAGCACAGACCGAAGGGGGAGGGAGTTCAGCGATACGGGATGCGAAGTCGTCGGTGGTTCTTGGCACCTAGGGTTTGTATTCCTGGAGTTTGGGCTGAGTTAGCCGGAGGAGGGCTGGAGCTCCGGCGGCGGCGCGGCGGTCGGTCGGGACCGTACGGGACGGGAGTCCGCCTGGCCGGGATGGTTGGAGCACGAGTCTGAGGAGGGAATCGAGCTGCGTGTTTGGGCTGGGTCAGGACGGTAACGACGCGATGGCATCCAACGGTCCACGATTGTTCAAAACTATTATGCCACGTCGCACTATTTTTTTTTTTTTTTTTTTTGCACACATCCAACAGCCTCATATATTCACCAAGAACAACCACATACAGAGTACATAGATTGAAGAAAACGAAGAACACACATACGAGGAGGATGATCCAGAGCCAGCAACGCGAGCCTCAGCTCCGCCGGCGACGAAGACGAAGGCCGGCAACCACCTTGCCACTGCCTGGGCAACATTCAGACCCTTGAGAGACGCCTCCAAGCCTGCCCGCCGCGCCGCGACGAGCTTGTTGTCGATGAACACGCAGGGCGACGCCCCCCTGGCACCGCTTCCCTGCAACGCCTCAGCCGCCACCGGATCCGTCGCTGGAGGAGGCTGGAGAACCCGAGCCGCCCTGGACAAGCACCACAGCTCCAGCGCCGCCGCACCGCAGCAGCTGGAGAAGAAGGCCGCGCACGGCAGATCCGTGGATCCGCGAGCACGGCAAGGACGGCGACCGCGCGAGGGAACCCCATCGGAGCTCCACCACCGGAGAGGAAGGACGCCGCCGCCAAAACACCACCGACCGCACCACCGCCTCCACAGCGCCGCCGGCAGCCACCCACACACCCCTACTCTATATACACGAGGAGATCCGGGGATCCCCCACCCACCCGCCGCCGGAGCGGACGGGGGGAGAGAGATCCCGGCGGATCTTCGACGGCGAGAGCGCGGCGGCAGGCGATTCCAGAAATATCGCCTCTCTGCACTGTAGAGTGAGGAGGGAGGGGAAAGTGCAACGATGTCAACTGGCGTGTGACAATGGAGCTGGCTACGAGCCTACGAAGGCATACATATCATGTGGCAATGGAGCTGTTTCACTGTAGACCCATGAAGAATTCATGTTTTTTAAGAAGGATCCAAATTCTAGTATAGAAGTGCCGATTTTATGGAAACTCAAAAGTGCCGATTTCGATTTTTTTCAAAAAAGAGCTCCTAGTAATTCGGGAGTCATTTGCAGTGTTTGGGTACAAAACACGTCCAACATAATATAGGCACCGGTGGTCATGGCGGTGCAAGGTTGTGTGGCGACCAATGCTCGTGCAATAGGGGTGGAAAGGCTTTGCAATGGTGCGCTTTGTGTCAAATGTGTTGACTATGATTGCGCAGGCAACGAGGTATGGCGACAAGCCCGATGGCGGTCGTGTCTTTGACTAGGAGATGTGATATGGATGACAACCGAGCACTGGTCTTCCACTACGGCGTGGTATCTCTGGGTAACAATAATGGTCTAAGCATGATCATCCGAGCAGTTAGAATTGTGAGTCGTCTAGGTCGTGCAATGTCACATGCGGAGCTATGTTGTGGAGTGTGGACAAAGCCGGCCATGACCCTCTAGCCCAAAATATTTTACTCGAGTAACCTTCAATAAATGGTCCATTTATGTGATAGCTGTCTGTGTTCTGGCCCTGCTTAGTGTGTTTATGCTCTTCTCTTGAGCTTTGACCCCGACACAGATTTAGTCAAGACTCAAGCCCCACCACTATGAAATGCGAGCAATGATCTCAACAAAAAAGAAAAGTTGCGAACGACTGACGAATACCGGGGCCACTAGCGTAGCCAGGATTTCTATGTGCCCCAGGCCACCTTCCTTACACTTACACTGTAGCTACAGTGTCGTGCTGTATCTACATGTAAGCCTGTGCGGGAGCCTCGGGCCAAGGCCATGGTAGCCTGAGGCCTGTCTACACCACTGACCAGGGGCAACCACGGAGAGTGGTTTCGACAGATTGATATTTACCATTTAGTTTGTAAAGTTTTCCATGTTGGCGGAGTTATCTTATTGTTCTTTACAAAAATTCAAGGATACCGTGAAACCATGATCTCCATCGAGACCATCCGAATTCATGATGGCCGCGGTTTGGCCAAGGAGTTTTTTTCTTTTTCTTTTTGCAATATCGTACCAGAACACTCACAGCTTGGGCCCAATTGGGAGGAGTATGTAGGCCTGGCCGCTTGACGGACGACACAAGTGCGGCCCACCAGGTTCGAAGCTTCCACACTCTTGTGGGGAAAGAGGTGAAACCTATACATCGCGTACCGCGATGCGTGCTTACCTTCGCGTACCCCCGACTCCACTTGGGCCTGGCCCAGTTTCTGCCTTCCGCGGCGGCGCACACAGCGAAGGCGGCGGCGTTCGGAGCGAGGGACGGGCCGACGACGGCGAGCAAGGGAGAGGGGAAGGACGCCACGCTCGAGGCCGAGTCGCCAGGCTCCGCTGCCTGCTCGTCGACATCAGGAGCAGGATTGATGGGGAGATCGGCGCCTTTCCGTACGCCCGGCCGCCCGTCGCGAAGACCGCCATGGATTTGGGAACAAATGGTGGCGGTGGGGGTTGACTTTGCGGGTGGTGGCGCCGCCCAGGTCACGAGCTCCTGCGATTTCAGGTGCAACGACCAGCTCAACTGCAATCCCGGGATGCAGATTTCAGGTGATTCTATGATCTTCTCTGCAAACTGCCCAGCTGTTTGTTTACCTACCTGTTGTTCGCTGTCAAAATGCCTGCTCACATGTGATGCTTTCATTGTTGTGCTTGATTGCATCAGTATAGACAGTATGATCTGTGCTGATCAGACTAGTAGTGCTCTTCTGACAGTACGTTATGAACTTATGATCTCTGCTTGCTTAGGCTATTGCGTTGCAGCATCTGATTCTGGCCATGCTTTCTGGGGCCAGATTTTAGCCTTAGAAGAAGATTGTGAAACAGAGTGGTGCTCTGCTCTGATGGAAGTTCAGAGCAGGGCGTTCTAAACTAGATTGACACGCATACTGCCCGTTAAAGATATCTGGGTTCTATGCTCAGAGCTAGGGCCCGATGCTCTCTGCTCCTGCTCTAGAAATCTTGGACCTGGCATTTATTTTGCTTCATTATGTTTCTGCTGACCCATGTTTGTTTTTCTTGTTTGGGGCTGGACTAGAAATAACTTCAGTTCTGCCCCAGTAAAACTTATCTGTTTCTGCCTTTCTGTTCTCATCCTATGCCTGTAACCATCTGAAAAGGCTAGCATGATACTGGATGCCCATCCCCTATTGCCCATCCGTTCTGAAGCTTTTATTTAAGTTTCTGTCACCAGAACTTTGTGAGTTAGCAAATTGCCCTTTACCGAAGCTCTGTCATTGTAGGGTTACCTGAGGGGCAGTCATCACATGATGCTGCATTGCTGCCAATCATGTTCGCTTAGATGTCTGGCTTCCTATTTCTGTTTTGTTTTGTTTTTCTCCTGCCATGAACTGCTGCTTTAAGGTGTGCAGCAACAATTTATTTTGTCCCTTTTGTTTTGTGTAGTGCCAGAAAAGCCTTTTCTAGTTTTAGAGCAATCTTGAAGCCTACTGTACAGATCACCATTATCCAGTATATAAGTTTCAGTCACAGAACTTTCGGTACAGTGAGGAAAACTCTTTTCTTTCTTATGCAAGAAAACTCATGGTCAAATGCTATATGAGTTTCCTTCCTGGCCCTCCACATGTGGTACTTGTTTGAAATGCTTGCTTCTACAGGTTTATACTCCACTGTTTTCTTGTACACTACTGTGTCCCTTGTTAATGTTTGCACATCTTAACTCCTGTATTGGTCACTGAACTGCTGATATACTCATCGTCGGCCCTTCAATGTGACTTGTGCAATTCAGGTATTCTTCCTATGGAGTGAGGTCCTCGGCGCTGGACGAGCACAGCCAGTTCATGACTGGGGCCATGGACACCTCCATCGACAACTACTCGTGGCGCCTGCTGCCATCCCAGGCCTCTGCATTCTCACTCTCGAGCTACCCCATGCTCGGAACACTGAGTGACCTGGACCAGACCACGATCTGCTCTCTGCCCAAGACGGAGCGGGAGCCGCTGTCTTTCTTCGGCGGGAGCGACTTCGTGACGACGGCGGTGGACCCGGTGAAGCAGGAGAACCAGACGCTGCGCCCCATCTTCGACGAGTGGCCCAAGGCGAGGGACTTGTGGCCGGAGCTGCAGGACGACACCAACAACTCATTCTCGGCCACCAAGCTGTCCATCTCCATCCCGATGATTGGCTCCGACTCAAAAATAGAAAAAAGGGTTACAAAATTTAAAAAAGTTTCCATTTTACAAATTGGTTCCATTATGATTTTTTTGGAAAATGGTTCCATTATGAAAATTGGTTCCTTTTTGAAAATTGGTTCATTTTCAAAAAATGGTTCCATTTTTGAAAATTGTTTACAACTTCACAATTGATCCATTTAAAATGGAACCATTTTTTAAATTTCGGTGCGATAATTTAAAAATGGTTCCATTTTGAAAATGGTTCCAATTTAAAATTGTTCCAGATTTAAAATGGTTCCAAATTTAAAAATGGTTCCAAATTAAAAATGGTTCCAAATTTAAAAAATGGTTCTGAATTTAAAAATGGTTCCAAATTTAAAAATGGTTCCATTTTGAAAAGGGTTCCAATTTAAAATTGTTCCGAATTTAAAATGGTTCCAAATTTTAAAAATGGTTCAAAATTTAAAAATTGTTCCATTTTGAAAATGGTTCCAATTAAAAAATGGTTCCAAATTTAAAAATGGTTCCATTTTGAAAATGGTTCCAATTTAAAAATTGTTCCGAATTTAAAATGGTTCCAAATTTACAAAATAGTTCCAAATTTAAAAATTGTTCCATTTTGAAAATTGTTCCAATTAAAAAATGGTTCCAAATTTAAAAATGGTTCCATTTTGAAAATTGTTCCGAATTTAAAATGGTTCCAAATTTAAAAATGGTTCCAAATTAAAAATGGTTCCAAATTTTAAAAATGGTTCCAAATTTTCGATTCGGAACCATTTTCTAAATGGGACCATTTTCGGAAAATCAGAACCATTTTTTTCATTCGCAAACATTTTCTAAATGGGACCATTTTCGGAAAATCAGAACATTTTTTTTGGAAAATGGTTCCATTATGAAAATTGATTCCTTTTTGAAAATTGGTTCATTTTCAAAAAATGGTTCCATTTTATAAAATTGTTTACAACTTCACAATTGATCCATTTAAAATGAAACATTTTTTAAATTTTGGCGATAATTTAAAAATGGTTCCATTTTGAAAATGGTTCTAATTTAAAAATTGTTCTGAATTTAAAATGTTTCCAAATTTTAAAATGGTTCAAAATTAAAAAATTGTTCAAAAATCGGAACCATTTTTCAAAAATCGGAACCATTTTTCGGTTGAGAACCATTTTCGAAAAATCAGAACCATTTTTAAAAATCGGAACCATTTTTTTCATTCGGACCATTTTTCAAAAATCGGAACCATTTTTGCCAGTTCGGAACCATTTTAAAAAAGGAACCATTTTCAAAAAGGAACCATTTTTGAAAACTCGGCACCATTTTTCCGGTTCGGAACCATTTTCAAAAAGGAACCATTTTTGAAAAATCGGAACCATTTTTTCGGTTCAGAACCATTTTCAAAATGGAACCATTTTCGAAAAATCGGAACCATTTTTTAAAATCAGAACCAATTTCAAAAATCGGAACCATTTTTTTTGGTTCGGAACCATTTTCGAAAATCGGAACCATTTTTTGGTTCGGAACCATTTTCGAAAAATCAGAACCATTTTTTAAAATCGGAACCATTTTTTTCATTCGGAACCATTTTTTCTGTTCAGAACCATTTTCGAAAAATCAGAACCATTTTTAAAAATCAGAACTAATTTCAAAAATCGGAACCATTTTTTTTGGTTCGGAACCATTTTCGAAAATCGGAACCATTTTTCGGTTCGGAACCATTTTCGAAAAATCAGAACCATTTTTTAAGATCGGAACCATTTTTTTCATTCGGAACCATTTTTTCGGTTCAGAACCATTTTCAAAATGGAACCATTTTCGAAAAATCGGAACCATTTTTAAAAAATCAGAACCAATTTCAAAAATCGGAACCATTTTTTTTGGTTCGGAACCATTTTTGAAAATCAGAACCATTTTTCGGTTCGGAACCATTTTCGAAAAATCAGAACCATTTTTTAAAATCATAACCATTTTTTTTCATTCGGAATCATTTTTCAAAAATCGGAACCATTTTTGCCAGTTCAGAACCATTTTAAAAAAGGATCCATTTTCAAAAAGGAACCATTTTCGAAAAATCGGCACCATTTTTCCGGTTCGGAACCATTTTCAAAAAGGAACAATTTTTGAAAAATCGGAACCATTTTTTTTCATTCGGAACCATTTTTCGGTTCAGAACCATTTTCAAAATGGAACCATTTTCGAAAAATCGGAACCATTTTTAAAAATCAGAAAAAAATCAAAAATCGGAACATTTTTTTTGGTTCGGAACCATTTTTGAAAAAGCCATTTTTTTGGTTCGAAACCATTTTATAAAATGAAGCATTTTCAAAAAAGAACCATTTTCAAAAATCGGAACCATTTTTTGGTACGGAACCATTTTCAAAAGGGAACCATTTTTAAAATAGTTCCATTTTGAAAATTCTTCCAATTTTAAAAATGGTTCTAATTTTTTAAAATGTTCCATTTTTGAACTGTTTATTTTTTGAAAAATGGTTCAAAATTTATAATGGTTCCGAATTTAAAATGGTTCAAAATTTAAAAACCAGGAGACGTCAATCAAAGAAACAGTCAGCGAAACATTTTCTGAGTCAAAGAAACAGTCAGGCACCGCATTTTTTACCCAGCGCCGCTTATCCAAAAAAAATTCAACGAAACAGTCAGCAGAGCTATGAAACGGGAAATGAAACAGTGATACGGCGGTATACCAAACGGGAAACAGGAAACAGAGCTATGACGGCTATAGGAAACAGAGTGAATACGAAACAGAGCGAAGCGCGTAACTGGGCCGAGCCCATTTAGCTACTTACACGAGCGGGGGTACGCGAACGAAAAGTTCACAATCGCGTAACGCGCGCTATAGGCTCTCCCGGGGAAAGAAACCCGATGCAATTACAGCTACAACTGATTTCCTTGGTTAATTATTATTATTACAACTCCCTGCGTCATTATGCCAGCATATATCCGCGTCATTGTCCTAATCCCATGCAAAACCATCCAACCTCTTTCCTTACGATGGAACAGGACGGCGGCTTATCCGTTACCATCGAGATGATCCCCGACGGCGAGGGTGGCTCGATCACGGCGGCGCCGGAGGCGAGGATGATCGTGAGAAAAGAGAAGCGTGAGCTAGTGCCACAGCTGCGGTTCGCTCCGGGATACCACTTCGTGCCGGACGACGTGGAGCTCCTCGACGTCCGCGGCAAGATCGAAGGCCGGGACCCGCCGCTCGACGTCTTCATGAACGTCGACTTCCTCGACTGGGAGCCCGACAAGCTCATCGGTAATTAAGCAACGCCATTCAGTGCACCATTATTTGATCTAAATGCTCGGCGGATCTATCTATCTTGATCTTAGCTAAATGCTGGATAGAGTGAACGGTCTGAATTTGCAATTTTTTCAATTAGCTACGCTAGGTTGCTCTCCCCATCTTGGTTATTTTTTGGCAATTCGTTATAGTTAGATGTTGACTAAAATTGAGTCGAGCCTTGTTTTTTTGCTGATCTGAGTTTCTTTCCCAGTTAAACCCTAGTCAAATGCTCGCTTTTTGTCGAACTAAATTCCTTCCCGATTAACCCTAGTCGGCTAGTCAAATGAGTTGACCGATCTTAATTTGTAATTTAGCAACACCGGTTCATACATACTACTTAATTAATTAGGCTAGATTGGTCGATCTGCAAATCTCAATTAACTTTCGCGATTAGTTATTACAGTCAAATGATGAATGAAAATCGGGGTGATTTTTCTCCTTTTGTCCATCTAAAGTTCTTTCCCGATCAACCCTAGCTAGTCAAATGCACGCTCGACGTGATTGATTAACTTTGATTTGATGCAACATAGCGGAGCGCGAGGCCTACGGGGAGGACAGGTATTTCTTCTTTACGGTGAGGGAGAAGTCCACGAACAAGGATATCCAGCCGCGCCGGAAGCTGCGGGCAGGCGGAGTGGCGGCGAGCTGGAAGGCGACGGGCAGCGTGAAGGAGATCCTCCGTCCCAGCACGAAGGAGGTCGTCGGGACGAAGAGGATGCTCACCTACAGCTCCGGCCGCCGCAAGGAGGACAAGTATAGCATGAAGGAGTACGTCTTGGAAGGCTCCAAGGTGCGTACGCCAAAACATTCATTGCTACCCTCCTACTCCTAACTTGTTTGATCTGCAAACCAAATTAATGCCCGACTTGCACGTACAATTAATTAACCCATCTCTTGAGTCCGGTTGATCAGAGTTCAGTGACCGGAACTGAACTTTTCTGTCAAGGGTAGTTCTGTGGGTCTGCGGCAAAAATATTGCACGCCAGACTAATATTAATAGGTGCACACAAAGAAAAAATATGGAATGTATGTGCAAGCGCAGAAAAGACGGAAAATACTGGAAACAAATTTAATGATTTTAGAGATCATAAAAGTTTTGTGTCTCAAATGGTCTGTCGGATTTGCAATCCAGTTTCAAGGTTGATTTTGCATCGATGAGGGTTTCAAATCTAGGTCACTTCGCCTAAAAGATTTGTGCTCTTTATTTACCGGAGCAGTAATACAGAAGCACAAGTTACTAAGGGGTAACTTTAGTACCATTAGGTAGTAACTTTAGTACCATTAGGAATGGCAACTTTATAATCTTCATGTGGCAACTTTGAGGACGGAAAAATATCGACGAAACATTAGGTCTAGTTTTGAAAACCTCGTCGAGACTAACGGCAGCTTCGCAGTTTAATAAATTTTAAAGTTTCAACTTAAAGTTTTTATTTTTGCTAATATTGTGTGCACATGTCCTCTCTCATGTATTCTTCACATGTATGCATGCATGAGATGCATCGGCGCAAGGAGGCTATTGCGAGCACATTCGTTCAATATCAGAGTCCTAAGTGGATGCTTTTATAAGTACTCCATCCGTCCCATAATATATATGTTGCTCCTCTTGTTATTACAACCATTATACTCCTATATTGGTTGTAATAACATCTTATATTATATCACGGGACAGAGGGAGAACTGTAATATAACAGAGATGCCAATACAGCTTCCCCATGGATAATATCTGCGGACCATGTCAATATATGTCCAAACTGGTATCCTTTTAAAACTGGATGGGGTATTAATTAAGGTGCTAGAAGTATACGGGGATGTACTTATCATGCAAAAAAAAATGACAGAGACTAGTACATGCTAAGCTGCTAGAAGTATAGTGGCGTACTAATCACATACTGACAATCCATTTAAAATGGTTGCAGATGGATCAGTGGATCCTTTGCACAATACAGGTGAAGCAACGGTGGAAAGCCAACGAAGCCAAGAACGCCAGTAGCGGCAAAGACAAGATCGCCAGTAGCGGCGAAGACAAGAAACGCAAGAGGGGAACTGACACTTGCATGAAGCCAAAGACGACCAAAAGGAAGAAGCAGAAGAAGACGGCCACCTCCTGTAACGACCCAACAGAACAGATCAGAGAGAATGGGGATGAGAAGAGCAGAGCAGGATGAGACTTGCAGAAGAAGAAGGTGAGAGACGTAATCACAATTCACTCATTCCATAGTTTGCCACAACGATACACCAGAGCTTATAACAACGCTCTCGTCACACGGCCACATGCGGCCCACTTAGCTTCCGGCCCATGGCCCACGTACAACATGACACACTGCACCTGACGGAACTAAGGTGCAGCTGTGACATTCGCCGCTGCTTGAGATGAATCTCCATCCCAGATTGATGCCTCCGGGTAACGAGCTCGAAGAACTTCATAATCCTCCCAGGTCGCAGCTTCCACCGATTGATTTGTCCACTGAATCAAGAGCTGAACCACAGGTGCATTACCTTTCTTGCACATGCGACGCTCCAGAATTGCAGCAGGAACCACGTCCTTGGTCGTCAGGTCTGGAGGGCTAGGCAGCTCACTGAACACTGGAGAGTAGTCTGGAGTGAACGGTTTCAGTTGCGAGACATGAAAAACAGGATGAATGCGAGCTTCTGCTGGTAAATCCAACTTATATGCCAAGGTGCCAATCCTCTGAGTAATAGGAAATGGTCCAAAGTACTTGAACGCCAACTTCCGCATGGTCGATTGGCCACTGTAATCTGTGCATAAGGCTGAAATTTGAGCAGTACCTGATCACCCTCGGTGAAACTTCGTTCTGTGCGATGACGATCTGCTTTCTTCTTGAAAGATCTTGAGCATGGAGCAGCTGGGTACGTACACGAGAGGTGTGCTCTACCCAGTCCAATTCAGGATCAGACAATTCCAGTTGATCCCATTCCAGCATGGCACCCAAGTTAGGTTCTCGCCCATATAATGCTTTGAAGGGTGAACACTCCAGCGAAGCATGATGACTGGAGTTATACCAGAATTCAGCCACAGGTAGCCAGCGGCGCCACTGCTTCGGTGCATCATGAACAGCAGTGCGCAGATACATCTCCAAGCATTGGTTCACGCGTTGTTGACCGTCAGTCTGCGAATGGTATGCTGTAGAGTAGAGAAGTTTGGTACCTGCAGTTGACAGCAACTCACGCCAAATTGAACTTGTAAAAATCCGGTCTCTATCGGAGACAATGGTCAGAGGCACCCCATGTAGCTTGATGACATTGTCCCATAGTGCTCGTGCCACCTGAGCTGCAGTGAAAGGATGTTTGAGCGGCACAAAATGGACGAATTTAGTCAGGCGATCAACTACCACCATGATCACCTCAAACCCTTCAGATTTCGGCAAGCCCTCAATAAAATCCATTGAGATATCTTGCCATGGAGCGTGTGGAACAGGTAATGGTTGCAGTTTCCCAGCCGGACTCACATGCTCATGTTTAGACTGCTGGCAAATCTGGCATTGGCGAACAAAATCTTCCACGGCAGACTTCATACCACGCCACATGAACAATTTCTTGACGCGCTGGTATGTGGCAGTAGCTCCAGAGTGACCACCCACTGCACTGTAATGCATAGCACTGATTAATTTTGTTTGCAGCGCTGAGTTGTGACCAATCCATAAGCGTCCTTTGTAACGAATGAGGCCCTGATTCAGAGCATACCCTTGCTCATCTGGACTGGATACTGCGAGTTTAGCAAGCAAGTTTTGAGCCGCCGAATCAGTTTCATAAGAATTGATCACTTCTTGTGTCCAAGTAGGTTGGCACAGAGAGAGAGCATTAGCTGTCAGTAAATGTCCCACTCTGGAGAGAGCATCAGCAGCACCATTCTCGACTCCCCGTTTGTATTGAAATTTGAATTGCAGCCCCACCAGTTTTGACATTGCCTTACGTTGCAACTCAGTATCCAGTTGCTGGTCACCCAGATTGCACAAACTTTTATGGTCAGTGACAATGGTGAAAGGACCCCGCTGCAAATATGGCCTCCACTTATCTACTGCCATCATCACAGCCAAAAATTCCTTTTCATAAGTTGACAATTTCTGGTTTCGAACCCCTAGTGCTTTACTGAAATATGCAATAGGATGATTATCTTGTACCAACACTGCTCCAATTCCAGTGTCGCACGCATCAGTTTCAATGGAGAAGGGACGCTCAAAATTGGGCAACGCCAGCACTGGGGCATTGATCATTGCTAACTTCAACTGTTCAAAAGCTGCCTGAGCCTGTTCATTCCAGTGAAAACCCTTCTTAGTTAGCAACTGTGTCAGCGGCTTTGCAATAATACCATACTGTGGGATGAACTTGCGATAGTAACCGGTGAAACCGAATACTCCTCTGAGTTCAGTGGCTGAAGTGGTACAGGCCAATCATGCATTGCTTTGGTTTTTTCACTGTCAGTGGCAACTCCAGCCTTGGAAATGACATGTCCTAAATACTCAATTGTTTCTTGGCGAAAGAGCATTTGGATGCTTTGGCAAACAACCGATGCTTGCGTAACAGTTCCAACACCAGACGCAGGTGCACTTGATGTTCTTGCAGAGTAGGGCTGTATATGAGGATGTCATCCAGAAAAACAATGGCGAACTTACGGATGTAAGGCGCAAATATGGTATTCATTAGACACTGAAAGGTCGCTGGAGCGTTGGTGAGGCCAAATGGCATAACCCTAGTGGAAATGGCCATGGTGGGTTTTGAAAGCCGTCTTTTCTTCATCCTCTTCTCTCATTCGTATCTGGTGGTACCCAGCACGCAGATCCAGCTTGGAAAAATAGGCTGCTCCAGCTAATTCATCCAAGAGCTCATCAACAATGGGCAATGGAAACTTGTTTTTGACAGTGATTTGATTCAGTTTCCTGAAGTCAATGCAGAAACGCCAACTCCGTCTTTTTTCTTCACTAAGAGAACAGGGGCAGCATATGGGCTCATGCTGTGGGATATCACTCCAGAATTCAGCATCTCCTGCACTTGTTTTTCTATCTCGTCCTTTTGAATGGGGAGTAGCGGTATGGTTTGGAATTAGGTGGTGTGCCCCAGCTTCCAAGGATATGGCGTGATCATACTGCCGTGAGGGGGTAAACCAGTTGGCTCTGCAAAAACATCTGCAAACTCCGCAACCACTGCAGTGATTCCTCTGGCATCATGTCATCTGGAGTTTTCTTTGGATTGTTCTCCAGAACTGCCATAGCCCAGATATCGTTTGTGGCATGCAAGTGTAACAATTCTTGAATATCCAGAACTGAATTTTTTGGAGGATCTCTCGCCTGAACCCCTTGCAACGTGATACGCTGCCCATGATGATCAAATGAATTTTCTTCTGCTGCCAATCACATTCCATGGGACTGAAAGAAGTGAGCCAGTCCATTCCCAGCACCCCATCATACGTGCCAAGGTCCAAAACTCTTAGGTTGGTCTGGAATGTATGCCCCTGGCATTGCCACGATAGCTGATTCACCATCTTATCACAATTGAGAACTTGTCCATTAGCCACCTTCACAGGTACTGCAACAATGTCCGTGGTTTCTATCCCAATGCTGTTCACGAAATTGGAGTTGATGAAACTGTGTGTGCTCCCCGAATCAAGTAAGAGCAACATGACTTGAGTCCCCACTTGTACTGTCAACTGAATGGTGGAAGGAGAATCCTGTCCTGACAAAGCTTGAGCTGACAACATACAACATGCTGGTCGTTGGTCAGGTTGTTGGTCAGGGTCATCAAGCAATTCAAGTGCTCTGACCGTTTCATCCGAAAGCATTTCACCATAATCACCCACTTGTATAGTTAGCAGTTGCGCCTGTTTCCTGCATTGGTGTTCTCGAGAGTATTTGTCTCCGCACTTGAAGCACAACCCATTTGCACGCCTGTAATCACGCAACTGCCGCTCACGGCTAAAATCATCACCTCCTGCTCTAGGAACTGCAGGCATCGAGGTTGCACTGGCACTGGTGCAGGGGGAGGTCGACCAGCTGGTGGTGGTCTTGGTCGAGGACGTTGCGCCTCCAATTCTTCCTCCTGAATGCGGGCAAACACGGTAGCTCGTGTGATACTGTTGGTGCTTGAATTCGTACAGCGGCACGCAGTTCATCCTTAAGCCCCAATAGGAACTGAGTCACGAAGAACTTAGTGCTCAGCGTCGGGTCCATGGCGAGCAGATGGTACATGTAAGTCTCAAAGCTTAATCTGTACTCCACCACGGAACCAGTCTGCTTAAGCTGCAGGAGTGCGTGCATCTGAACCTCGTACTCATCTGGTCCAAATTCTTCCTTGAGTGCTTGCTGAAAGCCTCCCACGAGTGCTGCCGAAACTGTCGGAATGCTTGCCACCAGAGCGCGGCGTGCCCGTCCAAGTACAGGGACGCCGTCGTCACCCAAGTCTGCGGCGGAGTGCGGTACAGCTCAAAATACGTCAGGCAACGATCCAGCCACAAACTTGGTAAGTGCCCATCGAATTTCGGAAATCATGCTTCGGCGGCTTCACAAATCCGCCGTCCTCGTACTGCGCCCCGTGACGCTGCTGTTGCGGCGGCTGCTGCAGATGTAGGAGCTGAGGCTGAGGCACCATCTGCGCGGCTGGCGGCTCGGGCATCAAGGGCGCGCCGTCGTTTGCCAGGCGTGGGGGCAGCGCGGAACCGCCGGATCCCGCAGAGCGCAGATCGGGCAACCGCGTGAGCGACGCCACCGGCGCGGACGCTGCTTCCTTGCGCGTCGCGTCGATGTCCTTCTGCGTCAGATCCAATTGCTTCCGAAATCCTTGCAATTCCTTGGTGACTCCTTCGTTGAACACGAGTTGTTCCGCATGGCGCTTGTCGCCGACCACAGCCTGCCCGTCGAGGCGCTTGAGGATGTCCTCGAACATGGTCTTCACCTGATCGGCGTTCGCCGCCATCGCCGACAGCACTTGCTGCGTCTGAGCCGAAGGTTTAGTTGGCGCCGTCGCGACCCCCTCCAAGCAGATCCGACCCGGCTAAGGATTTTGGGCAAAATCGCCGAAGCAATTCCGCACCTGTCGCCTGGAATCACAGATCGATGCCGAGAGAGTACGGGGCACAGCGGAACCAATTTGTGGTGGAAATTTCTGGCTCTGGATACCAAATTGTAACGACCCAACAGAACAGATCAGAGAGAATGGGGATGAGAAGAGCAGAGCAGGATGAGACTTGCAGAAGAAGAAGGTGAGAGACGTAATCACAAATTCACAATTCACTCATTCCATAGTTTGCCACAACGATACACCAGAGCTTATAACAACGCTCTCGTCACACGGCCACATGCGGCCCACTTAGCTTCCGGCCCATGGCCCACGTACAACATGACACACTGCACCTGACGGAACTAAGGTGCAGCTGTGACACCTCCCAGCTACAGGAAACCCAGCAACAAGAGCAGCAAGAGGTCACGCCTGAGATATTCCCTGATCCGCCGCCATTGCTGGCACACGAGCAAGTTGATCATCACCAATCTTGGGAAGAAGACGCCATAGCGTTTGAGGAACCGTGCCCAATGATCCAGGTCGCCGCGCCACACGAATACCCAGATGGATACCTCGATGCCTCCACACAGCAAGAGACAACCACATGGGATGGACCTAGCGAGCCACCGTTGATGACGCACCAGCAGCAAGGTTACCAATCTTCAATGGAGGAAGACCAATTGGACACATTAGGTGCAGAGTACATGCCAGAAAGCGCAATGCCTCAATTCCACCCACGGTACCTAATGTTCCAGTATTATCAGGAGGAGCACTGCTCATATGAGTTGTTGTCGCAATTCGGTAGCATGCAATACCAGTTTTTACAGCCACAGATCCAGAATGGGCTTGGAACGCAAAGATTTCACGAGATATCACAGGAACATTGCAAGATGCACCACAATACCTACAGGAATCCGGAAAACCTCACAAACAAGCCCTAACAGTGTGCTCGGAGGGCCAGATCCTGGGCCGCCATCGCAAAATGCTTATCCCTACTCTGACAGTGATGCCGGCATGATGAATGGCCTCGCCTCACCAGTGGTGCCCCAAGAGACAAGCTATGGTTCAGCAGCTGATCATCAGTTCAATCCAGTTGGTTTCCTGGGTCATGGCTTTGATGATAACCTAGCAGGCAATGGGGGTGGCGGATTACCAGATCAGGGAAGCAACCACGCTTTGCACGTGTGTCAGCATGGTGTCCAGTGGCGGTGTGGCGGGAACAACAAAGCGTGGATATGGAGAGTTGTTTACGATGTGTCACCTCATGTGCACTACATCATTCTATTTAGGAGGCAAAAGTCGCCCAGGAAGTAACTAGGTTTATGATTGGCTGACATGATGTTGATTACGTTGATGGTTAAGTTGTTCTCTTTCGCATTTTGTGTTTCACGCATGAACAGTAATACTATGCTTGCTATTTATCTAAGAGATATTTCTATATTGTTGGTGTTATAATAATTATTATTATTATTATTGATGTCTAGTGGTGTTAGTAAACTGATGGGGCACATTTACAACAACTGAGGTTGTCGCTAGCTGTGCACTTTGCGGATAACACAAGTTAATTGTCAGAACAGAGTGCAGCGCTAGCATGTATAATAAATAGCAGCTTAATTCCAGATTTTACGTACACTTGCTTTCTCGTAATATTGCATATACAGCAGAACAAGATTGGTGCACATAATGTCTTACTGTAACTGTTTAGGGCACCAATCTGTTATTCTATATGTATCTTTACAGTGGCAGGATTACATGTATGTACTGTAAGAAAAAAGGAAAACAAGTTAAAAAGATGCATATGCTGGGGCATTCATATTGACCACAATAACCAAAGTAACTGCACCAAGCACTGCCTCGGGCTGTTCCTGCACATGGGAGGATGTGTTCAAGAATTACCTTCACAATGCTGAGTCGGTAGAAGGCAGCCACTTATTTCATGCTATGGAGTGAACAATTGTGAAGCTTAATCTCCTACCTTGATTAGCTGCTTTTGTTGATCATTACTTGAGTAACTACAACTTGGGCCTAGTTGACTCTGCATCACTCAGTTGTGCATACATATCTGTGATTTCTTTTGCAAAATACGCCTTTGCTTGCGGTCTTTTGACCTGCAGAGTTATGGAAATGAAGTGTCAGCATTCCTGTATTTCAATCCCCTCGAACAGCATTGATGGGCCTACCTTGAATGTTGGTGTCAGGAGACCATTTTCTAGTGTGAATGGTTCAGCAACAAGAGTAACAGCTTTGACAAACTCAAAACCTCTTAGCTGCACAACAATAAACATAGAAGTGTCATTACAAATCATCCATAACGTCCACAATAGAGAACTTTACTAATGGAGAGAGTGTGCAACATCAGCAGTTAAGAAAAAAACCTGTGCTTCCTTCCCAATAGAATCCATGTCAGCCAGCACAGCACCTCTTGCTCTAGGATTAGCACAGAGCTGTCTTAAATCCTCATACTACAAGTTAGCAAGAAGAGATTAGAGCATAAACATGCAATGCAAATATTTAATCTTATTTGTAGTTCTACTTTTTCGAAATAGAATCAGTATTTTCTGGATTAAAAATAATTCACCATTCCAGAAGCTTGATTCAAACACACGAGGGGGAAACATATAGATGGTCTACATTTCCATATAATCGGTATTTTCTAGTTAGGGTTCCTTTTATTATGTGTTTTCAAAGATGAAGAGAAAGAAATGCATGCATGCAACAAAATATTACATGGATTCCTTCTGAAGCAGCCCAAGCCTTCAGCACGTCTGGCTCAACTGCTACAACGGCAACTAGAGAAGAATTAAAGCTATCGCCTGCATCAAAACAAAACCAACATATTAAAAATATGCATGGCCAACATTGATAGTTACAGAAAATAGAAAATCACGATATTACCATATACAAAGCACTGGGCAATGAACTTGCACTTGGCATAGACATTCTCGATCTTCTCCGGAGCTATGTATTCTCCTTGAGCTAACTTGAAAATGTTCTTTTTCCTTGAGAAAGGATATATAAAAATTAGTAAATTAGGAAGAGAAGCCAGAGAATTATACAGACAAAACAGAGTCCAGAGGGGGTATATATTAAATGAAATGCAATGGCTAGCTCGTCCATTTTCATCATATATTGTGCAAGTAAAATTGAAAGTTTGCTACATAGTGGATTCATTCAATTCCAGCTTTGACGATATGTTGACTTCTGTGATGATTTTGGTTGGCATTATGTGGAGAGTATAGAAGCAAGAGACAGATAAGATGCAATAGACACACCACTCCAAATGAAAAAGACAGAGCACACATAGTCAGCTTGGTTACAAAAGAAAAGCATCATAGAAATTTGGAGTGTATCTTTCAGTTTTACCTATCTATAATCTTTAGGCGCCCTCCAGGAAGCCACAAACCTATGTCCCCAGTATGCAACCAACCATCCTCATCAATGACCTCTCTTCTGTGTTTTACAGAACACATCGGTTAAATATCAATCGATAAGCAACATGATACATTTATCAAATCTTACTTAAAAACGCAAAAAAGAAGTGAAAAAGGATAGCAAGTTACGTCTGAACTTCATCTTTGTAGTAACCGTGGAATATTATAGGTCCCCGAACACAAATTTCTCCCCGAGGATATGGTTGATCCTCAGATGTGTAGTTCATTTCAGGGACATCCACAAGTTTAACCTCTGAAAATGAAAACATGATTTGCATCATGAAAGCATGTGATCGTACAGAATATTACAAAACAACGATGGACCATAGCTTCATTTGTTACATAAGAGTAACAATATTGAGATCTTTCACAACAATTAGCCTAATTTTATTCCCAAAAACATCATCCAATCAGGTTGCATGTTTCTCTCTTGCTTAATGGCAGAATCAAACAAAGTAACTCCCAAAACAAATGCGGAACATAAATTATAAAATAAAGATGATATGGGGCTGTTTTTTAGTAATCATCAGGTTTCAAACTACAACCATCATTCAATATTAAGAGCTAAGGGAGGAGACATCCAAAATAATTAGTTCCGTGTAAATCGCCAGAACTTTAGGTTAAATTCTCTGTTTACTATTATTACATCAAGTTCATCTCTGAGAAATTAGCAGAGTATAAGCAAAACTTAAGCCAAGCATATATGTTTCTGTCCTGCAAAATGGAGCTTACCACAAGCAGGATTTGGAGATCCAACATGACCAATTAACTTATCACCAACATCCATTGTACTAATGACACAAGATGTTTCTGTCATTCCATAGCCTTCAAGAATTTCACCACCAAAGCATCTATAGAAGAAAGTGTTATGATTATGAAAGCCAGGTTACATCATGCAGCACCAAAGGAGGGCAAAGGAAGTTAGCTTACATTCTAAGGAATTCCATTACATCAGGCGACAATGGAGAAGCACCTGAAGACATAAGTCTGACTCGTCCACCGAGCCTAGCTTTTATTTTGTTAAATACTAGCTTATCCCACACTGGGGATGGATTTCGTCCTAATGACATCAAGAGTAAAACATTCGGTCATTATACATATCAGTGGTAAAAAACATTGGATCAATGATGTCATGTAGATGAGAAAATGCATCTTTCCGTACAGTGAAGACATCTTAACTAATTCACCCAAGAGAATTACTAGCTCAAACTTCAGCGTATGAGTTAATAATAATAATGTATGTTTTAACTTTTCTCTAGGTCGAGGGTCATTTGGTGGCGTCTATTGTATTTTTTTCTTGCAGCCGTTGGTTGTGGTCTTGCCTCGAGTGGTCAAGTGTTTCAGCCTAGTCTTAGGCTTGTAACTTTACTCTTTCTATCAATGCACCAGGGCGCAAGCTTTGCGCTTTCTTGAAAAAATGTTAAAATATGTGATGTGTGTTAGGAAACATTGAAGTCAATATAAAAGCCAGCTTCCATTTCTTGCACATGCCTATTTCATTTTAAAATAGTGACCTGCATGAAGATCATTTGTATATCAGAGTCCAAATGGCTGACAGCACCTTCCATATTTATACCTGACAAATTTATTGGATGATCATGTAATCATTACACCTATGTCAAATTGAAATTAATTTGGACAGAGAAAAATGGAAATCCTCAGTTGCTGACTTTAGTGTGACTTGATGCTGAAAATGACCCCTTACACAGGTATTTTAATAGGGGGTTATTATATTAACAGTAAACTCACTGATGATCAGTTAACTCGATTCTAAAGTGATAATGGATGAATGAAGGGGCCCCATTCAAGCTTTATAGACGTGAGGAATAAAAAAATCTTTAAGCAATTCCTTACCATTAATAATAGCTTGCCTCTTGGCATTATATGCAGCATTAAATAATCGTTCTTTCAACCCACCAGAGTCCTTCACAGCATTTGTAATTCTACATAAATAAGCCAGAAAAATATGTGAGGGTACTATCACTATGATACCAAAGAGGAAAATATAAAAAAATCAAAATTACTGGTAAAGTTGTATTACGCGGCATAAATTCTGTTATATAACCGGGGAACACTTGCAAATATTGTTGGTCTCAGAGTAGCAAGATCATCCATCAGCTTCAAGCTATCCTGGAATTTATGAAAATTACTCATGAAAGGACGAAAAGAAGTTCACAGTTAAAGGTATAGAATTATTATGGCATTTAGTCAAGATACACATCTGTAACTGCAACAAAAGTGCTCAATTCTTACAGACTGGCACACATGGGTTCAATTGATTGCAAACAAGGGAAGTCAGCCCTGGGTAGCAATGTGGTGGGAGTATTGTGCCACAGTGAAAGGGCTTGAAATAAGATATTTTTCAACATGGAGGTGGTGATATAGCAGCCAACATGCACGGTACAGCTACAGTATTATCTTGAAGACAAATGATCCTTCTAAGGATGCATTGATTAAATAATTATTGAATGACCTAATAGTTTGGTATGAGGAACTATCCAAACTAGAAACAACTCAAATGTGAAACATCAAATTGGATGATCCGTTCCTAACTTGAGTCAAGCAATAACTTATAGATGAACTATCATAATTGTTCTACATATTAGACAGTTATTAAAATGATTATACAAAGCAATTCATAAACATATTATCTTAAGTATTCCAGATCTGCATACCCCTTGGTAGAACCCAATGGCAACACCGCAATGAAGCAACCATATTTGGTTAGTTCTCTCGTATATGTGTGCCAAAGGTAGATATGAGATGTACCTGAGAAGTGTCGAGTAGTATTGTCAAAAATATGAACTGATGTAAATTGAAATCTATATAGGAAAGCAACCGCTAAAAATAATTTTAAAATCTCACACGTCCGAGGGGTAAAACTTAATGCCAAAGTCTGATCCTGCTACATTTGCAATGAAATTCGCATGAGAAAGAACAGCTCCCTGAGAAAAAGAGATTGGCCTCCAGCTTAAAAGATCTGAAAGATAAAGGGTACAAGAATCCCAATAATGAAGAAACAAATAGTCAGAGGAATGAATGA
The DNA here is from genome assembly GCA_947311845.1 of Poa pratensis. NCBI lineage: Eukaryota > Viridiplantae > Streptophyta > Magnoliopsida > Poales > Poaceae > Poa > Poa pratensis. Next base: position 52,071,724 of record CAMZMU010000020.1, read on the forward strand.
TTTACCTTTGGTGTGCCAGTAGTGCCACTAGTATAGCAGATAGTGGCAGCATCTTCAGGTTTTGGAGGCCGAAAGGGTTGGGGACTCATATGTCCCTGAGTTAACAAATATAAAGAAGTCCAAAATAAAAATGGGGCACAGTAATGGAGATGAGCAGAAAACTAGAAGAGGTGATATCCTTTATTCAAAATCAAAGCAACGACGTATGGATATTTGTTACACAAAAGTTTTCGCATTTCATACTAAACTAAATGAAGTTAACATGTTCAACAGATACAATCAACGAGCGAATGTGTGTGTACAGTTTCAACTTGCGATAGACATATGAATATGTGTCTCTGTCTGCAGCAGAATTAATGACCCACCACAATTTGCAGTCATGCAAGATTGAACTGTGCAGTCATGTGGTCTTGTGTATCACATACAAAATGTTAGTAAAGAGTCAATGTGTTTGCATTTTGCACACACTTACATATTATGTTACGCGAGTTTAATCAGGATATGAATTGCACATTCTGGTTGAGCCCAATAGTCCAATACAATACCACATATCATGTGCTAACTGCAAGGCTTAATTAGGTACTCCCTCCGGTTTTATATACAAGGCCACCATCTCAATTCCTAAATACTACCAAGGAAACCAAGGCCAACTATTAAATAGCACGATTAATTATGTAGAAAACCTCTTATGTTCCATGCTAATTAAACATGTTGTATGTGGTGCCTCTTTCTCGATGGTTACATGCAACCTTCACATTAATGAGCACCATTATACAAGGTAAAATTCTAATCAATTCTTTTCGGGAAGAGATAATGGCTTTTTATAGATACAAATTGTATTTTTAATAGTGGTCTTGTACTTAAAAACAGAGGGAGTACCAGTCGAAAACCTCAAATGCATAAAAGCAATCTAAGTGCATAATTTGCATATTCTAATATAGTCACCATCTAGATGCTGTGTCAATTTTGCACCTATCTTCGAAGCGATTCCAGACAACAAAAGCCAACTTAGACCATTCCAGATTGATGTCAGCAACAATGCATATACCATTAAGATTTTTTAAGTACACATACACAATAACAAGACCGAGGGGGAGACGCCACCCCGGCTTGTCATTAAGGTAGAAATGTGACTTGAACCCGCGACCTGGCGCTTGGCGTTTCAGCCGGCCGACCATCTGGCCGCGGAAGAGTGCACTTAAGAACACATACACATAAACAATAATTTACCAACTAGTTTAAATAGTATCATGTTGACTGGACCTGTACAGTGTTAAGGATGCATCATCAAGCACAAGGTTTGTACAGGAAAATTCAAATGATCAATCGGAAATCACACCTGTGTGTGTAGCCTGGAGTAGGTTATGATTTCTATTCCAGCAGCTGGTGATGATGGCAAATTTCCATCAATACCACCAACTACCTATACAAAAAAAAGGAAAAAATAAGAACACAATCATGAGATTTTAAAATTACATATCTTAATTACAAATGATCTGCACTTACCACTATAAGGCGGACACAAGGCATTTGAGTTATAAAGCTTAGCAGCTGAAATGAGCAGACAAAAATAAGCAAAATAATTTTGAATTCATACGTACTTCCTTATCAGAGTACATGTCACGGTACAATGCAAAGTTGAATGCAAGATGGTGTGTACAATGATTAGCATCTTATATAATGCCAGAATTAAATAATGATCAAAGCCATGTAAAACCTCTTGCAAGATCGGATTACAGTAGCCACATCAATGATGCATGTATGTGGATATGGTCCAGAACTAACAGCATTTGACATGCATTGATAAACTATACGAGCTTTTGACAATATCAAGCACTCCTCAGTAGTATAAACAAAGCCCCGAGTAGGATGACATCAATCCTAAATGCAAGACTCAATTTCCATTAGCCAGGATATCGCTGACCAGTTGCAAGCCCTAGTAGATAGCACCTGCCAAGGCGCTTCGGCTGCCCGCTAGGCCTCCAGACATGGTGGTGGCTCGATCAAGGAGGAGTTTTCGCTGTCCTCCTTTTTTTTGGGGGGGGGGGGGGGGTAGTTTAGCATAAATTAGCTGATTTTTTAATGCAGCTGGATATTTCTTCTCTTTGTGCATTTCTTTTCGTCTCATCTCTGCTTTAGTTGCAACTGTGCCGTCTTGTCGACCTCTTGTAAGGGAAGCCCTACAGTGTCCACAGCGGCTTGAACCCAGGTGTTGGGGCTGCACATCCACTCCCCCCCCCCCAATCAGGTGAGCTAGGCTCGCTTCGTACTAATATCACAATTGCATGGTAATGTTGCAGATTTCTCAGTGCTCTGCTATGACTGCTATTTTAATGTATTGTACTAACTAGGAAATTTCTAGGTTTGGATAACGATTGAAACTCACAGTGCTTAGTGTCTGTGGAACACAGAAAATAGCTTCTACTGTTGCATGGTTCACAATGAACTGAACTGCATCTGGACCTACAGAAAGTAAGAAAATAAAATCAGTCGCTAATGGTCAAATGTAGAACAATTTTTGTTCTGCACCGTGGACATACCAAGAGTATCATAAAGTGGCACAGAAATATAGGAATATGCAGAACAAGCATTGTCAACTATGATCCACTCAGGTCTGTTTATAAAGTACAGACCAACACGTGCACCCTGATTCAGATCAAAAGGATATTCAATGTTAGTGGAAACAAGTTCCCATGGTGTATGTGTCATTGGAAGACATCAATATCTAGAGATTTATCTGTTTACAGATGATAGGAAAGAAAAGGAAAAGGAAAAGGAAAAGTGCCTTTTTCAGACCCAGATTACTCACTTCAGGTATTCCATGACAAATAAGACCAGAACCTATTGCAGTTCTGCTTGTACCAGCTTCTCCATACGTGATCCATTTGTAGCTGTAATGTTATTTGTTACTCGAGGGTTAAGATAAACAACACTACAAAATGTAATACATCAGATAATCAATCCTTACTCTCCAATAGTTCCATCTGCATGGACTCTTGTACCTAGGTATCTATGATCTCTGAAAGTCTCAACTGCATACCTGTATATACCAAGGACACTACACATTAGGAGATTGTTACTGTACCAAGATTGGAATAATATTAAATACGACCATATAAACATATTAGGAACAGCTGTTGGGCTAGTTATCCTATCCATGTAGAAAGTTTTACATGGCACACAGATTGTCCCTACTTGAGGTAAATTTAGACAACCATCTAACCAGCCCGAAGTTTGCAGAAATGTATGGCTAAAAATATCATCTCATTCTGTACATATTTATTTTCTTAACGACCACTTTGGCTGCACCAAATCTTTAACTTGCCAGCATTGTAAAAAACCATCAGATGAAAGCTTCTGTGTTATGTTCAAGTTATTTGGGAGCTCTTAATTTTTACAGCGGAAATTTTTCCATAAAAAATAGACTATTACATTTTGGCAGGAACCCCTCCTGGCAACAAAATTCAGAAGGCAAAGAAAACGAGAGTTTCTTCAACTTGCATTGGTTGCGCTTAACTCATAGATTTGCTACTCATTACAAACAAGCACGTGAGAATAACTTCATTGACACTTCTGTGTTGTACGCTTCGTGTGGGATCTAGGTTGCCATGTGTCTCTAAAGACTCTTTTATACTAAATGCGCAAAAATACATTCTCCAAAAAAGACATGAAAGAACTGAAGTGATAAATAACTGAAGTGAATAACACTCATGGTTCTACTGGCCAGCCAGCCCGGGATCGATTACTCATGCGTGCTTTATTTAACCGGCTAGCTAGTTCCTCAGAGCCACCGAATCATTTCATTTAAATTTATTTTTGAGAAAAAACTGTGGTATTTGACCAGGTTGTGATCAAGAGATACTGATGAGGATTCTTACACGAAATTATCGTGCAACGTCCCAATGTCCGGATTGTCTGGAAACCTATTTACCAGACTTATAGGTGAATTTGCAGATCTGCAAAATATGAGAAGAGAAATTATGAGACACGGTAAAGCAAAGTGCATCATCATCATGATAGTATACCGCGATAGCCTACCGGTACACGTTCCACTTCCCAGTCTGCAACTTCTCAGGGAGGACAGCAGCGTAGCCCAGCACTGGAGGAGAAAATACGCGCAGTGAGTTTCTGGTGATAGTTTGTTCTCACTAAAGCTACTTTTGGAAAAATTAGCAAAGCCTTGTCGCCTGTACACAATTAAACTGGACGCGCGAACGAAAGGTTCCAAAATTTGGGGGCCCTGCTTGCTCAACTGGGAGTCTGGGAGTACTATGGCAGTACCGTGCGCGGGTACGGCAGGCAGGGAGGGTAGAGAGAGGGGGATACGCGCGTACCGTGGGCGTACTCCCCTGCGGTGGGATTGGCGGCGAGGCTGGCGGAGCTGCGGTCGGCGGCGGTCACGGGCGGCTGGAGGTGGGCGGAGACGGCGCGGAGGCGGCGGTCGGGCGCGTCCATCGTGGGGTTGGACTTGGCCGGCGTGGTGGGAAGAGTAGGTGGGGAGGCCGGAGTAGTGGAGCAGAGGGGAAATGAAGGAATGTCTACCGCGGAGACGATGGAGTGTTTGGACTAAACTGCTTCGAATTTGGCCATATTCGTTGTTTTTTTTTGAGGGTTTGAAAATTCGTTTCTACTTTCTAGACGAACGCGCGCATAAATATCTCGTCGGTTTCTTATTTATTTTTCGATTTCGAAGGGAAAAATGAGAGATTGATGACGAGTGACGTCCGTCCGTTACATCGAGATGTGTACGTACATGTATTTGCATCCAACGGCGGAGCTTCACGGGGAAACGCAAAAAAATTTACTACCTTGTAGTATGCTCCATCAATCCAGCCCACATAAGGCCCATTCATTTTTTCTTTGCGGAACAGAGCAGCTCGTTCTCTGCTCTCTCGTTTCTGTCTCACGAACTTGGCGGTGACTGAGCATGGGGATGGGGCCGTGGGCGTGACCGGCCGGCGGCGGCGCGGGGCGACGGCGGCGGTCAGCCGGAGGCTGCATTATTCTATCCAGGAAGTAGATCGCCCGCTCCTCTTGACCGTCAGCAGCAGCAGAAAGTAGATCGCAGGCAGCCCGTCCTCCGTCCATCCGATCTCCGGCCGTCCGACAAGTTATCTCCGTGTCTCACTCCTGGTAAATTTTGCCTTTCTTGCCACAATCCCAATTCAATCCAGCTCTTACTTTTTAGCTCCGATTTTTGCATATTAGAAATGGGGAATTCTTGCTAGGTCATAGATTTTTCACCAAATTGAAACTTACAAATTGTTTTTCTACCGTGTAGGTAGGAAGTAACGATGGTAAAGGGCAAGAAAAAGGACCAACCCATCGATTCAATTTTCAGAAAGAAGAGAGCTGAATGTGAAGCTAGTGAACCGGCAGCCCCTGAACCCATTGTCCATGTTCAGTCCCCTCTCTTGTTGCTTGAATTTGGACAGCAAAATCATGAAGAGCAGGTGCATCAAACTCAAACAAATGAAGTTTTGTTCTCTGGTATTGTATCTTTGGAGCGGGATCCAGCCCTACGTCCACAAATTTGGCAATATCCACCTAATCAAAGAGATGATGTGCGACGGGCATATTTGAAACTCGGCCCTATGCAGCCACATCTCAAGAATTTCAAAGTTTATGGTACAGGAAGTCAAAAAAAAGCGCTTTAAGGACAACTGGTTTAGTCTTTTCCCAGAATGGTTTGAGTATTCAGAGAGCAGCCACCGTGCATACTGTTTATTTTGTTTCGTGGCCAGCAGAAACAAAAACAAGCGAGGTGGTTCCGATGTCTTCACAGTACATGGATTTGTTACTTGGAAGAAGGTCAACGATGGAAGAAAGTGTGCATTTTTAAACCACATTGGTTCTGAACCTTGCTCTGAACACAACAATGCAACCAGTGCATGTCAAGACTTGTTGAATCGGGCTTGTCATATAGCACACGCTGTAGAAGTGGGAAACAAGAGGGATATCGAAAGAAACCAATTAAGGGTGAAAACTTCAATTGCATCTGTTAAGTGGCTCACATCACAGGCTTGTGCTTTTAGAGGCCATGATGAGACACCCGAGTCGAAGAACAGAGGGAACTTTCTTGAGTTATTAAAGCTTCTTGGAGAATTCAATCCTGAGATTGCGGAAATTATTAAAAATGCTCCATACAATGCAAAGTACACATCACCGGAGATCCAACAAGAGCTTTTAGGCATTTATGTATTCTTTCTGTATTCATAATCGGGAGGCTCCGATTTTGTATTCGTATCCGCACACTATCCGATCCGACTCCGACTCCGACTCCGATAAAAATTCGGCTATGGATATGGTTTTACTACTATTCGACTGTATCCGCTCCGTTTTCACCCCTATAGCAAAGTGTCTAGGATCAAGTCCGAGAAGTCACGTACGTCTTGGATTGACGTTAAGAAATAGTCACAAACCTCTCATAAGTGCCATCCAAACATAATATTAAGTTGCGCGCTGATAAGTCAACCAAACCTATAAAAAACATCGTTGCGTCAGATCTTGTTAATGTATGTGACCTTTGTTATAAGGACATCGCGCACGCCCTTATTTCTCCAACAACAGGTTGTGTTGCAGATTAAACATATATCTGGTATTGCCATCCGTTGTGATCTAGGTCATTTGAAGTAGGCAGTGGGTCTAGCGCAAGCCTCTATGTGAAGCCCCTCACTTTGCTCGAAAGCTTGGTCCTAAAAAATACTAGACCATTGTTTCTTTTCTTATATTATGGCACACAATGGCAGAGCTGTGCACATGTCGCGGGGGGAGGGGGGGGGGGGGGCACCGCCCCTCGGGTTTTAAAGGATTACTTAACGGATTCTTTCACAAGGTTTAGAATATAATATGTTTAGCCTTTTGCCCCTCGAGACAATGAAGTTTTGTGTTTTGCGCGCGCCCCCACACCAACACAGAGGTCCTTGGCAAGCTATGACAGACTGCCACTGATGGAACATCTACATCATCGTTCTCTTGTGATTCTTCTTTTGTCACAATTGATTCGATAAGCACCTTAGGCATCATGCTGAGAATATCAACTCTTATCACACTGACAACCGAAGTTCTAAACTAATCTAAATTCATAAACGTTCGGTTTCCTTCCTTAGAAAATTTGTCGCCCATCTATAAGTTCATGCACCAGCTCTAATGCATTGACGGTTCTTAGTGGCAGATACCAACATATGGTACCTTGGTGGTCAACTATAATGTCAAACTTGGGTTGTATGGATCTCCAATCCGCCTTAGTGATCATTTGGTTGACCATATCACCCCTTTAAATCCCCGACGCATGGCTTAGCAGGTCTATTTTATAGTAAACGACACCTGAAAGTATTCGTCCCACGTGAACGATGCTTAGGGACTCGAATTATCACAGACCTGTCACGTCAAACATCGCAAGACGCCTGCACATATCCACAACACCCATGCAGTTCTCCTATCGTCGTCGTCCTTCTTCTTTATTTATTTTTTTGAGAACTTCGTCCTTCTTACTTTCCACCGAAAATTTATGATTGCCCCAGAGTCCAAGACACGTGTCAAATTCCGAGGTAAAATGATATTTGTGGTGCGCTGTGCAAAAAAACAAATCAGTTGACAAAATGGGATCCATAAAATATTTTTTATCGCAAAAGAAATACATTCATGCGAGAAAATAAAATGATGTATTTTTCTTTTGGGAAAAAATGTTTTAAAGAGTCCACAAAAGAATATGAGGCCGGGCTTTATATTAACCAGAGAGAAGGCCATCACATTTTTGCCGCGTTCTCTTTGGTAACGGAGATAGGCCCGAACTGAAAAGACGGCCCAGTACGTATACGTGCCGGTTCCGTGGCGAGAGAAGACAGGACCGAATCGATCAGCGACGGCCCAGTTGGTATTCGACCCGGTTCCGTGGCCCTCAATCAACCGAATCCGGCAGGCTTTCGTGCCGCTCAATCTGTCTACCAGACGGAAACGCCCGCCTATAATAACGGCCACGGCCCGGTACCCCAACGAAACTTGTCTCGTTTGCTCTGTCCCGCGCCTCCCACTCCGTCGTCAAGTCCGCGACCGAGCGCCTTCCTTCTCGCCGGAAAAGAGAGAAAGAGAGCGAAAGCTCGTGCTACAGATCATGGCGACCGTGGGTTTGATGCGGAGGGAGGAGGAGCTCTTCGATGAGCAGATGACGATCGAGGGCAGGATCAAGGCCCTCGAGGACATTGGCGCCACCCAGGTATTATTTGCACTAAATCAACTTCTTTTGACCTGTCAGGGAATCTAACAAACCAGTTGTTCATTAACACGAGCAATGCGGTTAACTTAATATTCCTTCGTCAGTACGAAGGAATCTGCCGCTGATAGTACTATATGGTTCATGAACAATGTCATGACGACATAACACACTGTTTAACACTATAATATACGCAGGTGAGCAATAGGAGATGGTGCCGGTGGCTGAACGACAGCCTGCAGCTGGAGCTCGTGCCCCGTCTTGACGCCGACGAGATCAAAGGCCTTTTCGCGCCACCGCCATGGGGCGAGGAGCCGCCCCTGTCAGCGTTCTGCATGACAAGCGCTGCCGCTGCATGGGATGTCTTCAGGACCATCGACATGGACGTTCAGGTATGTATATACTGAGGCCATATGCATGTATGTATGTACACGTGTGTGTTGGGAAGACTCAAATCACTCAATGCAACTTCATCTTTATCATCTCTAGGCGAGGTTATGCAATTTCACATGGAACAATCACCGGCGGACCATCGGAAGAACAGTCGTCGTTTGGACGAAGATGAGACGGCCGTGCTGAACGCTTGGAGCCGTGTAGATCGTCAGACTAGAGAAGCTATCAAGAGCCTGCCTCATCTGCTCGGATATACGAGGTACGTATTGTAACTTCTGTCTTCTGAACCTATACGTTTTCTGAACCAACTGTACACTGAATTTTTCAACTCTGTCCATGACGATGCTCAGGGAAAATATAGAACATACTAATTCAGTGTGCGAGTAGATTAATTATCTGCCAGTGTACGAGTAGATTAATTGTCTGCCAGTGTTGATTCCGTTGATATCTATATGTCGTGTTGATTCCGTTGCTGTCAGTAGTTAACACTAATGAAGAGTTTCCCAATCCAATCAATTTTGCAGGCACGAGTTCGGGCCTTCATCCAAGACACGAGCGACGGCGACAAGGATGTGCTTGCGCTGGACGTCCAGGACCCGTTCCAGAGGCTGCTCCTGCACGGCGTGTGCGAGTTCTACAATGTAGCATCCGAGACGACGAGCAGCACGGTGAGGGAGTGCGGAGGAGGGGACAAGGCGTGGAAGACGACGACGATCAGGAAGAGATCAGGCACGGGCGCTCCTTCCAGGATGACGCTGGTTGACTTCCTCGCCAGAAAGAAAAATGGCTCCCTGTAACCTTCTACTTATTATTTTTGCCTATGCTCTTCGACTTTGCGTCACTCTGGTTGAGTAGAGTAGCTAGCTTTGAGGTGACCATGCAATTTGGACAAATTAGTTTCCTCATCATGACTCGTAGTATTAGATATATCGTTTTGTTTTTTTTCAATAAAAGGATTTTATTACTTAAAAAGTTTTAAGTATTACACCTAGCCTCTGCATATCTAGGATGTACACAGCCGACGAATTCAAAAGTACGAAACGTTAAAAAAAGCGAATTACATAAGAAGATGAAAATTCTAAAAACGCCTAAGATGGTGGAGGGCCGATCCGCAAATTATGCTGCCATCCATGTTGGGATAAAAAGTCTCTCGCCATATCTTCCAGTTTTGTACACACCTCTATAAATAGGTCTCGATCCTCCACACGTTGCAACTGAGACCACAAACGAGCGTAGTTGTAGTCCTGTAGATAATCTGCATGAGAGAACAATTTGATCATTAAAAACCTTGTCATTTCTACACAGCGAAAGCAATCATATTACGGCAAGCGCTGCCACCCTAATAAGTTGTTTAAACCTATGATCCACACCATTCAGCCAATTTCCAAAATATTGGCAATACTTCTTGGTGGGTATAAGGTAGAACCTATCTGGATGATTGACCATATAGAACGAGCTAATTTACACTCGAAGAATAAGTGTTTGATAGTCTCGTCCTTATGACAGAAGACACACTTTTTACTTCCATACCAATTGCATTTTGCAAGGTTATCTTTAGTAAGAATTACTCCTCGACGAATATACCACGCAAAGACTTTGTTTTTTGAGTGGAATCTTCATCCTCCAAATTTTCTTATTATTATCTACTGACACATCCGGTTGGATTAGAGCTTTATACATAGAATCCACCGAGAATTACCACTCTTGTGTAAATTCCAACGAAACTCGTCAGTCCGTTGGGTCAGATTGACGGAAGCCAGACGTTGTAGCAATTCATGCCAAGCTTCTAGCTTAGGACCAACAAGATCTCTTCTAAACGTCACATTTGGAGAAGTATCCTCCAGCACTTGAGCGAGCGTATCGCTCTTGTGACGTCCAAAGACAATGTTGTATAAAGCTGGATATTGTTCTCGGAGTGAGATAGCACCTAGCCACCTATCCTCCCAAAACCTTATCTGATGTAGCCCTAGCCCACGGCTAGCATTCCAACATATGCCAAGTCATCATGGACCTCAAAGGTGAACTCTTTCGACTATGTGATCTACCATATGTCACCTTTGGACGGTTTGCTACTTGACCATCGTCCGTTTTGTATTGCTAGTCATGACAAGTACGAGTACACGGGAGGATGGCCAAGGAGCAAGAGGAAACAAGCCCGACAAGACGGAAGCTTGGAAGAGAAGAAGGAAGAGGAATCTGAAGCTACAACGCCAGGACGCGGTACTACCGGACGCCGAGCAGTACTACCGCATAAACCCAGACGCTACTGGAATAGCTCCTGGATAACCTGAGTACTACCGTGCTGCCCGGTACTACCGGTTGCTCGGTATTACCGACCGCCGTCCGGTAATACCGCCCCTGCACTGCCTGCGCGCAGATCTGGGCTTTGACCCATGTATTCCCTTTCCCCACCTAACCCTTTGGGTCTAGACTATATATAGACGTACCCCTCCACCTCTACAGGATAGTTGGATACGAGATAGAGTTGAGCTAGGCTCCTTACCCTCCCCTTGTGGAGATGATTCCTCCCTTTGTGGAGAAGATCTCTCTTGTGTATTCAAGGCCTCCTCTTGTGCAGAAAATCCCTCTTGTTCCTCTCCTTAGATTTATCTATTAAGTGACTTCAAGGCCCCTCTCTTGTGCTTGGTTGTTCTCGTTTGGATTCTATCGTGGTCGTCTCTCCGGCGGGATTCTACCGCCGCGATCTCTCCTCCCACGATCCCCCTAGCGCTTGCCAATCTCTCCCTTTGGGATTCTATTGGACCGGTTGGATCTACCGGTGAGGTAAACGTGTCATTGTATCGTGTTTGTGTTTGGGTGTTCTTCGTGTTCTTCGTATTCTCGCGTGAGTTTGCCCAAACCCGCCGTCAATCCGTGAAGATCGGGCACCCCTTGAGGTCCTAACCTCATCATATGGTATAAGAGCAATGGTTGTCACAGATTTGACTTTGTTTCCCCCGCAAATCCCCCAAATTTTTCTTTGATTTTGAGAAATTCAAAAATTTCCACAAAAATAGCCCCAAATTGCTTTTGGATCGATCTGTGATTCCGGTGCGTTTGGTAGGTTTTGATCCATAGATCTATTGCTAAACTTGCTGATCTACCTTCCTTTGCGTTCCCATAACCTAATTCCATCATTTGGCCCTCCGATTTGCCGTTTTTCGCCCCGTTTTTCTGCCCAAATCGCGAAATTTTGAGTCTCGGCACGAACAACGACCAGGCCCGGTACTACCGATCCCCGTACGGTACTACCGACCTTTGATACAGAGAACGAAAACTGGAGTTTCGGGAATACGGTTTTGGCCATATCTTTTGATTTCGGACTCCGTTTTTGGTGTTCTTTGGCTCGTTTCGAAGCTACGGACAAGCTCTACGTCACCATTGCGGTTGCTCCATCATCCACCACCACCAAAATCCATGGGAAAGCACGATACCTCGACAACAACGGGTGAAGAACATCGACAAAAGGTATAAACATCTCGAGTCTTCTCCCTCTTGCCATTCCTTTGTGAGGCACACTATATCTTTGCGATTACTATGTCCTATTGAGGCTAGCTCATTGATGATTGCTTGGGATTTTCACATTTGTATCGTGTAGTGTCCGAGCAACAATTTCATGCGCCAGTTGACATATATCATATATCTTGTTGTTGGCACAAAGTGGTGAGGAAAAGAGAAAAGAATCTAAAGAGAAAAGAGAAAAAGCAAAAAGAGTAAGGAAAGAAAGAAGAAACACCACTTGCCATATCTCTTGTAGGAAGCGCGCGAACTCGATGAAATCCTTGTAGGTGGTACATTTTGTGCAAATCTTGTAGCCCACCAATAAATTGCAATCAAGCTAGTGGCTCTCCTTGTACTTGTGCAACACGAGCTTATAGTCTTCGCTAGGATCATATGATTCTTTAGCTCACTTCTTGGTTGCATGAGTCCCATTTATCTTTCAGTGCATGTGTTTCCTTGAGCTACATTCTTATCTTTTGAGATTGACTTGCTTTTGCTTTGTGATCATCGTGGTTCTCTACTTGCTTTCACAATATCTTGGTTTCCGGTTGGTTCAATTTGCTTTCCTCCTACCATACCTTCCTATCCACCATAAGACGTGTGTGTTTTGGAGTTTGTTTTGGATACTTGAACACAAATACTTTACTTTGTGATCGTTTCCCTTTGGTTGTCCACGACGTCCAATACTATCTACAAGGTGAGAGGTCGTGCTCTAGTTCCTTTCCACTCCACATATACACTTGTCTTGTAAGTTGACATGTCTAGGGAGAGCGGATCAACCAATGGAGCCTATGAGGAGGGCTATACGATGAGTCACATGGACTATGATTCCTCAAGCATTGAGGACATGGGGGAATGCTACACCGACAATGACCCCCATGGCATGATGGATCATCACCAAGACTTCTGCTACCACAACTCCGACTACTCAAGCATCAACGACATGGAGCGGTACCACGACTCCGATTACACAAGCGCCAACGACAATGAGGTGCAAATTTCCTCATATGTCTCATCATATGGTACCGATTTCGACTACAACGACATGGTGGAGCACCACTACTACGACTACAACTCCGATGACATGGTGAAGAACGTCTAAGACTACCACTCTTCAAGCATGTGCGACGACATCGACTACACATTCAACAACATGCAAGAGGAGATGAACCCCATGAAAGGACAAGGATGTCGCCTAGAGGGGGGTGAATAGGCGATTTAAAACTTTTCCGGTTTAGGCTTGATAATTGCGGAATAAAACTAGATGTTTAAATTAACAAGCGAACAACCGAAATAAACTAGGCTCACCTATGTGCACCAACAACTTATGCTAAACAAGACAAGCAACAAGGTGATAGCAAGATAGAATACTTCAAGCACGAAGGCTATCACAATGTAAAGTGCATAAGTAAAAAGCTCGGGTATAGAAATAACCGAGGCACGCGGAGACGAGGATGTATTCCCGAGTTCCTCCTTGTTAAGGGAGTACGTCTCGTTGGAGATGTGTGAACCAACACAATGGTTCAACAACCACAAAGGTTTCACCTTCTTCTCCGATTAACCGCACCACAAAGGTTTGGTTCACCTTCCACTATCGGAATCCTTCGAGGCGGAAATCCGGAGCCTTTCAACAACGATCTGGGCACAACCCACAACGGGATTGGGGCTCCCGAACAGCTACAAGTGACCACACAAGGGTCTCAACCACCACACGGGCGTCTAGGGTCCAAAGACCCAAGAGTAACAAGTTCACAAGCTTTCAACTTCCACGAATCCTCGTGGAGAGCACACCGATGCACCAAATGCAAAAGGCAAGAGCACAAGTGCTCAAATCCTTCACTCTCAAATCCCACCACAAGCAACTAATGCTTATGGGGGAGAAGAGAGGAAGAACAAAGAAGAAAACCACACAAGAACTCCAAGATCAAGATCTACTAGGTTCCCCTCACTTAGAGCAGATATGGATTGGTGGAAATGTAGATCTAGATCTCCTCTCTCAAATCGCTCAAAGATATGCAAGAATCATGGGAGGAATTGGGAGAGAGGCAAGCTTTCCAAGGTCAACAATGGTGGGGAGAGAGAGAAAACAAGCTTAGAAGAGCTAGAAAACCATTGGGGAAGAAGGGGGCCTTATATAGGTCCCCAAGAAATCTTTCTGTTGGCAGGAAAACTCGGACCGGATATTTTCGGGTCAAGGACCGGATATTTGCGGACCCCCGAAAAATGGCTAATGATACGTCTCCAACGTATCCATAATTTCTGCTGTTCCATGCTTATATTATACCATTTGCTACATGTTTTATATACACTTCATATCACTTTTATGCATTTTCTGGGACTAACCTATTAACAAGATGCCACAGTGCCAGTTCCCTGTTTTCTGCTGTTTTTGGTTTCAGAAAGTTACTTCTGGAAATATTCTCGGAATTGCACGAAACAAAAGGCCAGGTCCCTATTTTTCCAGCACGTACACGGAGTCCGAAGGAGAGACGAAGACTCGCCACGAGGTGGCCAAACCACCAGGTGGCGCGGCAGTGGGCCCAGCCGCGCCGCCATGTGGTTTGGGCCCCTCGGGGTCCGCCGACATTGCCCCTTCGCCTATTTATTCCCCGAGACGAGAAAACCCTAAAACACCGAGCCTTTCATCCAGAACATATTCGCTGCCGCCGCCGTCGTCAACCCTAACTCGGGGGGTTTCTGAAGCTCTTCCCGGCACCCTGCCGGAGAGGGGAATCATCACCGGAGGGCTCTACATCGCCATGCCCGCCTCCGGAGTGATGCGTGAGTAGTTCATCCTTGGACTATGGGTCCATAGCAGTAGCTAGATGGTTGTCTTCTCCACTTGTGCCATCATGTTTAGATCTTGTGAGCTGCCTATCATGATCAAGATCATCTTATTGTAATGCTACATGTTGTGTTTGCTGGGATCTGACTTATATTGATACCTATGTGGAGCTGAATATTATATTATCATGTCTATGTCATTTGTGATCTTGCATGCTCTCCGTTACTTGTTGAAGCCTTGGCCAAGTGAATACTTGTAACTCCAAGAGGGGGTATTTATGCATGATAGTTGGGTTCAACCTCTATTTAACCTGGGATAGTGATAGCAAGTTCTAAGGTTGTAGATGTGTTGTTGCCATTACATTACGCACATTACTTAATGCAATTGTCTGTTGCTTGCAACTTAATACTGGAAGGGGTACGGATGTTAACCGGAAAGTGGACTATTTAGGCATAGATGCATGCTGGATAGCGGTCTATGTACTTTGTCGTAATGCCCAAATGAATCTCATAGTAGACACCACAGCTCACACATGCATGTTATATGCACTTATCAATTGTCAATTGCCCAGCTGTAATTTGTTTACCCAGCATGTTAGTTATCTTATTGGAGAGACACCACTAGTGAACTGTGGACCCCGGTCCATTCTTTTACATCTGAAATACAATCTACTGCAATCATTGTTCTCTACTGTTTTATGCAAACAAACATCATTTTCCATTCGATACGTTTAACCCTTTGTTTTCAGCAAGCCGGTGAGATTGACAACCTCACTGTTAAGTTGGGGCAAAGTAATTTGATTGTGTTGTGCAGGTTCCACGTTGGCACCGGAATCCCTGGTGTTGCGCCGCACTACACTCCTTCACCAACACCTTCGAAGCAAACCTCGTTTTCCTACTGGTCGATTAAACCTTGGTTTCATACTGAGGGAAAACTTACTGCTGCACTCATCATACCTTCCTCTTGGGGTTCCCAACTGACGTGTGACGTACAAGCATTGTTTCTGGCACTATTACCTAGAGCCACCAACACGTTTTCTGGCGCCGTTGCCGGGGAAAACAGAATTGCTTCTGCAAGGGGAGTCTCTCACACCCAATCTCTTTACTTTGTTATTTGTCTTGCTTAGTTTATTTTTATTTAGTCTTGTTTGCTCTCTTTATCAAAAACACAAAAAAATTAGTTACTTGTTTAATTCAGTTTATTTTGTTTTTCAAAATGAGTACTCCTGAGAACACTAAGTTGTGTGACTTCACTAGCACAAACAACAATGATTTCATATGCACTCCTATTGCTCCACCTGCTTCTACAGCAGAATTTTATGAAATTAAACCTGCTCTATTAAATCTTGTTATGAAAGAGCAATTTTCTGGTGTTAGTACTGATGATGCTGCTGCCCATCTTAATAACTTTGTTGAACTTTGTGAAATGCAAAAGTATAAGGATATGGATGGGGATATTATAAAACTGAAACTTTTTCCTTTCTCCTTGAGAGGAAGAGCTAAAGAATGGTTGCTTTCTTTGCCTAGAAATAGTATTAATTCTTGGACAAAATGCAAAGATGCTTTCATAGGGAAATATTATCCTCCTGCTAAGATTATATCCTTGAGAAGTAGCATTATGAATTTTAAACAACTTGATAATGAACATGTTGCTCAAGCTTGGGAAAGAATGAAATCTTTGGTGAAGAATTGTCCCACTCATGGACTGACTACTTGGATGATCATCCAAACCTTTTATGCAGGATTAAATTTTTCCTCAAGGAACTTATTGGATTCAGCCTCTGGAGGAACCTTTATGTCCATCACTTTAGGTGCAGCAACAAAGCTACTTGATGATATGATGATCAACTATTCCGAATGGCACACCGAAAGAGCTCCTCAAGGTAAGAAGGTAAATTCTGTTGAAGAAACCTCCTCTTTGAGTGATAAGATTGATGCTATTATGTCTATGCTTGTGAATGGTAGATCTCATGTTGATCCTAATAATGTTCCTTTAGCTTCATTGGTTGCTCAAGAAGAGCATGTTGATGTAAACTTCATTAAAAACAACAACTTCAACAACAATGCTTATAGGAATAATTTTGGTAGCAACAATTATAAGCCTTATCCTTCAAATGGTTATGGCAATTCTTATGGTAATTCCTACAGCAACAATAGAAGTGTGTCCTCTGATCTTGAAGCTATGCTTAAAGAATTTATTAGCACACAAAAAGCTTTCAATAAAACTGTTGAGGAAAAGTTTGAAAAAATTGATGATCTTGTCTCTAAAGTTGATAGTCTTGCTCATGATGTTGAAATTCTAAAACTGAAAGTTATGCCTAATGAAGTTAAAGATATAAGTCATTTGCTACAGCAAATGCCATCCAAGTTCGAATTGATAATAATATTAGGATGTTGGCTGAATTGCATGCTAGGTGGGAAAAAGAGGAAGAACTTGAAAAAGAGAATAGTATAGTTAGAGTTTGTACTATCACCACCACTAGTAATGCTAATGTTTACATGCTAGTAAACCTCCTACTATTGATGGTAATGTTATTGGTGTTGGTAATGTCTCTACTACTTCTGCAAGCGTTTGAAATTGCCTAAAACTGCTGAAACTTTTTCTGATAAAAGTGCTGAAATTTTTCAAACTATTGGAGACAATGGTTCCACCACCATTGACAATAATGATTTTGATTTTGATGATTGTAACATCTCTGAAGTTATTATGTTCTTGCAAAAATTAGCTAGAAGTCCCAATGCTAGCACTATTAATTTGGCTTTTACAAAGCATATTACAAATGCTCTTTTGCAAGCTAGGGAGGAGAAGTTGAAACTTAAAGCTTCTATTCCTAGGAAATTAGAAGATGGTTGGGAACCCATCATTAAGGTAAAGGTGAATGATTTTTATTGCAATGCCTTGTGTGATCTTGGTGCAAGTATTTCGTTTTGCCCAAGAAGCTTTATGATATTCTTGATTTGCCACCTTTGGAACATTGTTATTTGGATGTTTTTCTCGCTGATAATGCTATGAAGAAACCTTTGGGGCGAGTTAATGATGTTTTTATTACAGTAAAAATAACCTTGTCCCCGTTGATTTTATTGTTATGGATATTGAATGCAATGCATCTTGTCCTATTGTTTTGGGAAGACCTTTTCTTCGAACTGTTGGTGCCATCATTGATATGAAAGAAGGTAATATAAGGTACCAATTTCCTCTCAAGAAAGGTATGGAACACTTCCCTAGGAAGAGAATGAAGTTACCTTTTGACTCTATTGTTAGAGCAAGTTATGATGTTGATGCTTCTTCTCTTGACAACACTTGATTTTCACTTTCTGCGCCTAGCTGAAAGGCGTTAAAGAAAAGCGCTTATGGGAGACAACCCATCGTTTTTATTTGCTGTTATTTTTGTTTTCTTTGAGTCAAGGAGTTTTGTTACTTCTGTAGCAACTCCTTTGTATCTTTATTTTATCGCAATGTTGTGCCAAGTAAAGTTCTATATTGAAAGTTGATGCAAGATTTGGATTTCTGCGCAGTGACAGATTTTTAGCTGTCACGGATTTGAGCTTATCTCCCTGTAGAAAATTCAAAAAATTCTGAGAAAAATCACGCATATTCCTGAGATATGTACGCAACTTTCATTATTTTAGGCCAGATCCATCTGAGCAACTTAAGTGCCTCGAAAAAATTCGTCATTCCAGACTGTTCTGTTTTTGACAGATTCTGCCTTTTGTTTTGCATTCGCTCTTTTACTGTGTTTGTGTGGATTTCTTTGCTCCACAAAGCATTGGTGGCTGTAGCTAATGTCCAGAAGCTTTGGGATTGATTGTATCATTACAGAATATGAGAATTTTTGATTATGCACTAACCCTCTAATGAGAACTGTCTTGAGTTTGGTGTGAAGGAAGTTTTCAAGGATCAAGCGAGAAGGGTGATATTATGTGATCAAGAAGAGTGAAAAGCCTAAGCTTGGGGATGCCCCCGTGGTTCATCCCAACCATATTCAGAGAGACTCAAGCGTCTAAGCTTGGGGATGCCCAAGGCATCCCCTTCTTCATCAACAAACTTATCAGGTCATCTCTAGTGAAACTATATTTTAATTCTTTCACATCTTATGCGCTTTACTTGGAGCGTCTGTGTGTTTTTATTTTTGTTTTTGTTTGAATAAATTCGGATCCTAGCAATCCTTGTGTGGGAGAGAGACACGCTCCGCTTTTTCATGTGAATACTCATGTTCTTCACTTATATTTGTTGAGTATTCTTAACTAGCTACTGCAGTGCTTTTAGCTCCTGTTTTTCATGCATCTCTTCGAGCTGTTAGCACTTGTTTATAAATACTCTCTTGCTGCATTATATTATCATTTGGAGAGTTTATGTTTAATAAATTATTGGTGTTTGTTTGGAAGAAAGAAAATGCTACATGTAGTAGTTGGTATTGGAAAAGACATATGCATTCTTGTAGATCATTGTCTTGTTTTGATTTGATGCTTTGCAATTGTTTTGAGCTCTCAAGTAGATCATGTTTAAGCTCTTGCATCATGTAGTTAAAGCCTAGTAGTGGAGAACTACCGTAGAGCTTGTTGAGACTTGGGATGCATATTTGTTCTCTCTAAGGTCTAGATATTTTCTGGTAAAATGTTTGAGCAACAAGGAAGACAGTGTAGAGTCTTATAATACTTGCAATATGTTTTTATGTGATTCTTGCTGTACCGGTTTATACTTGTGTTTGCTTCAAACAACCTTGCTAGCCTAAACTCTGTACTGAGAGGGAATGCTTCTCGTGCATCCAAAACTTGAGCCAAAACCCATGCCATTTGTGTCCACCATACCTACCTACTATGTGGTATTTCCTGCCATTCCAAGTAAATATTTCATGTGCTACCTTTAAACTATTCAAAACTTTATTACTCCTTATTTGTGTCAATGTTTTATAGCTCATGAGGAAGTATGTGGTGTTTTATCTTTCAATCTTGTCATTTACTTCTGACAGACTTTCACCAATGGACTAGTGGCATATACATCCGCTTATCCAATAATTTGCAAAAAGAGCTGGCAACGGGGTGCCCAGCCCCAATTAATTACAACTTTCATTAATAATTCTCTTCACATGTTTTGCCCTGATTTATCAGTAAGCAACTTAATTTTGCAATAGACACTCCTCCATGGTATGTGAATGTTGGAAGGCACCCGAGGATTCGGTTAGCCATGGCTTGTGTAAGCAAAAGGTTGGGAGGAGTGTCATCTATAAAGAAACTAAAATACATGTGTAAACAAAAGAGAAGAGGGATGATCTACCTTGCTGGTAGAGATAACGTCCTTCATGGGAGCCGCTCTTTGAAAGTCTGGTTGACAAGGGGGTTAGAGTGCCCACTACCATTCGTTGACAACAACAAACACCTCTCAAATACTTATTTTGTGCTCTCTATATGCTTTCGAAAACTTAAAAAGCTCTAGCACATGATTTAATCCCTGCTTCCCTCTGCGAAGGGCCTATCTTTTACTTTATGTTGAGTCAGTTTACCTACTCCTTTCTATCTTAGAAGCAAACACTTGTGTCAACTTTGTGTGCATTGATTCTTACATATTTACTTATTGCACTTGTTATATTGCTTTATGTTGACAACTATCCATGAGATATACATGTTACAAGTTGAAAGCAAATGCTGAAACTTAATCATCCTTTGTGTTGCTTCAATGCCTTTTACTTTGAATCTATTGCTTTATGAGTTACCTCTTATGCAAAACTTTTTGATGCTTGTCTTGAAAGTACTATTCATGAAAAGTTTTTGCTTATATGATTCATTGTTTACTCTTTATCTATTTGTTAGCAAACTATAGATCATTGCTTTGAGTCACTTCATTCATGACATGAGCCTTGCAATATATTGATCAAGATTGTGTGAAAGCATGTCTCCTCAGAAATTATTTGTTGTTATCGTTTTACCTACTCGAGGACGAGTAGAACTAAGCTTGGGGATGCTTGATACGTCTCCAACGTATCCATAATTTCTGCTGTTCCATGCTTATATTATACCATTTGCTACATGTTTTATATACACTTCGTATCACTTTTATGCATTTTCTGGGACTAACCTATTAACAAGATGCCACAGTGCCAGTTCCCTGTTTTCTGCTGTTTTTGGTTTCAGAAAGTTACTTCTGGAAATATTCTCGGAATTGCACGAAACAAAAGGCCAGTCCCTATTTTTCCAGCACGTACACGGAGTCCGAAGGAGAGACGAAGAGCCACGAGGTGGCCAAACCACCAGGCGCGGCAGTGGGCCCAGCCGCGCCGCCTGTGGTTTGGGCCCCTCGGGGGTCCGCCGACATCGCCCCTTCGCCTATTTATTCCCCGAGACGCGAAAACCCTAAAACACCGAGCCTTTCATCCAGAACATATTCGCTGCCGCCGCCGTCGTCAACCCTAACTCGGGGGGTTCTGAAGCTCTTCCCGGCACCCTGCCGGAGAGGGGAATCATCACCGGAGGGCTCTACATCGCCATGCCCGCCTCCGGAGTGATGCGTGAGTAGTTCATCCTTGGACTATGGGTCCATAGCAGTAGCTAGATGGTTGTCTTCTCCACTTGTGCCATCATGTTTAGATCTTGTGAGCTGCCTATCATGATCAAGATCATCTTATTGTAATGCTACATGTTGTGTTTGCTGGGATCTGACTTATATTGATACCTATGTGGAGCTGAATATTATATTATCATGTCTATGTCATTTGTGATCTTGCATGCTCTCCGTTACTTGTTGAAGCCTTGGCCACGTGAATACTTGTAACTCCAAGAGGGGGTATTTATGCATGATAGTTGGGTTCAACCTCTATTTAACCTGGGATAGTGACAGCAAGTTCTAAGGTTGTAGATGTGTTGTTGCCACTAGGGGTAAAACAGCAATGCTTTATTCAAGGATGAATGTATTGTTTACATTACGCACATTACTTAATGCAATTGTCTGTTGCTTGCAACTTAATACTGGAAGGGGTACGGATGTTAACCGGAAAGTGGACTATTTAGGCATAGATGCATGCTGGATAGCGGTCTATGTACTTTGTCGTAATGCCCAAATGAATCTCATAGTAGACACCACAGCTCACACATGCATGTTATATGCACTTATCAATTGTCAATTGCCCAGCTGTAATTTGTTTACCCAGCATGTTAGTTATCTTATTGGAGAGACACCACTAGTGAACTGTGGACCCCGGTCCATTCTTTTACATCTGAAATACAATCTACTGCAATCATTGTTCTCTACTGTTTTATGCAAACAAACATCATTTTCCATTCGATACGTTTAACCCTTTGTTTTCAGCAAGCCGGTGAGATTGACAACCTCACTGTTAAGTTGGGGCAAAGTAATTTGATTGTGTTGTGCAGGTTCCACGTTGGCACCGGAATCCCTGGTGTTGCGCCGCACTACACTCCTTCACCAACACCTTCGAAGCAAACCTCGTTTTCCTACTGGTCGATTAAACCTTGGTTTCATACTGAGGGAAAACTTACTGCTGCACTCATCATACCTTCCTCTTGGGGTTCCCAACTGACGTGTGACGTACAAGCATTGTTTCTGGCACTATTGACCTAGAGCCACCAGCTAAGTCCCCCAAAATTTCAGTACTGGACCCGGGACGGATATTTGGCCGGAAATTTCCGGGGGCCGGATATTTTCGGCCTAGGGACCGGATATTTCCGCCCCAGAAAACTGCATAAACACCAAAACGGAAACGACTATGACTTTTTCATCCGGACTGCGATTTCGATGATCTTGGGCTCGTTGGAATCGCAACGAAGAGCTTTACAAGATTATGCAGAGAAACATCATAGTCCATCATGTGAGAAGGAAGCCACAAGAAAAGAGTTTGACCTCAAAAAACGCAACAAGATATTCGTATGAAATCCGTTTTTGATAAACTAGAGCTTGGTATGGAGAAGAACACAAGCTCTAAATTCTCACATGGATAAAAGCCAAATAAGAACCAAGAAAGATGATATGCCAAGTATGCAAAGGTTTGAGCTCTTCACAAAGATGCGATCAAGTTACTCACTTGAGAGCCCCTCTTGAAGAAGATGCGATCAAGTTACTCACTTGAGAGCCCCTCTAGATAGTACGCCGTCTATCCTATAACCCGGTCTTCCACTAACACCAAGAGACCGGTAAAATAGAAACCCTATCAAGATCATACCTTTGCCTTGCGCATTCCACTTGAGCTAGATGATGACGATCTTGATCTCTTCAAGTGGACCACCTTTCTTGATTGCGCTTTGCTAGCACATGCTTGATGAAGACTTCTCCAAATACTCCCCCATACACCATTATGGGAGAGCCTCGCTTAGCTCCGTCAAGTGGACCACCTTTCTTGATTGCGCTTTGCTAGCACATGCTTGATGAAGACTTCTCCAAATACTCCCCATACACCATTATGGGAGAGCCTCGCTTAGCTCCGTCAAGTGGACCCACTTGCACTTTGTCTTCTTATCTTGATATAGATGATGGCTTGGAGATAAACAAGAATGTTCACTCAATCTTCTTTTCCAAGCCATGCTTACAATAAGCTCAACTCTAGATGACCATTCTTTATATAAACCCTTAGATAGAATCTTGGTCAACATATAATCTTTTAGAGTCCAACACATGAACTCCAATCTTCTTCATGGACAAGATCTATAAAGATACCTCAATGCAAACATTAGTCCATAGGGATTGTCATTAATTACCAAAACCACGCATGGGGCAACACATGCCCTTTCAATCTCCCCCATTTTGGTAATTGATGACAATCCCTTTTACGAGGGTTTATATAATGAATTAAGCAACCATGCAACACAATAAGCAAGGATGCAAGAGAACAAAGAACAAAACCATATTCCCTTGAACCCTCTAAACTTCTCCCCCATTGGCATCGATTGCCGAAATGGGAGGAAAAATTTAGAAGGCCAATATAGGAAGAGCTCCCCCATAATGTGTGCATTTCTCATATTATGAGTGAAATCAAATGCACATATTCAATGACGAATATACGGAGGGAGATCAAACTATATCGAGGATCCAAAAGTTGCAAAAGAATATCAAAGAGAAAGATACTTTGACGAAAGAAGCAAGCAAACAAAAGGATCTGAAGAAGTGTTCTAAAAATCAAGAGGGAACTCCCCAAGGTACGTGCACAAAGTAGGATTTTCATTTTAATATGTTGTGCACAACATGGAATCCTCACTCCCTCCTAGATAATTTTGAACACAAACAAACGAGTAGCAAATAGGTCCACAAGCTTATTAAGATGCAAAAGCATACCAAATGAAAAACAAAGCTTGTGCCTTTTAGAAACCACCAAAGAAACAAAAGCAATAAGAGGTGGTCACTAAAGAATTGGAATACCAATTAAGGATGTAACTATTCTCATGTGTATAAGTTTCTAAGTAGACACCAATCACGAAGATATAAGTCCACAAATAAACATGTACACACAAAATAGGTACAAAGGTAAAGAGCATGATATCCAAGAGGAAGTCATAAATACACCAATAAGATCTTTGCTAAAAAAGCATAGCACAAAGCTCAATTTTATCTTAAAAGGATATAGATGAACTTCCAACACAATCTCATCATAGCATCAAAAATATCCACAAGGGATAAGGTGATAAATGTGATGCTCCGAGAAAGATAACAAGTATCGCAAAAGGCAAATGATTTTGAAAAGCATCAACATTGCATATGTGAGACATAGAGTAGAAAGTGCTAGATTAACATATGTGGGATTGATGAATCATGAAAATGATTATATATATTCCCCTTGATATGTAATCATCTCGGCTTGCCCACATTTGTAACAAAGTTGTTTTGCAAGAACCAAATGAATTGCAACAAGAGAGATTCATGCCATGAAACAACCTACACAAGGTTGAAAGCAAGAAGAGTATGCATGAGGTAGATACTTGTTACCGAGATAACATTGGTGATGTAGAAGATAAGAGTTCACGATCATCCAAGCTTGGCTCTAATAAGCACATGGTGATAACACCTTCATTGTAAGTGAGACAAGCTTCCAATGCATCTCCGATGTACCTAAAACAAATTCAAGTACAACATGGTACCCAAACTCATTGGGTCCAAAGTAGTTAGAGCAACTACGATACATAGGACAAACTCCACATAAATATGTGCATATTGATATGAAATTGAATTTCATGCACATCTTAGCCATTTAGGATTTGATGGAGTTTATCCTATATATTGGATCAATGAAAGTAAGCATGCCATAAGATATACATAAAGTAAATATGCATGCACAAGACATTCAAGAATCAAAAGAGATACAATTTGGACAAAACACCAATTAAATCAAGAATGCACTCACAAGTGTGACAAGAAAAAGAATTGTCCAAATTATATCGAAAGGCCCAAATCAAACCATGATTTAAGATACCACTTTAAGAACATACCAAATGAAAGTAAGATAGCAATTGATGAAAATACCATCAAGGAATAAACCAAACCCTCTACACTTTTCATGATGGCACAAAGTACCAAGACGAAAAATGTTTGTCTTCCAAAGAGACACGTCATCGGGATCACATGCCAAACGAAGACAACTAATGTTCAAAAAGCATATAGGATTGCTCCCCGAAGATGTGTGTATTATTTATGATCTTGCATTTGAATACAAAATGCACACAAATGGGATCATCACTCTCCATACATATTATTCAAACACTAGTCATGTTCAAAGAAAGCAATAAGATGCACAACCAATTTAAAGAATGATGTCCTACTCAATGTAGGATAGCTTCCCCAAGAATGGGATCATTGCTTTTCCTAACACACGAAAGCACAAGGCAAATTTTGAGTAGAGCAACAAGGATCCAAAAGATACAAGGAAGACAAGAGGAGTTAGATCAAACCAAATCCTTGGCAATAAAAATAAGACAATTCAAAGCAAGAGCCAAACTGAAGATGGTCCACAAATTTCACCACACATATGAGTATCACTTGTCAAGGACAAGGAGTATATAGAGATATTTCTCGGTGGTATATAGGAATGATATTGAAGACCAATTTCACAACAAATAAGCATATGGCAAAAGATAAGATTTAAAGGCCAAAGCTTAAATAGATAGATATTCTTGATAGCTTCAAGTATTCACGCGATCCTGCAAAGCCACTACAAAGAGTAGCTTGAAGCAATCGATTTCCCAAAAGGATATGCGAACATATTTGGGGAAAACCGTACCAAGAATGTCCATCACAAACAAGATCCAAAAGATTGATTAAACAAAATCATTTTACCAAAAAATGGAACTTGTTTGAGCAACATGCCACATAGGAATAAGATAATGAAGAATATCAATTCTAGGTGACAATACCTCACATGTTCACATTTTCTAGGCTTGTAATATGCACATAGCTTATTACTCCCCCATAATGTGATAATCCATTAATTTGAAAAACAAGAGGCAAACAAAAACCAACTCGAGAAATTAATGGACATTATAGAATTTGAATTTCTCATGAGCATGACATACCACATATAGAATAGATAATATTAATATGTCAACACTAAGTAGTATTCCTCATGTATACACAATTTTAGGATTGTGAAGTGCACGAAGCACATCACTCCCCCAAAATAGGATAGTCCATTAATCTCTCAAAAAGAGAGCCAACAAGATAAGATATCAAATAAAATCAATAAGGCTCAAAACAAGTAAATGGTGTGCAAACCAAAATACACATACTTGATTTCTCAAGATAAGTAAGTAGAGAGCACAACACATACAAAAACTAGCGAGGTACAAAACCTAACACATGCAAGGGTGCAAGCAACTTTCAATGTATATATGATTTAAATAAAAGTTACCGCAAGGAGGAACATTGGATATGAGATATAACAATATAATCCAAATGACTTGGCTTGAGATAATATAATTGATGAAGATCCCTTAATTCTTCATGATGTAGCTAAGTCTCCAATGCCCTCCAACAACACCTATTGATCAAGTTTTAGCTTGTTGGTCCCCAACCAAGTTGGGTCCTAAGAGGTTAGTCACAATAGGCTTGGCAACCCAAATTGTTCTTTTCTTGACAGCACTTTGAGTACCAGCAAACACATTACCAACCTTATCCTTCCGAAGAGAATAATCATCATTAATAATAATGGGGTTGGATAAGGTACCATTTGTGCATGAAGAAGCAACATGACCCTTCTCACGACATAGGTAGCAACATCTACTTCCTCCTCTCTTCTTAGTTGGAGTCTTGACTTGAGGAGTGGTAGCTTGATTCTTCTTGGGAAGAGGCCG
The DNA here is from genome assembly GCA_947311845.1 of Poa pratensis. Taxonomy (NCBI): domain Eukaryota; kingdom Viridiplantae; phylum Streptophyta; class Magnoliopsida; order Poales; family Poaceae; genus Poa; species Poa pratensis. Next base: position 52,098,896 of record CAMZMU010000020.1, read on the forward strand.
TTCTTCAACTTGAGGAACTTGAGTTTGAACTTGAGGCTTCTTCCCTGTTGCTTCTCACTAAGAGCCTTCTTCTTCAAAGGGCAAGATCTAACATGGTGCCCTTCAACTTTGCACTTGAAGCAAACAATCTTGGCCGAATCTTTAACTTGTTCTTGGCCCTTTTCTTCTTGTTGAACTTGGACTTGTTCTTGATATTGGAGTTGAATCCAAGTCCACTCTTGTCATTGGGGCGTCTTTGAACACTCAATATATTGTCAAGTGTAGAATCTCCAACATGACGCTTTTCCAAGTCTTTCTTCAAAGAAGTGACTTGGGCCTTGAGCTCATTTAATTCTTCTACATGGTTAGTATCAACACAAATACTAGAGGAAGTAGAAGCTTCATTGTTAGAGCAACAAGGCATGGAAAGTAATTCATCACAAGATGTAGCAACATTGTGAGTGGATGAATTACTAGGACTAGCACATGGCAATATAGCATTTCTAGTAGAAGTTGTCATTGTCCACATGAGGATCACAAGATGTTACCTTTGTAGCGATAGCCTCATGAGCTAACTTTAGCCTCGCATGGGATGCTAGAAGATCCTCATTAGAGCTAGAGAGCTTTTTATGACTTTCTTCTAATTTCCCATACTTGCTAGTTAGCAACTCAAGTTGAGCCCTTAGCTCAACATTCTCCTTCAAAATAGATGCTTCACAAGAAGTGGAGTTAGTAGCACAAGGATCATTAACATTAGAAATGGAAGAAGACAACTTGGCAAGCTCATCATTTTTAGATAGTTGAGTTTGGAGTTGATCATGAGACTTGATAAGGAGAGAGTGTTCACTTTCTAAAGCCTTGTGGGCTTTGTAAGTTTCTCTATATCCTCAATTAGTCTAGCATTGCCAACACCAAATTCAACTTTTTCCTTTTTAAGCACTTTATATTTAGCAATAGCATGATCTCTTTCCTTAATGATTTTAGCAATAATAAGATCATTTGAATCATCAAGAGATTCAAGTTTCTTTTCAAGAGACACTCGAAGCTCTTGCTCTTCCTCAAGGGCATTCATTAAGGATGCCTTTTCATCGGCATCCTCTCTCTCAATTTGACATTTCTCGAGAAATTGAGTTTCCAAGTCCTCAATGATTTCCCTACTCTTAATAGCATAAACAATGATTTCACTTAGAGGAGGGATAGCTTTGCTACCTTTGGGGAGAGCACCAAATACCATCTCACCCTTCTTTGTTATGGATTCAACATCCATAAGCGCTCCATGAGAATTCCCCATCCACACCATCACAAGATGTAGAGGGTTCCAAAGGTGGAGAAACCTTTGAATCCTTAGCCATAAGGCAAAAATGAGTAGTGGACAAAGATGGTGAAGAGATACTTGAAGCTCCATTGAGATCCACGTCTTGTTCCAACAAATGTTGGATTACTCTACATTGTTAGCCACACAAGGAATAGAGGATATGGAAGTATTGTTTTCATGGCAACAAGACAAATGAAGCATATCATCATGAGATTTAGTTAAACACTATTACATGATATGCAAGGACTATCAACACTAGCATGTAAGACATTTGGAGTGCTAGAAGTGTTTAAGTCCAAAGATAGATCATTGCAATGAGATAGAGATGAAGTATAGCCAATAGAATATTCACCATCAACAAAGCAATTTCTATCACCACTCACCATGTCATTACCTTGTGTCAAAACACATGTTGGTGAAGTGGAGAAGATGTGAACTCATCACGGCCGAAGTGGAAGGAGAACAATCATCCTCAATAATGTCGGACACTTCATATATATCTTGAAGCTTGGTCCATAGCTCATGAGCGTTCCGAAAAGGCATGATTGATGCAAGAACTACATCGCTCAAAACACATATGAGACAATTAGATACACGAGTATCGAGATAAGAGTTTTCCTCATCCTCTAAAGATAGCTTTAGGGAATCCTTTGGAGGAGAAAAACCCATATCTGCAATTCTCTTAAAATTTGGGTTTATGTCTCTAAGAAGGTTAAGCATGCTGATTTTCCAAACATCATAATTTGTGCCATTGAATATAAGAGTGGGATCGTGCACTAATTCTCTAAACGACATCTTTACTCTCTAGGCGGTAAAGCCCAATAAAGAGAGCCCAGGCTCTGATACCAATTGAAAGGACAAGGATGTCGCCTAGAGGGGGGGTGAATAGGCGATTAAAACTTTTCCGGTTTAGGCTTGATAATTGCGGAATAAAACTAGATGTTTAAATTAACAAGCGAACAACCTAAATAAACTAGGCTCACCTATGTGCACCAACAAGTTATGCTAAGCAAGACAAGCAACAAGGTGATAGCAAGATAGAATACTTCAAGCACGAAGGCTATCACAATGTAAAGTGCATAAGTAAAAAGCTCGGGTACAGAAATAACCGAGGCACGCGGAGACGAGGATGTATTTCCGAGTTCCTCCTTGTTAAGGGGGTACGTCTCGTTGGAGATGTGTGAACCAACACAATGGTTCAACAACCACAAAGGTTTCACCTTCTTCTCCGATGAACCGCACCACAAAGGTTTGGTTCACCTTCCACTATCGGAATCCTTCGAGGCGGAAATCTGGAGCCTTTCAACAACGATCCGGGGCACAACCCGCAACGGGATTGGGGGCTCCCGAACAGCTACAAGTGACCACACAAGGGTCTCAACCACCACACGGGCGTCTAGGGTCCAAAGACCCAAGAGTAACAAGTTCACAAGCTTTCAATTTCCACGAATCCGCGTGGAGAGCACACTGATGCACCAAATGCAAAAGGCAAGAGCACAAGTGCTCAAATCGTTTACTCTCAAATCCCACCACAAGCAACTAATGCTTATGGGGGGAGAAGAGAGGAAGAACAAAGAAGAGAACCACACAAGAACTCCAAGATCAAGATCTACTAGGTTCCCCTCACTTAGAGCAGAGATGGATTAGTGGAAATGTAGATCTAGATCTCCTCTCTCAAATCTCTCAAAGATATGCAAGAATGGGAGAGCCTCGCTTAGCTCCGTCAAGTGGACCCACTTGCACTTTGTCTTCTTATCTTGATATAGATGATGGCTTGGAGATAAACAAGAATGTTCACTCAATCTTCTTTTCCAAGCCATGCTTACAATAAGCTCAACTCTAGATGACCATTCTTTATATAAACCCTTAGATAGAATCTTGGTCAACATATAATCTTTTAGAGTCCAACACATGAATTCCAATCTTCTTCATGGACAAGATCTATAAAGATACCTCAATGCAAACATTAGTCCATAGGGATTGTCATTAATTACCAAAACCACGCATGGGGCAACACATGCCCTTTCAATCTCCCCCATTTTGGTAATTGATGACAATCCCTTTTACGAGGGTTTATATAATGAATTAAGCAACCATGCAACACAATAAGCAAGGATGCAAGAGAACAAAGAACAAAACCATATTCCCTTGAACCCTCTAAACTTCTCCCCCATTGGCATCGATTGCCGAAATGGGAGGAAAAATTTAGAAGGCCATATAGGAAGAGCTCCCCCATAATGTGTGCATTTCTCATATTGAGTGAAATCAAAAGCACATATTCAATGACGAATATACGGAGGGAGATCAAACTATATCGAGGATCCAAAAGTTGCAAAAGAATATCAAAGAGAAAGATACTTTGACGAAAGAAGCAAGCAAACAAAAGGATCTGAAGAAGTGTTCTAAAAATCAAGAGGGAACTCCCCAAGGTACGTGCACAAAGTAGGATTTTCATTTTAATATGTTGTGCACAACATGGAATCCTCACTCCCTCCTAGATAATTTTGAACACAAACAAACGAGTAGCAAATAGGTCCACAAGCTTATTATGATACAAAAGCATACCAAATGAAAAACAAAGATTGTGCCTTTTAGAAACCACCAAAGAAACAAAAGCAATAAGAGGTGGTCACTAAAGAATTGGAATACCAATTAAGGATGTAACTATTCTCATGTGTATAAGTTTCTAAGTAGACACCAATCACGAAGATATAAGTCCACAAATAAAAATGTACACACAAAATATGTACAAAGGTAAAGAGCATGATATCCAAGAGGAAGTCATAAATACACCAATAAGATCTTTGCTAAAAGCATAGCACAAAGCTCAATTTTATCTTAAAAGGATATAGATGAACTTCCAACACAATCTCATCATAGCATCAAAAATATCCACAAGGGATAAGGTGATAAATGTGATGCTCCGAGAAAGATAACAAGTATCGCAAAAGGCAAATGATTTTGAAAAGCATCAACATTGCATATGTGAGACATAGAGTAGAAAGTGCTAGATTAACATATGTGGATTAATGAATCATGAAAATGATTATATATATTCCCCTTGATATGTAATCATCTCGGCTTGCCCACATTTGCAACAAAGTTGTTTTGCAAGAACCAAATGAATTGCAACAAGAGAGATTCATGCCATGAAACAACCTACACAAGGTTGAAAGCTAGAAGAGTATGCATGAGGTAGATACTTGTTACCGAGATAACATTGGTGATGTAGAAGATAAGAGTTCACGATCATCCGAGCTTGGCTCTAATAAGCACATGTGATAACACCTTTATTGTAAGTGAGACAAGCTTCCAATGCATCTCCGATGTACCTAAAACAAATTCAAGTAAACATGGTTACCCAAACTCATTGGGTCCAAAGTAGTTAGAGCAACTACGATACATAGGATAAACTCCACATAAATATGTGCATATTGATATGAAATTGAATTTCATGCACATCTTAGCCATTTAGGATTTGATGGAATTTATCCTATATATTGGATCAACGAAAGTAAGCATGCCATAAGATATACATAAAGTAAATATGCATGCACAAGACTTTCAAGAATCAAAAGAGATACAATTTGGACAAAACACCAATTAAATCAAGAATGCACTCACAAGTGTGACAAGAAAAAGAATTGTCCAAATTATATCAAAAGGCCCAAATCAACCATGATTTAGGATACCACTTTAAGAACATACCAAATGAAAGTAAGATAGCAATTGATGAAAATACCATCAAGGAATAAACCAAACCCTCTACACTTTTCATGATGGCACAAAGTACCAAGACGAAAAATGTTTGTCTTCCAAAGAGACACGTCATCGGGATCACATACCAAACGAAGACAACTAATGTTCAAAAAGCATATAGGATTGCTCCCCGAAGATGTGTGTATTATTTATGATCTTGCATTTGAATACAAAATGCACACAAATGGGATCATCACTCTCCATACATATTATTCAAACACTAGTCATGTTCAAAGAAAGCAATAAGATGCACAACCAATTTAAAGAATGATGTTCTACTCAATGTAGGATAGCTTCCCCAAGAATGGGATTGTCGGGGGGCTGCCCCCGGGTAGGGCAAAGATGTGGTGTTGAGAGCTCTAAAAGGCTGGCCGGATCAATATTCAGCCGGATCACTTGGGCCGAATCTCCTGTGAATTCGGTTAGCTCTCTATCGAGCTAAAGCATGGGAAGAAACAAAGGGGATCCAGTAAAGCCAAACCGGATTAGTTTGGGAAGTATCGGCTGAGTTAGCCGGATTGGTCAGGAAGGACCCGGATAAGGTGATCCGGATATGGCACGGGGGCCAAGTAATGTCAGTAAGGTCACGGGACCTGCAATTCTACTGACCGAGGTTCAGAGGACAGCAAGGTCGAGTCACAGGTTTTCCGGATCGCAAGGCCCTAGGCGCTGACTCGGCCAATTCGGGAAAGGGGCTATGGCCTAGACCCGGTGGGCTACGCCTGCCATTGCCTGAAGAGGCAAGATAGGCCTGCTGGGACTTGACAGCCAGGTCAAGCCACGGGATTCCTGGGAGCGCAGCGACCTAGGAGCTGACTCGGCCAATTCGGGAAAGAGGATGTGACCTAGACCCGATGGGCTACAGCTGCCATTGCCCGAAAGAGCAAGATAGGCCTGACAGTCCGGCCGTTGGATTGACAGGGGGCAGAGGCTTGTCCTGTTCCTCTTGTCCATGCCATTATCACTTCCAGCCAGGGGCAAAATGGTAATTCGGTTAGTGTATAAGTAAGCTACCACATCCTCCAGTACGAGGACGGGCGATACAAGGGTGAGGAGAACGAGCATCATTTCCCCCCAAGCTCCATCTTCTTCCTAGAGCTTTCACCATTGTTCTTCATACAGCTCAAGGAGCGCACTGTACTTGTAAACACTTGAGATATAAAGAGAGTAGGCTAGTGCTGCAGTAGGGGTGTTACCTCCACAAGAGGGCCCCGAAGCAGGGTACATCGTGGTGTTCTTTGCTTCTTCTTGGTTCTGCTTGTTCTTGTTTGTTCTGCGAGTTCTTGGTTGTTCTTCATGCGTGCTCGTGAGCGCGCAAACCCTCCCCGGATCCCCCAACGTCCTAGCGAGCCCACAACTTAAGCCATCCTATGGCATCTGCCGTGACACCACCACGACAGTTGGCGCCCACCGTGGGGCAGCAGTGGCGTTGGCTGGGGTTTCCTTCCGGACGGGCTCCGTCACTGGCTCCGGCGAGCGGGTCCTCTCTGGGCTCGTTTGCAAGATCGGCAAGTTCAACTTCATCAGCGACAACGCGGGGTGCTTCGCCAACAAGCCCTTCCCCGCTGACGGCTTCCTCATGACGCTCGGCAGCTTCGTCACCTACGTCGCCACCGAGCCTGTCCGCGAGTACCCGGCGCAGGTGCTCGTGGCTGAGGATCCTCCCTCTTTCCGCGCAGCTCTCGGACGGCGTAGCGCTCGCCCCGGGAGTAGCGTGGAGGTAATGGTGGTTGGAACAAGTGCTGCGGCTGGCAAAGGAGATGCCAGCAAGAGCATGCCCGAGGAGCTGGCCACGCCAGTTGATCTGGTTGACAAGCCGACTCGGACGGCCAAGTTCCCAAAGGAGAAACCGGATCCGGTTGGCCCGCTTGGCATGTCAAGTAGGGAGGCTCCCTTAGAGGATGTCCTGGAGAAGTTATCTCGGCCAGTGGCACCTGGGGCAAATGTAGAGCTTACTGTAGCTCAGCTAGAGGCAGAGCGCCTGAGGTTGCAAAAAGAAGCCCGGTTAGTGGTGGAGTCTAGGCAAGCCTTTGATAGAGATATGAGAGAGTACAATGCTGCCAATGGTATCACTGATGGCTTTACTCCTGTAGTGCATCGCTCGCGCAAGAAAGCCGAGTTGCGTAACCGGGGTAAGGACCTCAATGACGAGTTAGCTAGAGCTGCAGGATCGAGCTCAAGTAAGGCTACTAGTCATAGATCTGGCACAGGCAAGCCGGTGTATAGCTCCCCGGCTAAGAATCTTAGGGCTGCAGCGGCAGCGCGAGCCGAGTTGAGTACACTAACCGGGGACGCTTGGCGAAGGCAGGCAGAGAGAGTCAATGAGCTAGTAGATGTGTGTAACCGGCAGAATGAGGCTTACCGGAAAGCTAATCCGGATGCAGGTGTTTCTCGGTAGTAGTGTCGGTTAAGGCTGTTAGCCAGAGTCCAAGGGGCAGGCGTCATCCCCGCACGTCGGAGTTGACCGGGCCCAGAGCGTGAACTCGGGTAAGAGCAAGCAGCTGCAGACCTATGATGCTGAATATGCCGGCAAGCAGCTAGCCGCTCAAGGAAGAGGTGGCCAAAGCAGAAACAGTGGTGGACAAGGCTACCCGGGAGCTGGAAGGGGCAATTCGGCTGGCCGAGGTCAACCACCTCGTCCTCCGGGGCAGCAAGTGATTGTGCGAGCGCAACAGCAAGGTGGTGGCCAGGCGGGTACCGCTATGATGACGGAAATTCGGCTATGGCGCGAGCCGGATACCAGACGTATGATAATGCACTTGCATCAAGACTGGGACCTCGGGCATTGGATCCGATGATCAGCGTCTCAAGTTGGATAGAATTTACCAGTCCGAGAAGCTAGAAGAGCAAGGCCCACCGGGTCCTCCATGTTTGGACCTCGGATCATGAACGAGCCGAGCGTGCCGTTGTTTCAGCTTGGCCGAAGCACAAAGCCGTATAATGGCACACAAAGCCACAGGATTGGCTGATAGACTATGTATCATCAGTGCACATTGCGGGGGGCAATCGCCGATGGGCGGTCCGGTATCTCCCGCACATGTTGGAAGGGCCAGCCCGGATTTGGCTGAATAACTTACCACCGGGTAGTATCAACTCTTGGGTGGACTTGGAGGAGGCATTTTACAGTAATTTCTCCAGCACCTACAAGAGGCCTAACCGACCTCAGCTCCTGGCTGCGTGCAAGCAGGAAGAACGGGAAACAGACCGAGAATTCTTGACTCGGTGGAGCAACATTCGCAACTCTTGCGAAGGTGTCGTGGAGGAGCAGGCAATTTCTTGGTTCGCGCAGGGTTGCCGACATGGCACCCCGCTCTGGCAGAAGCTCCAGAGGGATATGCCCAAGACACTGGCGGAAACGATCCGGATAGCAGATACGTATGCTCTTGGTGATCCGACACAGCCAGCATTGGATGCAGTGGGAACAAGCAGGAGGCAACCGGTTAACAACCGAGTAGGACCATTGAGGCCCAGTGACCGACATGAATTCGGTTACAAAAGAAGAGATCCGGATTATAGATACGGTTCAGATCAGGTTGCTGCAGTGAATATGGACCATCCTGGAGCAGGAGATGGTCAGAGACAAAAGACAGAGGGTCCAGCTTGGAGGCCGAATCAAGGTGCTTGGCCGAAGAAAGTATGGGAGGATCAAGTCCTCCTCTAACTTTTGAGTCAAGATTAGACGGGCCTTGCTGTTATCACACTACAGACCCACGCAAGCCGGCCAATCATTCAACTCGGAATTGTAGCTGGCATCATCGCATTCAGGCGGAGGGTCAGAGAGGACCACCTCAGAGAGGTGCTCCTAGACCGAATTTCAGGCCGAATATGCCTTTAACCGGAGCCAATACTCCCGGTGAACGCAGGAGCTCCAAGACCGGCAGCCACAAAGCCGGTTAACCTGGTAAACATGGGAGGCAACGACAATGGTGCTGGTCCGAGTCGGCAAGGTGGATACCCCGGTAATGAGTACAAGGAGGCTCATCAAAGTTATGTGGTTTTTGTGACCGAGCCAACTGACAAGAAAAGTCAGCTGCGAAGGGCGAAGGAGGTGAATGCAGTCATGCCAGCAGTCCCAAAATACCTGAATTGGTCCGAGCAGGAGATCACTTGGAGCAGGGCTGATAACCCCAGAATTATGCCAAGTCCAGGAAACTATGCACTGGTGGTGGATCCGACTTTGGTTGGACCCAAGCTTAACGTGAGGTTTAGCCGAGTCTTGATTGACAATGGCAGTGCCATAAACATCATGTATCGGGACACAATGGTCAAGTTGGGTATTTCGCCGAATCAGTTGCAGCAGAGCAGTTGTACCTTCCATGGTATAGTACCCGGGGTGTCTTGTTCCCCAATGGGTAAGATCTGGGTAGATGTGCTGTTTGGTACCAAGGACAATCACCGGCTTGAGAGTCTCGAGTTCGAGGTGGTAGATTTGGAGAGCCCATACCATGCTCTGCTCGGCGGCCTGCGTTAGCCAAGTTCATGATATCCACTCATGTGGCCTACCTCAAGATAAAGATGCCAGGCCCGAATGGTATTATCACTGTTGCGGGAGATTACAAAAAGCCATACAGTGTGCCACGATCGGTTCCACCTTAGCCGAATCATTGGTGATCCAAGCTGAGAAGAGCAAGATGCATGAGGTGGTGGCAATGGCGAAGTCAGCTCAGCTCGGTGTGCTGGCTATGACCAATCCGGATGGAGGTGCAACATTTGAGATGCCCAAGGAAACAAAGAAGATTCCCATTGACCCGGAGAACCCGGAGCGCATGGCCATCATTGGTGCCGGGCTGGATGAGAAATAGGAAAGCGCGCTCTGTCACTTCCTCCGTGAGAATCGGGATATCTTTGCATGGTCGGCTAAGGACCTGCCTGGTGTTCCGAGGGAGTTGGCAGAGCACTCTTTATTTGTCAGGCCGGATGTAAAACCGGTGAGGCAACCGACTCGGCGTCTCTCAGATGATCGAAGAAAAGTGGTGCTGGATGAGCTGGCTAAGTTGCTTGCAGCCGGATTCATTATGGAGGTGTTGCATCCAGACTGGATATCCAATCCGGTTCTGGTAGAGAAGAAGAAGGACGAACCAGCGGTGGTCAAGGTGTGGCGCATGTGCATCGATTTCACCAACCTAAACAAGGCGTGCCCGAAGGATCCATTTCCTTTACCTCGGATTGATCAAGTGATCGATTCTACTGCTGGGTGTGAGTTGTTGTCTTTTATTGATGCGTACTCTGGTTTTCACCAGATACCACTGAACCCTAAAGATCAAATAAAGACTGCTTTTATTACCCCGTACGGGGCGTATTGCTATCGTGTCATGTGTTTCGGTTTGAGAAATGCCGGTGCAACTTATCAGAGATGTATGCAGAAATGCTTACACTCCCAAATGGGCAAAATGTGCAGGTGTATGTCGATGATATCGTCATCAAAACTAAAGAAAAACACACTCTCCTCGAGGATCTCGAGGAAACATTTGTGAACTTGAGAAAATATCGGTTGAAATTGAATCCGGATAAATGCACCTTTGGTGTCCCGGCTGGAAAGTTGCTCGGTTTCCTTGTATCGAGCCGAGGTATTGAGGTGAATCCGGCTAAATCCGAGCCATAGAAAGAATGAAATTGCCTAAATGTCTAAAAGATGTACAAAAATTCACCGGGTGTTTAGCCTCGTTGAGTCGGTTTGTGAGTCGGCTAGGAGAAAAAGCCTTGCCCTTGTATCAGTTGATGAAAAAGAGCACCGGGTTCATGGACCCCGCAGGCAGATTCGGCTTTCAACGAATTAAAAAAGATGTTGTCCACTGCACCAATTCTGGCGTCACCTTTGCCGAATGAGCCAATGCTACTTTACATTGCGGCCACTAACCGGGTCGTAAGTGTGGTCATAGTGGTAGAGCGAGAAGAGGAGGGTAAATCCGTGCAGAGACCGGTGTACTATTTAAGTGAGGTGATCTCAACCTCAAAGCAAAATTATCCTCACTACCAGAAGATGACATACGGTGTATACCTGGCGGCCAAAAAGTTGAAACATTATTTCCAAGAACACCCGATTACCGTGGTATGTGAAGCTCCAATCGCGGAATCATTGGGTGCAAAGATGCGACTGGCCGGGTTGCCAAGTGGGCAATAGAAGTATCTCCTTACACCCCGCATTATGAGAGAAGGGATGCTATCAAGTCTCAGGCTTTACCAGATTTCCTTTGTGACTGGGCCGAGATGCAGTATGAGCCACCCAAGCCGGATTACAATTACTGGAAGTTGCACTTTGATGGCTCCAAAACCAAAATCGGATTAGGTGCTGGGGTGGTACTCACATCACCAAAGCAAGATCAGTTGCGATATGTGTTGCAGATTCATTTCTCAGCCTCAAACAATGTGGCCGAATATGAGGCACTGATCCATGGGCTTAATGTGGCTAGGGATATCGGCATCCGCCGAATAGAATGTTTTGGTGATTCGGATTTAGTGGTGCAGCAGTCTTCTGGAAATTGGGATGCTCTTGATGCCAATATGGCACTGTATCGGTTTCATGTCCAGAAAATTTCAGGATTTTTTGAAGGCTGCGAGTACAAGCACATACCTCGGTTGGAGAACGAAGCTGCTGATGTCCTGTCAAAACTCGGGTCGTCTAGGGATGCAATTCCACCCGGAATATCCTTGAATCACCTAAGGGTCCCTTCAATCAAACCTTCGCCTGATTCCGAGTCAATTTTTATCCCAAAGCAAGAATCTGAGGCTGTCCCTATGAATGTTGATGTCGGATACATTGGGGAAGACCCGGGGACTGCATGGCGAGACCCGGGGACTGTTAACCGGATCTTAGGAAAGAGGAGCAGAGAAGGTGGTGCTAACCGAATCTTAGGGAATGGGCAGAAGCTGATAGAAGAAATAATGGCGGCCGAACCAGTGGAGATAGATGAGCACTTATTCCCTTTGCATCCAGTACCGGAATGGGCTGAAGAAATCATGAAGTTCATGTCGGAGGGGAGTTTGCCAAATGATGAAACCGAAGCTAGGCGAGTGCAGAGGAGGTCCAAGGCTTACACCATCATCAACAAGGAGTTATACAAGAGGAGTGCAACCGAGGTGCTACAGCGTTGTGTGGAGCCAGCCGAGGGCAAGGAGATGCTCCTGGAGATACATCAAGGAGAATGTGGACATCATTGCAGCACGAGAGCCCTGGTGGCTAAGGTGTTCCGGCATGGATTTTACTGGCCCACTGCTCACGCGGATGCAGAGGACATAGTCCGAAAATGTGAAGGATGCCAAAGGTTTGCCAAGCAGACACACTTACCCGCATCGGCGCTCAAAACAATTCCTATCACTTGGCCGTTTGCTGTGTGGTGTTTAGATATGGTGGGAGATTTCAAGCCGGCTAGGGGTAACATGACACATATGCTGGTGATGGTGGATAAGTTCACCAAGTGGATAGAGGTGAAACCAATCCGGAAGGTAGATGGTCGTTCGGCTGTGACTTTCCTGAAAGAAATTATTTTGAGATACGGATACCCTCATAGCATCATCTCGGATAACGGCACAAACTTTGCTGTCGGAGAGTTTGCTCGGTTTTGCATGGATAAGGGAATCCGGCTAGATATAGCCTCGGTGGCACATCCGGAGTCTAATGGGCAAGTGGAAAGATCAAATGCCCTGGTGTTGGCCGGCATCAAGGCTCGTCTCATTGAACCATTGCTGAAAACTCCGGGATGCTGGATAGACGAGATACCATCAGTACTGTGGGGTCTAAGGACCACGCCGAATCGGTCAACTGGCTATACGCCATTTTTTCTGGTTTATGGGGCAGAAGCTGTGCTGCCAACTGACATAGAACATGATGCACCAAGGGTGGCAATGTATACTGAAACCGAGGCAAAAGAGGCCCGGGAAGATGCGTGGATCTGCTAGAGGAAGCAAGAGAATTGGCTCTATCTCGGACAGCAATATACCAGCAGAATCTCCGACGATATCATAGTCGAAAGATCAGCCCTCGAGTGTTTCATGAGGGAGATCTTGTACTAAGGCTGGTGCAGCGCAGCAAAGGCCGACACAAGTTGTCACCTCCATGGGAGGGACCATTCATTGTGAGCAGGGCTATGCACAATGACTCGTACTACCTTGTAGATGCACAGGAACCAAGGAGGATGGCCTGGATAGACCCGGACAAGAAACTAAGAGACCCTGGAATGTAGCTCTGCTTCGACCCTTTTACTCCTAAGGGGCGCAATGTATGTATTTCAGTTTATCATAAATGAAATTGCAGCAATCCGAGTCTGGACTCGGGGACTGCTTCGTCCTTATGCATGTGTTTTTTATTACTGTTTTGTCCATACCGTTCATGTGTCGAATTGCTTTGAACCTCGTCCCAAAATTCAAGTAATGTATGCTGTGTTGTTGATCTCGTGACTCGACTGACAAACACCAAAATGGTAGTCAAGAGCAGAGATGAGGAATATGGGAAACATGAAAATGGACTCGGGGACTCGGTCCAAAACCGATTCGGCAGATGTCGTTTACTAACCCCTGTTATTTATTTTTTGTTTATGTTAGATGATTCTAAACCATAACTCGCATGTTTCAAGTATTGTATGCTATGATTCCTATCTTGTGACTCGACTGTCAAACACCTAAAAGGTAGACAAGAGCAAAGATTCGGCAAAAATAGTAAACAAGAAAACAGACTCGGGGACTCGGTTTAAAATGATCCAACATAAACCTCGTCCGGATCACATTAAGCTAAATAAGAGTAGTCTCGGAAGAACTTAAAATTGTTTATTACATCTGCTCCCGGCATACCGGGGATTTAACGTTTTTTCACTAAGTCACTTCAGGAGCAGCAGACTTGGTTGTAGCGGGTTCGGTTACATCAGCTTCGGTTGCAGGAGCCTCGGGCGCGCGAGCTTCGGTTACAGGAGTTTCGGTTGGAGTAGATTCGGTTGCAGGGGGTTCCGTCGCTGGAATGGACTCAGAAGATGGAGGAACTTCAGGAGTAACCTTGCGTGGAGAGCTTGAAGGCTGGGCAGATTCGGAAGTATCCGGATCAGCGAAGCTTGTTTGGCAATCTCTGCCAATCAGTTGCTGGTATCTCCGAAGTCTGGGCCAGAGTTGCTTCGGTCTTCTTAGCCGAGTCAGAGGCTGGGATCTGATGGACTTGATAGGAGCAGCTTCGGCAGAGTTAGCCGAATCATCAGACTCGCCCTCAGAATCGGCATATTCTTCAGCGGAGGCATCGTCCGATTCCTCTTCTTCAGTCTCTTCCCCGTCAGTGTAGACCGGAGCCTCCAGATCAAGATGTTTGGTGTTTGCAAATTCCGCCATAAAGTTGGCAGCCTCCTCGCGGATCTTGATCCGGTCAGGATCTGTAGCCCATGAAGAACCCTCGCGAAGGGAGCGCACTCTGGCGAGATCGATTAGTTCATACCAAGACATGATAAGGATCAAGGCGGCATCAGCACCGGCACGGGCAGATGAAGATCTCCATTGCTGTAACCGGCTCTTCGTTTGATCCAGATCTTTGATTAGCTCCTCCGCAGACCGGACTTGCCGAGATTCAGGAAATAAGATTCGGTGAGCCTTGAGGCTTGCATTGAGCAGATCAATGTGGGAATCCTTCAAAGGGGCAATCCGAGCCTTGAGTGCAGTAATGTGATCTTCAATGTCCCATGTCTCTGGTAAGGGAGCACCGGTTAATTTGGCTCTCTCAGCTCGGGCATCTCGCACAGCTTTGGCGGCTTGAAGCCGGATGCTGGTAAATTCTCCTACAACAAATAAGCTAATACCGAGTTAAGCGAGAAGGAACACAAAAATATATGTCGGATAAGAGCAGAAGGAAAAGAAGAGATTCGGCGAAACTTACGATCCATGTCATCATTGAGGCTTGCAAGTCCGGACAGCCATTTCGCACTGGCTGCTTTGTGAGCACTCAATTCTTCTTTCGCCGCTTTGACTTCGGCTTCAGATTCGGCAATGGACGTTTGAATTTGCTTGTCCAGTTTGGCCCGCTCCGCAAGTCCGGCTTTGCAAACATCTCGCTCCTTCTGGATAGTGTCTTTTTCAGTCCGCAGCGCATCCCGCTCTCCTTTGACCTTCTCCTTCACTCTTTCAACCCGGTTAAGCTCTCGCTGAAGCCGAGCCACCTCTGACTTTTGCTCCTCTAAAGCGCGCTTCTGCTCTTCTTCTTTATTGTCCATTTCAAGACAGAGCCCATCAAAGGAAGTTTGGAGCTTCTGGTGCTGATGGGCGAGCTGCTTAAAGAGCTTGCTGCGAGCGGTCATGGTTTCCTGAAAGAAAACATGCAAATGGCGTCAAAAGAATCTCGGGGACTGGCCCGAGATTAACCGAATCAGTTGGAAAAGAGACTCGGGGACTGGAAGTCCCACGATTTCCTTGGTTAAGACAACATTCATGATCAAGTTTTATAGATTCAAGCCGAATGACTTTCTTACTCGGAGGAGTATCAGTCGTTCGACCCGAATCTCGGGGACTGGGAATAGTGCAGATTGATTAAGTAAAAGCAAGATTCGGTAAAGTTACCTCAAAGACCCGGTTAGCTTCAGTAACCGAGGTCTGCACGGAGTGTAGAGATTGAAACATCCGACTAGGCCCAGCCGGATGTGGCGCTGAAGTAGAAAGTCTTTGGCGAGGTCAGCATCATTCCAAGCTTCAATGAATTGCTTGGCGGACTCGAGCTTATCGTTGCCGGAGGGCGGGGATTCGACAGGGCCTGGCCGAATCGAATCGCTGATGGGGCGGCAGGAATTTTCTTGCTACAGCCACCTGCTTATCCGAGGTGGTTGGAGTTGTGCCAGAGGCACCTTGAGTCGGCTTGGGTTGAGGTGACGCACCCGGTCTGCTTCGGATGTTGCTCCTTGTGCTGCTTCTCGGAAATTTGTTGTTGCTGTTGCTGCTTCTGCTTTTTCTTCTTCTGCTGCTCTTGATTCAGCAGGGCTTGAGCTACGGGTGTAGGGCGAGAATCCGGCTTAGGCAAGGGCTTAGCCGGTGTCTTAGCCTTTTCCTTCTCCAGCTCCTTCAAAGGGCGTGGCCAAGTTGAATCTCGGACAGGAACCAGGGTTTCCTCACTCTCCAAGTCAATAACCGGCTCTGATGTAGAAGTCGGTTGGGGAATATTGGCAGTTGTAGGCGTGCTGGAGAAGTAACAACCCTTTCAGGAGACTGGTTCTCCGTAGCCGATCCAGTGGAGGAATGGGAGAAGAAATGGATGAGTGAGTTTGCTCGGTGACGATGACGTCACTACATAAAACAAAGTAAACAGTTAATCCGGATGAAGATGACTCGGTTAGTAAAGGAAGAAAGCAAATGAAGCTAAGTACGCATTACCCCTTCGTGGTAGGCATGGGCTTGAGCCGATTCGGCTTGGAGCCAGCCTTCTTGATTCTTTTGCTTTAGGGGCATCAGATCCGGGCGCATCAGCGCGTTTCCGAGATGTCCCTTCAGCATCTGGTTTGGCTGGAACACAAGGTGGTGACCATGAAATCGGAATAGCGTCGATGGGATCTAAGATCTGGCAATCATCATCTTCCTCGTCGGAAAGGTCGTAAATAGTTGGTTGCTTACCCTTGCGGATTGGCTTGGCGCGCGGAATCGGCAGATAGTCATCCGTATCCGCATCCTCTTCGCCATCGCGCAACGGGCTGCGATCCGCTCCCCATACTTTTGTGGAGAGATCTCCATCTTCAGTAGCTTGGCGGTCAAGCAGCTACATAAGAGTCAAGGTAAATCCGGGTTAGTCCGATGGCATTCTGATGAAGTATGGATGAATTCGGAAGGTGGTGAACGAACCTGTGGTGGAAGTGCATTCCGGTGAAACGGCTTTACGCCCCACCGCCACTTATCCGACATCTCCGTATAGGCAATCGCATTTACTCGTCTCCTGATGGAAGCTCGGTTAAGGTCATGCTTGCTGATCCGGGTAGGATCTAGCAGACCACTCATGTGGCATATCTTGTGTTCACGTCTTTGAAGAGGATTGACCCGGCGGGAGATAAAGGTCCGGAGGAGATCGTCCGAATCCAGGCCCTTCTTCAGAAAGTCCTCCAGAGTTTCATGTATTGTCTGGAGCTCTGCAATAGTTTCAGCCGGATTATATCCGAAGTTTAATTCGGCTGTGGGTGGCTCGATCTGGAACTCGGGCAGATTGAGGGCATCATGGCCTTCAGCACTCTTCACATAAAGGAAAGTCCTTTGCCACTTCCTGACAGTGTCTAGGCCAGTGATACGGGGAAAGATGGATCCCGTCCTCGGCGTAATGCTAACCGAACCACAAGCAGTCATCAGCTTCGGCTTGGTGCCTGGAATAGTCTGCTTGCGGAGGTGAAAATACTTTGCCCATATGTCCACAGTCGGACAGACACCGAGATAGCCCTCGCAAAAGGAAGTAAAGGCCGACAGAGAAACAAAGGCGTTAGCCGGGAGGTGATGAGGCTGCAGGCCAAAGAAATCAAGGAAAGCCCGGAAGAAGTCACTAGCCGGCAATCCGAATCCGCGCTCAAAGTGCGCCAGAAACACCACACGTTCACCAGGTTCGGTGACCGGTGCAAGTTCCTTCCCCGGTTTGCGGCATATGACTTGAGAGGTTATACGCCGGGTGCTTAATAGCCATTCCAGATCGTCTGTTGTCACATCAGAACCCTCCCATCTGCCGGGAGGAAGCTTCGCCATATCCGGATCAATCCTGCACGAGGTCGGATAAGGCCGAGTCAAATGAATCGGATAATGGCCTAATCGAACCAGATCTAAATTGATTCGGCTAAGATTATCCCGGATGAAACTAGCCGGGTTCGGCAGAGAAGGTGATTCGGAGGGCAATCACAAACACCTTCCGCAAAAGTCTAGGGTTACAGAAGATCTACCACAGCGGTAAAAAAGAAAAAATTCAAGTGAAAAGGCCAGTAGAACTGTTCAAACGGTGGCAAGCTAATCTAAGGCAATCTAGTAGGAAACCTAGAAAAGGGATCTACGGAATGTGCTAAGGCATAACCATGGATTTATATGGGAATGAATCTACAGAAAGAAACAGGCGTAAGTTCCTCGTGGGTATGAACTTGGTCGCGGTGGCCATGGCCGGAGGAAGAAGAACTTACGGGTATGGCGCGGCGAGGAAGGAGCCCAGTGGAGAAACGGCGGTGCAGGCGCGGTGCGCGGCTCCGGCGAGTCTTCTCAAGTGTTGAGGACGTCTCCGGCGCGGCAAGGATGCGAGGGCGAGATTGCGGCGGCGGCGCAGTGGCGCAGATGGAGGTTTTCGGAGTGGGGAACGAGCGGAGAAGAAGAGAAACCCCCGCACCCCTATTTATAGTGCTGAGTGGTAACTGACGCACTACTACTGCGCAGTTTTCGGGGCGTCGCAGGATAACCGCGCCCTGGAACTTTGTGGTCTCCGCTGTGACCGTGTATTTCAGACACATTGGGTCACAGAATGGGAAAAGGTCGTACGGATCAAATGTGCCTGTCAGCGAAGAATTCGAGGAGACACGGTCATTTGGTCAAATTACACTCGAGTGCCCGGTGGATCCGGATATTGTGCTGACATTGGCATGTCAAATCAAAGACCCGGATAACACGGCTTTGCGCAGAGATTTCCGGCCAAAGTGTCCCGGGAAATTCGGAGACAAGTTTATGTGATTCGGTTAGTAGTGCTTGTTCTGAACCTGCTACGGCCCTTCAGCCGAGGCTGTAGGACCGCACCAGCTTCGGGGACTACTGTCGGGGGGCTGCCCCCGGGTAGGGCAAAGATGTGGTGTTGAGAGCTCTAAAAGGCTGGCCGGATCAATATTCAGCCGGATCACTTGGGCCGAATCTCGTGAATTCGGTTAGCTCTCTATCGAGCTAAAGCATGGGAAGAAACAAAGGGGATCCAGTAAAGCCAAACCGGATTAGTTTGGGAAGTATCGGCTGAGTTAGCCGGATTGGTCAGGAAGGACCCGGATAAGGTGATCCGGATATGGCACGGGGGCCAAGTAATGTCAGTAAGGTCACGGGACCTGCAATTCTACTGACCGAGGTTCAGAGGACAGCAAGGTCGAGTCACAGGTTTTCCGGATCGCAAGGCCCTAGGCGCTGACTCGGCCAATTCGGAAAGGGGCTATGGCCTAGACCCGGTGGGCTACGCCTGCCATTGCCTGAAGAGGCAAGATAGGCCTGCTGGGACTTGACAGCCAGGTCAAGCCACGGGATTCCTGGGAGCGCAGCGACCTAGGAGCTGACTCGGCCAATTCGGGAAAGAGGATGTGACCTAGACCCGATGGGCTACAGCTGCCATTGCCCGAAAGAGCAAGATAGGCCTGACAGTCCGGCCGTTGGATTGACAGGGGGCAGAGGCTTGTCCTGTTCCTCTTGTCCATGCCATTATCACTTCCAGCCAGGGGCAAAATGGTAATTCGGTTAGTGTATAAGTAAGCTACCACATCCTCCAGTACGAGGGACGGGCGATACAGGAGGAGAACGAGCATCATTTCCCCCAAGCTCCATCTTCTTCCTAGAGCTTTCACCATTGTTCTTCATACAGCTCAAGGAGCGCACTGTACTTGTAAACACTTGAGATATAAAGAGAGTAGGCTAGTGCTGCAGTAGGGGTGTTACCTCCACAAGAGGGCCCCGAAGCAGGGTACATCGTGGTGTTCTTTGCTTCTTCTTGGTTCTGCTTGTTCTTGTTTGTTCTGGCGAGTTCTTGGTTGTTCTTCATGCGTGCTCCGTGAGCGCGCAAACCCTCCCCGGATCCCCCAACGTCCTAGCGAGCCCACAACTTAAGCCATCCTATGGCATCTGCCGTG